>MPNV01003127.1:300678-324002 GCA_013376435.1 Cyclocybe cylindracea | reverse complement strand
CAGGGTATCCTCATGTATTTTTACAGTCCACCTACCGGAGTTCATTGGGGATGCCTTGCCAGGTGTGCCGGGGCTCGCGGCTGTGGGCAGGACTGATCAACACACACAAACAATGCAGGAAACAGTGCCCGAGCACTTGGGTGCGGGGGCCTAAAAATGGTTGGGCGGGTCCCGGATATGAATGGTAATATATTATTCATGGCATCCACGGGTGCGGGAGGGGGGCCGGGCCGTAAAAGCAAAAAACTCGAAAAAAGCTGAGTCTTTTGCGATTTAATACACAAACATCTCAATATCAAATCGAAACTTAAGATTTCGGCGTGAAACTTTGGGACATATGTACCCATCGTAGAGGGTGCTTACAAATATATTTGAGTATTTATTATGATTTATGGGATGGCCACACCGCAGGAATAGCGGCACGGCGGGTTTGTGGTTCTTCCTAATTAGAGCTTTTCCAAATAGGACATCCTGCACATCCATGCGGATTTCCGTGCTTTCCCCTCCGCATTATTTCGCTTAGCTTGGCTGAGCGAAATGTCGGTACATGTATACCTTCCTGTAGAGCTTTTCGTGTAAAACGGTGAAATCGTTGAGATATGACAAAAGCGATTTTGGCTACTATAGTGCATGATGCACCATGCATCCCGGCATGTTTAGGGCAATTTACACTTGCCAAAAATAATGAAATGCATTCCTGAGAGTGATGAATCATGTATAGTGACAGGAGGTGTCTGGTGTAGTAGATCTGAGGGTGTGTATAGGTACACCAGGAGACCCACTGCAGATACCCTACTAAACGCGCTCTGACAGTATGAAAGTGGTACGTGATAGTATACATTTATTCATGAATTTAACAGATTTTATCCATATTTTATATGGCCTTGAAGCTGGTTATGACAGGTTTTACAGGAGATAGAATATTCTATTGGCCTCCAGGATGGGGGATATTGCAACATGTGGAAACATGATAAATGACGATAAATAAAGAGGAACAGATCGAGATACTTGCGAGGCAAGGGATGAGTCTGTGTAAAGTTATGAAGAGGAGAAGAGGAGGTAACCCCCATCAGGATCTATGTAAATACCTACCAAATCTGCATATGCACTGATTCAATGGTGCGTTCCGGTTAGGGTAATGTATATTAGCATATTTCCAGTACTGCTGGTGGAGGCTCAGATGCCTGGGTGAAATGGTATTTGGAAATAGTGGAAATGCGCGAAAAACACAAAATATTTAAAATGGGTACTCGGACTTGCTCAAAAATTACCAAACTTTCATATATGAGGACCTGTTAACACTCCGAAGAGACTGCAAAACCGGATGAGATTCCTGGGTGGTGGAAAGATTAGAAAGGACATCAGAATGACCACATTGGCATCTACATCCAGTAACAACCTATGATGCAAGGTGATTTGATACCCTTTCTCATATCTTTCCACCCATGGTAGGAATCTCATCTGGTCTTTTGCAGTCTCTCGGAGTGTTATAGGCCCTCATATATGAAGTTTGGTAAATTTTGAGCAAGTCCGAGGTACCCATTTTAATATTTTTCCGTGTTTTTCGCGCATTTTCCACTATTTCTCAAATACCATTTCCCCAGGCATCTGTGCCTCACCCGTCACTACTGGAATATGCTAACATACATTCCCCTAACCGGAAGCACCATTGAATCAGTGCGATATGCAGATTTGGTAGGTATTTACATAGATACTGATGTGGGGGATTACCTCCTCTTCTCCTCTTCACTTTACATAGATCATCCCCCTGCCCCTGCAAGTACCTCAATCTGTTCCTCTTTATTTTCGTCATTTATCATGATTCTCATGTGCCAATATCTCTTATCCTGGACAGTCCTGACCTATGAGGATACCCTGTAAAAATACAGTGTTTGATATAGAAATGTAGCGGATAGAAGTGGAGTTCTTCGATCTCTGGATCGGTGAAATTGCTACATCCTGCAAGTGCCCATGGGACCTGATGGAATGGGTCCAGCAGTGCAAGCTCCCTCCATGTGAGGCTATTCGCTACCACGATCAGCCCTGCCACAATATGGACGACCTATGGGATGCCCTCCACAGTACATACAACTCGGCCTCGGGTCAGCTGTATGATGCCTCTGTTCTCGACGAACTCCCCAACGAACCAGTCAGGGAGTGGTCAGATTTCTCAGAGCATGAGCTGAAGAGCACCCTTAGTGGGTGCTCCAACACTTCTGCTCCTGGACCGGACCACGTTACGTGGGCCCATATTAAAGAGTTGGTTAAGGATCCACATGTCCTTGCCCTCTTTATCGTGTTGGCTAATGCTTCCCTTTGAGTGGGGCGCTGGCCACGCATATTCAAGGAGTCGCTGTTGGTCATTGTACCCAAGCCGAACAAGCCCTCCTACTCTGTTCTGAAGGCCTTCTGGCCTATCATTCTTCTCATCACGCTCGGAAAATTGTTCGAGAAGATGCTCGCCAACCGGATACAGTTTGATGCCGTCAAACATGATATCTTCCATCCAAACCAACTTGGCAGTATCCGCCAACGGTCTACGGAGGACGCTGGATTGATCCTCACGCACCTCGTGTGAGCGGGGTGGGTGAAGGGTCTCCAGACGAGCGCACTGGGTTTGAGGTCTCGCTTCCCGCGTCGACATCTTATATCAAGATTCTCGACGTCCCATATTTCGACCCCAAGTCAGGGGAGAAGATCACCCAGGACGCTCTCGAAAAGGCGCTCCGTACTTCGGCTCATGCTGAGGTGTTCGCTAGGTTGACCGGCCGCCCCCGGATCGATCGCAACTCCAAGCACAGTACCTCATGTACCGTGTACTGCAATCTGTGGGACTCCCGGCAGGGAACCCGCGCCAAACAGGTTATCGGGCGCCCCATCGTGCTCGCTACCTGAACTTGTTACATCCGCGCTGCTGATCGCAACCCCGGTGTTCCCTGCTGCCAGCGCTGCTGGAAGTGGGGTCATCCTACCAACAGCTGCAAGGTTAAGCAGCTGCGGTGCCCTTACTGCTACGGCCCTCACGATAGGGACGAGCATCGTCGCATGGCAGGCTGCTGTAAAGGCAACCCCAAGGCTACGCCCGCGGTCCCACTGACCCCGAAGGACGAGCCTTGCCCGCACACCCCCTGGTGCGTCAACTGCAAAGGCGACCACCCAGCGTTTTCATCCCACTGCAAGTATTGGGACCACCGCTTCAACCGTGAGTGGATCATGGAGGAGTATCGCAAGGTACGTGAGCGCGCCGCTCGCCGCCAACATTCTAACAACCCGCACCTAGACTGATGGAGGAGGCCATCCCTGCAGTAAATAGGTGGGTTACGTATTTTATGTCAGAACGTCCGTCGTACATATGCGCACGTAGACACGCTACTCAAAATTTGTAACAACAAGTTTGATATTCTATTCTTCCAAGAAACCCCTTGGAATTTCATAAGAACAGCACCGTCCACCGTTTCTATGGAGGGCGATGAAGTAGTCAGCGCACCAAAGCATCCTGATTGGCTGCAAATGGTACACATTAAGGAGGGAGAGATCCCTCGTGTGATCGCCTACGTCTCGACGAGGCTTTCGCATTATCGACCTTCGATGCGGCGCGATATTATCGACCATTGAGACATTCTTGTCTTGTCCCTGTTCTCAGGTGGTGAGGTCTTCCACCTTATGAACGTCTACTCTGATGATCAACACACAGCGATCACACATCTTGCGGCGTGTGCGCCTACCCTACCGCCCTTCACATACATGGGGGGCGACTTTAACTGCGTCTCATCTACTTGGGATGACTACGATCATGGCGAATCTACCACAGCGATCTCGCTGCAGGACACCGCATCTCAGATCGGGCTCGAATGGGCTCGTCCCTTCAACCACGGACCGACTCGAATCAGTCCGAACCCCTCCCAGAGATCGAACGTACTCGATCTTGTCTTCTTAGCTCCATCTGAGATCTTAATCTCGATGCCCAGATTGGAGCACGATCTCCAGGGTCCGTCCGATCACATTCCGATCACGACAGATCTTGATGTCGGACCGGAGTTACTCCGTCCAGGTCACCGGACCATTAAGCCGGGAAGTGACGCCGACAAGGCGTTCATTTCGGATATTCTCAAGGGTCTCGCGGCTGTCCCCGTCGCAGTCCCAACCACAGCGGAAGGCGTCGAGGCATTGGCTGATGTCATTGCTTTGACGTTCTCGGACACGTGGCTTGCCCACTCTACCGAGTCCTGCCCATGCAAGCGCTCCAAGTCCTGGTGGACGAAGGAGTGCTCAGATGAACTCAAGGTGTACCAGGAGACTCGTACACTGGCCGATTACCAGTCATTCAATGCGACCAAGAAGGCTGCCAAGCGCGAGTTCTTCAACCTCAGGATCGGAGAAATTGCTACGTCTTGCAAGCACCCATGGGACCTGATGGAATGGGTCCAGCAGCGCAAGCTCCCCCCGTGTGAGGCCATTCGCTATTGCGATCAGCCCTGCCATAACATGGACGACCTTTGGGACGCCCTCCACGGCACCTATAACTCGGCCTCTGGTCGACAGTATGATGCCTCAGTTCTCGACGAGCTCCCTGACGAACCTGTCAGGGAGTGGTCAGACTTTTCAGAGCACGAGTTGAAGAGCTCCCTTAGTGGGTGCTCCAACACTTCTGCTCCTGGACCGGACCATGTTACGTGGGCCCATATTAAAGAGTTGGTTAAGGACCCGCACGTCCTTGCCCTCTTTATCGTGTTGGCTAATGCTTCCCTTCAGGTGGGGCGCTGGCCACGCATTTTCAAGGAGTCGCTGTCGGCTATCGTCCCGAAACCAAACAAGCCCTCCTACTCTGTTCCGAAGGCCTTCCGGCCTATCGTTCTGCTCATCACGCTCGGAAAACTCTTTGAGAAGATGCTGGCTAACCGGATACAGTTTGACGCTGTCAAGCATGATATCTTTCACCCAAACCAACTTGGCGGTATTCGCCAATGGTCCATGGAGGACGCTGGATTGATCCTCACACATCTCGTGCGAGCGGGGTGGGTGAAGGGTCTCCAGACGAGCGCGCTGGCTTTTGACATCGCGCAGTTCTTCCTGTCCATCAACCATGATATGTTCATGGCTGTTCTTCGCAAGCAAGGATTCCCACCTCTCCTGGTGAATTTCTTTGCTGATTACCTGGTTGGGCGCTCCACAGTTTACTGTTGGAACTCCTTCCAATCTACACCCTGGCCTGTGGACGTCAGGGTAGGGCAGGGCTCTGCACTCTCCCCTGTTATCTCAGGGCTCTTCATTGCTCCGGTGATGAAACTCTATTACATCAAGGCAGCGCCACTCCAAACGACGCTCCTGTCCTTTGTGGACGATGGGACCATTCTGGCCCAGTCCAAAGAACTCGATGATAATAATGTGGGCCTGCGTAAGGCCTACAGAATTATCTTTGTGTTATTTATGGCCTTCACGCTCGTTCTTGAACATGACAAGACCGAGCTGTTTCACTTTACGCGTCGCCATGACGCGTATAATCCCTCGCTCGATCTGGGGTACGCACCCCACACCGGCAACACTCCTCTTAAGCCCAAGACCTATTGGAGGTATCTGGGCTTCTACTTCGATCGTGCGCTCACTTTCCATGAGCACGTCCGCTTCTATGCCACCAAGGCGTTCACCACCGTGCAAGCCATGGGCATGCTCGGGAATTCTACAAGAGGCCTCACGCCTAAGCAGAGGCGCTTGCTCTACAGGTTGTGCGTCGTCCCTATTGCGACGTACGGCTATCGCTTGTGGTCCTTTCAGGGCAGTCGCTTCAAGATGGCCCTGACCCACCTCAACAGGATGCAGCGCAAGGCTGCTCTTTGGATCACAGGTGCGTTCTGCACCTCCCCTACAGGCGCGCTTGAGGCCCTTGCTGGTCTCATCCCCGTCCACCTGATGCTGAAGAAGTTGGCCGCACGCGCGGTGTACTGCGTCGCCACTCTCTCAGATACCCACCCGTTGCGCTCCATGCTGAGCTCAGCGTATACCAAGAATGCGGAGCCTCACCCCCGCTCTTCTGCTCGGATGACCCCATCTATGCGGGGTCGTGTCTCCTCTACGGTCATGGAAATCATTGGCCGCCTTCCAGCTCTGACTGAGTCTTTTGAGCCTTTTGCTCCTGAGGCCCGGCCAGGTGATCACCTGCTGGACCGCTATGCGGGCCGCGTCCTCTTTGACGATCGTACCCCAGGGGTCGATCGGAAGCCGTACTTGGATGAGCTCATCGCAAAAGCGAGGGCTGATCCCCTCACAGTGTTGGCGGCATCAGACGGGTCTGTACCCCTCTCGTCGGCTCACCAGGCTGTTTCGGCAGCCATCATCTACAAGGGACATCGTGAGCTCGACAAGACTCGTTATGTCTCTGGCAAAGTTACTGCGCCAGACACGGAACTCAACGCCATCTCCGCGGCCGTCCGCCTTGCTACTCAGCAGGCTGACTGTCGACACATTATGGTCTTTACTGACTCGCTGGGCTCAGCCCGGCGTGCGGTCGACCCCTCTGTGCATTCTGGCCAGGCCTTCTCCCTGGCAGTGTGTCGCGCCCTCGGTGAATGGTTCGTGGCGGATGATCTCCACCGCATTACCTTCGTCTTCGTCCCTTCCAGCCTACGCTGGGATATTCATGGAGCCGTTCACGAGTATGTGACCGGTCTCAAAGTTCGTGCAGGCCGCCAGGTCGACACATCTCTTGACTCCCTTCGCTCGAAGGCAGCCCATTCAGTTCTGGATTCATGGGCGACCATGTTCCAGGACCCCACCTATTGGGGGTGCAACTTTTTGCATCTCTGGGGGCCTGACGGGCAGCCGTATAACCCCACATACCTGAATCAAGGTCTGTGGCTCAACTTCTTCAGAAACTGCATGACGGATTTCGCTCGCGTGTGTCGGTGCATAACTGGCCACATGCCCATTGGAGAGTACTACATACGCTTCAATATACCTGAAAACCCCGTGTGTGAGTGTGGGCTTGCACCCATCCAAACCCGCAAACACATCCTGTTGCGTTGTCGCAACTCGTACGCCGTCTACTTCCCTAAATTTTTTGGGGATTTGGCATCCTTTATGAAGCACAACCCTCTGGCGTTTGGCTTCAACCGGGACCACTCAGGTGTCGGGTAACGGGGCAGGCGGGGTTATTCCCCTGTGGGGGATTTACGGCGAATTGACGCCAATCCAGCCTTAGGGTTGGGGGACCCGCACCTGCAAAGTTTATCAGGACTTCGCTGACTACTGCGGTCCCACTAATCCTCTGTCTCAGGCTTCGGGTTGGGGCGTATCTGGCTGGCTGGCCTTAAGGCTTCAAAACTGCCACCTCCCGGGTGGTGCTTGATATTTGCGTGTGCAGTGCGTTTTTTGGCCCCGAACAGGGGACGTCGGGTTTGGGTCCTGAGCCGGGACTCGATGCCTTTTCGTCCTAGTCCCCTGCCCCACAGCCTTCGGGTGGCAAGGGGGTGTGGCGTCGTGGGAGCTTTGGCGCTTGTACCACAATGCCCTCGGGTTGGACTTACGTCCTTCTTTCAGTAGTTTACTTAGTAACCGGCTGGGGGGTGTGTCGTGCGTGTACGTAGATAGCGAGCGGGCTGCCGATCGAGACGCCTATTCAATTGTGGTAAATAAATAAAAACAAAGAAAAAAAAAAAAAGAATAAATTCGATCTAACATTGGGCGTTGAAGGTTCAACGTGCGCGACGTGCCCACAAAACAACCAAGGCATATTAAGAATGACAAATACGCCATGTACACCACAAATCCATCGATCAAATCCGCAATTGGGCATTGGGCTTCCGATTCTGAGGGGTGGGCGTCAAAATAACCATAAGATGATGGTTTCAAGGGCTCATCCTATATGCGGTCAATCTTTTTTTTTTTAATTCAACAATTTATATAGCGGTGCTCGATGGCAGCCCGCTTGCTATCTACGTACACGCACGACGAACCCCCGACCGGGTACTAGGTAAACTACTTAAAGAAGGACGCAAGTCCAACCCGAGGGCATTGTGGTACAAACACCAAAGCTCCCACGATGCCACACCCCCTTGCCACCCGAAGGCTGCGGGGCAGGGGACTAGGACGAGAGGGCATCGAGTCCCGGCTCAGGACCCAAACCCGTCGTCCCCTGTTTGGGGCCAGAAAGCGCGCTGCACGCGCAAATGTCCAGCACCACCTGGGAGGTGGCGATTTTAAAGCCTTAAGGCCAGCCAGCCAGATGCGTCCCAACCCAAAGCCTGAGACAGAGGATTAGTGGGACCGCAGTAATTAGCGAAGTCCCGATAAGAATTGCAGGCGCAGGTCCCCCAGCCCTAAGGCTGGATTGGCGTCGATTCGCCGTAAATCCCCCACAGGGGAACAACCCCGCCTGCCCCGTTACCCAACACCAGAACGGTCCTGGTTGAAGCCAAACGCCAATGGGTTGTGCTTCATAAATGACGTGAGGTCCCCAAAAAATTTAGGGAAGTACACAGCGTACGAGTTGCGGCAACGCAACAAGATATGTTCACGGGTTTGGATGGGTGCAAGCCCACACTCACACGCGGGGTTTTCAGGTATATTGAAGCGTACATAGTACTCTCCAATGGGCGCGTGGCCAGTTATGCACCGACACACGCGAGCGAAATCCGTCATGCGGTTTCTGAAGAAGTTGAGCCACAGACCTTGATTCAGGTACGTGGGGTTATACGGCTGCCCGTCAGGCCGCCGGAGACGCAGAAAGTTGCGCCCCCGATAGGTGGGGTCCTGGAACATGGTTGCCCATGAGTCCAGGACTGAGTGAGCTGCCTTCGAGCAAAGGGAGTCAAGTGATGTGTCGACCTGGCAGCCTGCACGAACTTTGAGACCGGTCACGTATTCGTGAACGGCTCCATGAATATCCCAGCGAAGGCTGGAAGGAACGAAGATGAAGGTAATGCGGTGGAGATCATCCGCCACGAACCATTCACCGAGGGCGCGACACACTGCCAGGGAGAAGGCCTGGCCAGAATGCACAGAGGGGTCGACCGCACGCTGGGCAGAGCCCAGCGAGTCAGTAAAGACCATAATATGTCGACATTCAGCCTGCTGAGTAGCAAGGCGAACTGCTGCGGAGATGGCGTTGAGCTCTGCATCTGGCGCAGTAACTTTGCCAGAGACATAGCGAGTCCTGTCGAGCTCGGTATGTCCCTTGTAGATGATGGCTGCCGAAACAGCCTGGTGAGCCGACGAGAGGGGTACGGACCCATCTGACGCCGCTAGCACCGTGAGGGGATCAGCCCTCGCTTTCGCGATGAGCTCATCCAAGTAAGGTTTCCGATCTACCCCCGGGGTACGATCGTCAAAGAGAACGCGGTCCGCATAGTGGTCCAGTAGGTGGTCGCCTGGCTGGGCCTCAGGAGCAAAGGGCTCAAAAGACTCGGTCAAGGCTGGTAGGCAGTCGATGATTTCCATGACCGTGGAGGTAACGCGACCCCGCATAGACAGGGTCATCTGGGCAGAGGAGCGCGGGTGGGGTTCCGCATTCTTGACATACGCTGAACTCAGCATGGAGTGCAATGGGTGGGTATCTGAGAGAGTGGCGACGTGGTATGCCGTGCGCGCAGCCAGCTTCTTTAGCATAAGATGGACAGGGATGAGGCCAGCAAGGGCCTCAAGCGCGCCTGTAGGAGAGGTGCGAAACGCACCCGTGATCCAGAGGGCAGCCTTGTGCTGCATCCTGTTGAGGTGGGTCAGGGCCATCTTGTACATATGCGGTCAATCTGTGGGTGGCGAAGCTTCAAATAAGAGGACAGCGTATAAACAGTCGCTCTGAGGCAATGGTCGACGTGCTTCCAGGCCTTTGCAGTACTCCAGGGCAGATGCCAGCCAGAGCGACCTTCTGTGACATCGGGGCAAGAACTGAACTGGTGCATAGCCAAGCCGGCCAGAGGCTCTTTGAGCATAAATGTGAGGTAAGGGCGGTCATGAGTTTGCCAGAGTCGCTGTCGAAGAAGAGACATTGGTGGGTTGGCCGGGAGTTGGGTTTGTTCTGGGATGACAGCGGGAAGCGAGGACTGGTTGGGCGATGTGAAATGATGGTCCCTGGATTGAAAACGAAAGGTCAGATACATGACGTCGACCTTGAAGTATGATAGCGGTGTTGGTTGAGTGAGGAACCCTATCAGGCGATTTAGATCCAACAGGACGTTTGAGAGGAAGAATGACTCACCCATTTTCTGCCCAATAAGAATTCCCTCCAGACAAGAATATAGCCTCTAAGTGTAGATATCTGATGAACTGTCTTGAGTACTAGGCACCTGTATCAAATACAAGGTGGCCTGCACTTGCTGAGCTTCAAGAGTGCTGTATCAAATACGGGCACGTCAATACTGTGGACAACGGTACCGTATCGAATACAGGTACACGGAGGAGTGGAGTAACTAAAAAAGATGCTGTGAACGCGTAAGTTACTTCGGTGTAGAGAAAAATGATGATGAGGGACTTACTGCGATGAGCAAAGGAATAGAATGAGACTCATGTTGAAAGCACGAGTGAGGCTTTGGCTATTTTGCTCTCTGCTTAAACTTACGATGCAGCGACATCATGATGACTGATCAGCTTTCTGCGCCTCAGGCAACACAAATGGTGATTTTCACTAAACTGGAATTCATTCAATCTTCATGTATTACAGTAGAAGTAAAGATAGAGGGTGCATTGGTAAAATAAAAGTGGTTGTTGAGGGAGTGGACGGATGACTAGTAGGGAATGTGTAAGTAGAACATACAGTTCATTTAGTGGAATGTCGCGTCATTCGCTTTCCAATCTGCGCAGCAGCTTGGAGGTCTTGTTGTCGAGAGCGGGAAGACATATATTTCAGTTTCAGATGGAGTGCGTCGATGATGGGCCAGGCCTTGGCGTAATTTTGTAGCACGGGAAACTGGTCAATGGCCTACCGCAGGTGATTAGCATTAACATAGGATGCAAATATTGAGTAGATCATACAAGCTTTCTTGCAAGCGTCAATTCCTGGAGAGATTGAGAGGAGTAACACTTGGATTTGTCAAGATGTTCATTGACGAGTTTGGTCACAAATTTCTGGAGATCGAGATGAGGTACGACAGATGAGAAAACAAGACGTGAAGAACGTACCGCAAATGCCCGGTATTGCCCCTTTCATCCCAACCCAGGACTTCCTTCAAAGCATACCCACCTCGACCCGGATGGCCTGCTTCGCCAGATGGCTTTGGAATTAGATCACTGCCTTCAGTCTCATCATCTTCATCAATGAGGTCGGGATTGAGTTCCAGATCATCTTCATCGCTGGAATGTTCAGAGGGGTGCGCCGACGATGCCTCTCGAGGGCACTGAGAAGAGGGGGAAGACAATAACGGAGAGAAGGACGAGAGTGTAGAACGTGGGGGTATTGAACATGAGGAATAGAGCTGAGTTCCTCCTGTGCAAAGAGGTTGACGTGGGCACGAGCAGCGCAGAGCTCGGTCTGGGCAAGGAGGATTGGTACGTTTAGACGAGGAGCACCAGGCTCATAGAAGGCGGGGGCATCAGTAAAGGAGGGGAAAGAGGTCGACATGGTGTGTCGACGGTGAAGGAAAGAAAGAGAAAGAAATGAGTGATAGGTGGGCAGTGACTGAGTACAGACCCTTTATACCTGTCACACGATGAGCTGGATTTGGAACGGACAAAGGCGACATCCAAGCCACCTCCCGCTAACGGCTCTTCGCTCCTATCCTCATCGCCCACCATTTAACTTCCCAATGTTCCCAACCGCAATGATAGATTTCGTGCTCGGACACCTGAAACTGGTTAAGAAGTTCCAAGGGCACAAGGGCCCTGTCAATTGCATGGCTTTTTCTCCCAAGGGTGCCCTTCCTGGCGAGTGGAGGTGAGTGGCTCCGTTGTAGGATCAACATTTTGCTGAAAGGAATTCAGGAGAGGATGGCCTAAGAGTTTGGGATTTGCACGCAATGAAGGAGCTCCGCCTCCCTGACCAAAACATCGATGAAAAGAACTACATTGTGAGTGTGTGTTGGCTCACGAAGCCTTATGAGTCGGTCGACACGTTGTGTTATGGAAATGGGACGGGTTTCCTTGTCTTCCTCCAGCATCGTCCATCACAGGTGAGTAAGAAAGCTTTTGCTTCTCGATGAAGTACCAACTGATTGCCTCAGAACGGTTTCGACATCATCCACTCATGCCACATCGGAGGCGGAAGAGAAATCTCGACAATTACTGCAGACCGGGACAGTCATGACACTTCAACGCATATCACAACAGGCACCCGAGACAAGTACGTCCAGGTGTGGACTTTCGACGCTAACACCAGGACGCTCCTGCTGCGCAATTCCAAGGTGTATGGGGAGAGCCACGAAGTTATACCAAAAGCCTTGGCTTTTGACAACAATAGCGAGCGAGATCTTTATGTCTTTGGGATCTTTGATGGAGGGCTGTAAGTGCCCACCTGCTTCCAAGGTTTTTACTGACCACCATGTTAGGTACAAGTATGCCGGTACTAAGTTTGACCTCATCGTGCGGCACCAGCTCGGAACCCAGATGTAAGTGTTTAAGTCCTTGAAGAGCAGTAGTGGTGCTGATAATGAGGACAGAGGCAATGCTGCCACAGACTTGAATAGCAAGCTTTGCATCGTGGACAATGCCAAGAATGGTTTTGACCTTTACCAAATGGATACAGGAATGTTTGTTAGGAAGTTCACCACGAGAGATGCGACGAGGATTAATCCCAAGAATGTAACATTTGCAAACGATTCGCGGGCTGTTGTTGGTGGTAGCAACCACGGAGTTGCCTACATATTTGAAAGGAAATACCGGCCGCGTCTTGAAGATGCTAAAACATTCCAAGTGAGGTGGAGTGGAGACCGTGACTGTGAGTCTTCGGCGATGTGGCGAAGTATAACTTGCTGAAAAAAAAACCCCTCAGGCTCATGATAATAATGACGGTAGCATCGCGATTGCCACAGCTTCATCGACGGCGATTGGTTCAAATGAAATTCTCCTCTGGAAGTGGAAACCAAAAACCCAAGCAGAGGGAAGCGTTGTGAGCGGAGGCTGGTCATTCTTGGGGTTCATCGAAGTGGTATTGAAGATCGTAATGCTGTTCTCAACAATCGCATACTTCAGTGGATTGGTTAATGAGAAGCTGCGCATGGCCCAATAGGCAATTTTGTGACGCTGACGGGCCAATAAGCTCGGTGGGAGGCTCTATGAACTGCCGAGAGTCATGATGGGTCCAATGGCACCAAATCATCAGGAACTCCACGAGCTCGTCCGACAGGCCGTGTTGACCCAGATGCAAGAGAAACAGGGTGTTGAACTGGAGGACAAGGGTACTGAGATGAAGAAGGTCACGCTTGGGAAATGGATGTGAAGAGGAATAGGCTCAGTAAGCTAGAAGTAGAACGTTGAGACTTAGAACGTAGTCCAGCATAATGAAACTTACACGATTCCGATCATGGCCTTTGAATGCTTCGTATATTGCAGAAGCAAACCGCCAGAGGAGTCGCAGGCCTCACGGGAGCCGCCCTCGCGAGCCTGAAAGTTGTCGAACAGTGCAGATGACGTGCACTATGCTAGCAGGTCACCGGAGCCATCCTGGTGAGTCTGGTTGATCCCTCAGGGGAACAGAAAATTCGCCGGAGCCATCCTGGCAAATTCGTTGTTTGTAGGGGTGCTGATTCGCCGGAGCTATCCACGCGAATGCATTATCAACCTCTGCTCAATGATGTCTGTCTCGGCTTGACCAGCGACGTCCACATCCTCCTTCTTGATGCTCTCGTCCTTGATAACCTGTTCTACGGGCTTCATAGTCTTGCAGAGGAGGCTGACACTGAACTTGGCGCAGGTTAGATCCCTGGAGAAGTCATTGCCATCCTCGATGAAGCATAGGCTTCGCCTCAAGGTTGAGTAAGTATTAGGACCACACGACAGACAGAAGACTTACAATCTTTCTGTCTCTCCTCACCAGCGAAGCTGACCCATGATGGGCCACGAAGACGATGTGTTTGGAACGAGAGGAGAAAACAGAGGCGGTGGTGGGGCAGAAGAAGAGGGGTGGCGACCAAGAAATGGACAAGGACCTAAGGCTGTATAGAATCCAGTCGGCATGAGTAGGTGACCAGTAGCGAGCTGTAGGCGTCAGCGTCAATGAGCAAGAATACGCGACAGGGTCAAGACTAAGGACAATGCACGTACATGATGGGTCACCTTGGGTGGTATAAACGGTTGGATTCAGATTGGGAATCTGAAATGCCCCACGTGCACGTGTCATGGTTCGTTTGAACTTCAACTTGAACCACCGGTGTTCAGAACAACCGGAGCCAAACATAGGGCTCACAGGTCTTACCACACACCACCATCATTGCTACATCGTCGCCTGGATTGCTCCGGCGATTTCGATCCCAGTTGGCGTCGTCGCAGAGGTTGGTAAGAGGATTGGACACACGTCTCCGAATCGGCAAAATAAATTGCACCAGCTCGACGTAAGTAGCATGCCCATCGTCGAGTTGGTGAAGTACTCAATGTGCTTCTAGACCCTCTATGCACCCTCCTTGGATGACGGCGGTGATCGTCTGTTGTTGGGACGAGGTGGTGTGGGGTGGGCTTCTATGAAGTGAGTGAGTTTGAGTCCTACCTGCAGACAGGCATGTACTTACAGTTTTCTAGCATTCGTACCTGGTGTCCACATTGTGCAAGCTCGTGGTACCTGTCCTCTGTGGGTGATGTCATCAGGAAAGGCTGCAGGTGGGGCGTGTGTATCTGGGGCATCTTTCACAGAGCCCAGGCGCAGCGACGAACGAAGATTTGATGATCTAGTCGTGCAGCATTTCGCTCTGGTTCCTCTTTCCCCCCCTTCCTTATCACCCATTATCGCTCGCCCTCTCAAAATATCGCAGCTCAATGCCTCGCGACAATTCAATTTACTGCAAGATGGCAGACTTCGTCGGTATCAAAGCAAGGAAAATCATACGAGGGGTCTGAAGTAAGCTTTAGCCTTATCCCCTCGTCAGTCTGCTTACCATCAGATTTATATCCTCAAGATATTTATCTTAGAGACCGCCTACTGTTCTACTCACAGGATGCTCTCATCTGGATAGTTCCAATGATTTGTAGTCCTCGCTTTTCGCGACGATCACACCTTGCTCTCAGTCCCCATGCCCGCCTGGATTTGTTCCGGTGGTCACTGGTCAGCTCACTGGGGTCTGATCCTTCAATATTGTACCTGAGCATTCGTCTGGATTGTTCTGATGGCTCTTCCTTGGACAAATTTCATGGTTTCCTGCTCGCTTGGATTGCTCCAGCAACTCGGTTGCCATCGCCCCATTTCTTTTCATTCAAATCTCAGTCATTTTGGCATGGTAGAGAATGTAAGTTATTTCAGTCCTATATTCCATATCCATCACTAATATGCTCTCTAATTAATCTCTGCGACGATAGGCTCGAATGGCTTTGAGCTTGAAGTCTGTTTTCCTGGCAGCAAGTTTTTTTCGCTGGCCTGGCATTAGGTTCTTGTACCACTTCTTGTCGTACACTGCCAATGAACGGCGAGGAGGGGGTTCGCGCCTGCTGTATATCTTCCGAACGCCCTGCAAGCGTTTTGTCGGCTTCGCTCCCTTCTTATTGAAGATGCCAACATCATTCCTCTCCCCGTCGATGATGTCAAGTTCGTTCGTAATGTTGGGATGCCATGGCAGCTCAGCAACATATAACACCAATTCCACCGCCGTATCGTTGTCTTCGCCATTGCTTTCATCTGAGCTCATGCCCTCTTCTCCAAGTTTGAGGAGCAATTCTTCCAAGTATTCCCAGTATTCAATGTCCTCAAGGTTTCCAGACTCCCTCAATAGTTCGATCTTCTTCCGGACTATCTCAAGGCGGCGCTTTAATCTCTGTGAACTTCAATGAGGATGCTTCAATCAAGCAAAAAGGTTGAAGAGACCTACATTCACCCTCCGTGTATAGGCACAACCCGCCTTCTCCTTTTTGGTTCGTGCATCCAGGACCCTGTTTTCCACCTCTCTTATGCTTTCCACCTCTCCGTTTGGTTTCACTTTCGGCTGGCCACTCTTCCACCTACTTCTTGCCCTCTCCAACTTTTCACGAATTATCTCCCGAAAGTAGGCAGTTGAACGTTCAGGCAAGGAATTGTAGGCCTCCCCTTTTAGGCATTTGAGAACTTTATCCAGGAGGATGTCCATTACATTCTCGTTCCATTTCGATGAGATCTTTCCTCTCATATCGATACGGAGATCCTGTACGTTTGGGCTGGGGCCGCCCTTGTAAAATGTGGTGATTGTGTCTGTGGATGGCGGGTCATGGAGCATGTAGTCGTCGGTCAACTCAACGTCAAAAGTTTCAGACATAATATTGCCAACGAGTCCCTAGTCGAGATTAACATGTGACAAAAACAACAGCTTTAGAGTATTCACCAGGAATGATGTTCTCTCATACGGTTTATCAGCCTTCTTTTCTGCCTGCACTTCCTCCGATACATGCTTCCTCCTAGCTGCCTTTCCGACCCCAGCCCTCTGACCTTTCGAAGGTGAATACTGGCCCATGACTCGTTCCATTGCAGCGTCCATCATCTCATCCAGCTCCTTCCTTCTTATGGAGAATACCTTGTTGCCGTTGTTGTTGTCGTCATCATCGTCCTCGGTATCGCCCTCGTTGCCCTTGTCTTCCTCATCTTCATTGGGGTCTTCATCTTTGCTTTCACCGTGGTCCCCCCAGCTTGGTAGCTTTAGGCCGTGAGCAGCTGGTGGAAAAACAACGAAATGGGTCTCACCGCGACTGAATGCAAAACCGCATGAGTTTTCCCTCGTCGAGTCTGTCGTTGCCTACGAACTTCTCAGAAGTTCACATATGGTCGCTTGGAAGCTGATGGCTTGGTATTGTGGGTTTCAGGGGAGGATTGCTGGCCATCTATCTCTACCATATGGATATCATCACCAGATGTTTGACCTGCTGGCGCCATTGGCTCTTCAGGAGTATCAAGAGGCGCTGACGCTGGCTCTCGAGGAATGCCTGGGGTTGCGACCTGCGGTCCTGGATCACATTGCTTCTCGAATCGTCAGGTTACTCTTTGAACCGCTGCTGCGATTTCAGCGTCCTTCTCGACCTATGTCATTGATCAGCAGTGTGAATATCAAGAATCTCTGCACGCACCTGAAGCTTCTCCAGGTCGGCTTTCAACTTCTCCCCTTGTTGCCTCATCTGTGCCATCTCCTCTCTATGGCTCTCCAGCTCCGCTGTCCACGTCCTATTTCGTGCTTGGACTTCATCCATCGTCTTCTTAATGCCCTCCCTTTCATCCTGCCATCCCACCCGTGTATCTTGTCTCGTCTTCTCAATTTCCTCTTGGTGACACTTTTCGATGGCCGCTTTCCACTTGGCGTATTGCTTTTTCATATCGTCAGTTGCCAACTTCCATTCTTCTTCAGCCTGGGTTTTGAACAAGTCCATCTCCGCCTACCTAGATATCAATAGAGAATGAAAATGGGAGGAAATTTAACTTACTTCATGACGGTCTTCATACTCCTCGCGAATGTTGGCCTCCCATTTCTGGATGGTCCATGAATAGAGACCTGAAATAGGCAGGAATCCAGCCCACCTCGTGACTATCTTCATACTCTTGGCAGATGCGCTCTGTTTCTCGCTTGAGTGTACCCTCGCACTCCTCGCGAATGTGTTCCGCCTCTTGCTGGAGTATACATTAACGGAGAACAAAACAGGCTGAAGTTCAACCCACCTTACAGATGTGCTCCGTATCTCGCTGGAGCGCATATTAGTAGGGAACAGAACTGGAATAGAGCACAACCCACCTGGCGGCCATCTTCATACTCTTGGTGGATGCGCTCCGCCTCTTGCTGGGGTGTACGTTAATGGAGATTGAAGCAGGACAAAGTCCAACCCACCTGGCAAAGATCCTCGTATTCCTTCCAAAGGCGTTCTGCCTCTTGCTAAATCAAATGTCAACAGTGAATGAAATCAGGACAAATCCAACACACCAGGCAAAGGTCTTCATAATTTTTGCGTATGCCCTCCTCCACTCGCTAAAGCTTGTGTTAATGGAGAATGAAACTGGGAGATCCAATGCACCTGGCGACGATCTTCAAGCTCCTTGGCAATGCGCTCTGACTCTTGCTGAAACATGTCCAACAGAGAACGAAAGTACGACAAATGCAACCTACCTTGCCAAGGTCTTTGTATTCCTTCTGAATTTGCTCCTCCCATTTCTGGATTGTACGTTTATGGAGAATACAAGTAGAACGAAGGATGACCTACCTTGCGACCATCTTTGTACTCTTGACAAATGCGTTCCTCCTCCTCCTGGAGCATATGTTAGCAGAGAACGAGGAAGGACGATTGTCCACACACCCTGCACTCCTTTTGAACAGTCTCCTGCCATCACTCAACTTCCTCTTCATGACACTTAACCTCTTCTTCCTTCTGAGCCAGGTATTTTTGAACCTCCTTCTCCCATTTCTTGCCAAATTGATCATTTACAGCAGCCTCGCAAGCCTTTAGTTGCATCTAGACTCCATGTCAGGCAATCCCATTGAAGATTAACAAGCTGAACACACCTGAAGTCGCTCTTGGAAATCCTGCTCCCTCTCCTCCTCTGTCTCTATCGGCTCCCTGTCCCTCAACTGTGCTTCCAACTCTTCGATCTTATGCTCATATTCCAGCCGTTGGCGCATCGTGTCCTCCTCCACAAATCTCTTCTCATCAGCCAACTGCTGGAAGAGTTTTACCTGTAGTTCCTCAAGATTTTTGGCCCATGTTTCGAGATGCCGTTTCTGCTTCTTGATCTTGTCCTCCTGTTCCTGGAAATATTTAGTACTTTCCTTCTCCTTCTTCTCAACCCCCCAAACCCACCTTTGGACGGCCTGCGCAGCATGTACGACGGACAACCGCACTCGAGCAAGACCAAGAGTTGTCTTTGGCCTCTTCGCAAACTCTCTACCTCTCCCCCGTCTTTTATCCACCTTGTCTGCCCTCTTCCTCGCTACCTTATTAATTACCTGGACAGTTTCTTTCACAAGGGCACTCTGCTCAATCGGTGCATGCAACGGCAACTTTGGATCCGGCGAAAAGGTTGGGTTCTCCTCCGAATCAGAATCCTGGAGGAAAAGCTGTGGACGTGGGAAGTTGAATGTGAACTGGGGTGCGGGGGGTTGAGCGTTGGAAGGGCTGTTTGGTGGGGGCTGATGCTGGGCCTTATGTTGATTAATGGGTGGGGCCGGTGTCCGAGGATTGCTGGGTGAAGCTCAGCGTTTCGTTCCTCGGGTTGGGGGTCCTGGATTTATGGGCTCACCAACGTCCATCGCATCGACAGTTTCCTCCTCGACGGTGTGGCCTGGCAGGAAAACCTGATGAATGGCTTGTGGCGACTGTTGGCAGGGGGTCTCCTGCCCATCATCCTCGACCTCCGATATCGACATGTCTGAACTGGCATAAGTTTCGACTTCACCTTCTCCAATGCGAGTTTGCCTCGTGTCAGGATCCATGGCGACTTTTGAAGAAGGAAGACAGGGATTCAGTGGCCTCAGACTGCAAACCTCTGTTATTTCTATCAGCGGGCATGGCCTTTGTCGTCGGTGACAGGCATCACGTGCACGAGCCTTTCTTTCAATGCCTCGCGACTCCGCGTTCGGCTTCCCTGGCAAAGACTGGTGCGTGAATGCCCTTTGTCTGCTCAAAGGTATAAACAAGTCACTGTTATCATCGTCCGCTCATCGCTCACTCATCGCTCACCGTATCACCTACTCTCTGCACCCCTCACGGCATTATGGTCAATACACGCACTTTCGTCCCGCAAACTCATACTGTGAGATATTCATTGCTTTAAATGACTTGTTTCTCCTCTGATGGGGTGCTCCTCTGCGCAGTCCTTCGAAGTCCAACTTCGAGGCCGCCTTTACCCAGCCCAACCAGGCCAGCACGCGAGATCTCGTCAGGTCGTGATACATACTCGCCAACCCAACAAGGACTCTCCCCTTCAAAGGTACCCTTTCGCTGAAAATCACATCGGCGATAGCAAGCTACAACCCTGGGTCCACAATTGCTGTGTCGAGGTCACGGAAGGCACCACCAAGGCTCAATATATGGTGTTCTTCAAAAGACACCGTTATTTCGCTCCGAATGAATGCGTTCGCCAGATGCTCGGTGGGGTTGCCACTGCAAAGCCGTTATCTGACGTAGTCGTAATGCGAATAGGAGCTGGTGGTGGTTATGTGAATATGCGTGGCCGAGATACCGTCATCTCCAATTGGCTTGTTCGATGGTTAGTACTGGATTCATTGGCTTTATCAAGTGTCTCATCTCTACTCCCTAGTTTTGCCGCGGACAAGTTACTCAAGACTCCTAATCTTCCACGTTCGATCTCATACACTAAGAAGCAAGCTCGTCGAGGGAGGGTTCGTAGTGCCTGCAACTAGTCGCTGCGCTTGGAGGACCTCGCATACCATCATGCCGAAATTCGGACGTGGAGGGCACGCTTGTCGTTGCTTGTTTTCGGGCTCCCGCGTTCATGTCTTTACATGCCTTTACATTTGTACCGTAATATATTTCTCTAATGTACTATATGCAGCCTGCTCCGATGCCCCATTCATCCATTTATAAATGCACTGAAACTTTAAGCTTTAACTTCAACACGTTGAGAAGGTAAGATTCACGTGATCACCTACCTAGCTCAACATTCAACTCGGAGTTGTGACTCATCTCCCAATTGCAACGTGCCAGGTAAGTCCCTCATACTACAATTCCCCTCTGTAGGAGCTGTTCTGGTCGTTAATTTGTTGTGTAGGTCCCAGAGACGCACCGCCTCTAATCTCTCCCTTTGTTCCGTGTCTTGCCTGTATTTGATACGGCAGTGCGCTTCAGGCATCGGTCACGACTCGCATCACATCTCTCTTCCCCCGCTCTCTGTAGCCTGCCTGTATTTGATATGGCACTGCGCACTCCCTCTACTGCATTGAGTTCTGCCTGTATTCGATACAGCACTGCACTTCAACAGCTGCTCACCAATCACGATCTATGCCTGCAAGGGCTCCTTCTTGCCAATGCACCTGCCCCTCTTGCCTCGCGGAGGGAGAGGTTGATGAGCACGGTGTTCATATTGGAAAACTTTGGACTCCGGCTGAATTTATTGTCCACCAGCATCGCGTTGCAATGGAGGCTCGCGCAAGTGCATCTGTCCAGCCGGATGTCATCGCAGCCCCACCACCATCATCCATACCCCCTCACACCACTTCACTAAGCGAGCTTCCAGCTGACGATTCTGTCCATCAACTCCCTTTGCACCAATCTCCCCCGTTTGAGTCATCCAAAGAATCCCAATCGAAGGGCGAAAATCATTGTTGGACTCAGAAGGCGCACCGCGTCTTGAACAACATCGAAACTCGCTGCCTCGCTTCTTTAGAGATACTCAATCGAGTTGAAGGCGAGGAGCATCCATCGCGTCAAATTATCGCAGACATCGAGAATGAGCTAGCCATTCTGCAAAGGGGGTTCAGTGCTGTCAAACTGACCATATCCTCCGTGAAGACTCGCAAAGAGCAGTTCGGGCTGGTCCTTGCTCAGCTTGAAAGTCGTTCTCAAATGCTGAAGCAGAGGCATTATGTCGCTAACGATGGACCCCTCCAGTATAGCTCTGGTGCGTGCCTCTCTTGTTTTATTGTCGCCATTCTGATTTTGCTGTGTCTGCGTAGACCACTATTTCAACCCACCTATCAATGCCTACCATGCTGTCGCCCAAATCAGCATGCTAGTGGTTGTCATATGTTCGCTCATGCTCAGCATAAGTCGCAATAGCGCTGAATTCTTACTCAACATCATAGTGGAATTGCTCCAGTGGGCCTTTGCCGTTGTGTCTGACAAAGTTACGTTAACGCAGAAGTCGATCGTCAGTCAGATACCGAGAACCCTTGGTGCTGTGCTGGACAAGTTCAATCTGAGCCCCAAGACTACGACGTACGCTGTATGCCCAACCTGCCACTTCACCTATCCCCCAGTCTTCACCCCTGGAGCAGACATCCCCTCCTATCCTCCCAAGTGCTACAACAAACCCCATCCTGATTCCGAAATCTGCCAAACCAAGCTCCTCGATTCCAATTCTAAGCCATTACGAACTTTTGTTTACCACCATTTCCACGATTACCTGGCAGGCCTCTTGGCCCAAAAAGATTTGGAAGACCTCATGGATAAGTCATGTGATAGCTTAATGGAATCCATATGAAAGCAGGAGGATCCTCCTGCTTTCATCACCAGTGTCTTCGATGCCGATTTCATCCGTAACTTCAAGGGACCAGGAGGGACCTTATTTGTCAATAGGCCTCAGAATGAAGGACAATACCTCTTCGCATTTAATGTTGATTTCTTCAGCTCTGAATGTCAGACAGTTCGAGGTGCTTCAGCCTCCTCTGGTATCATTTCTGCAGTTTGTTTGAACCTTCCAGAGTCAATTCGCTACAAGAAGGAGAATATGTACATTGCTGGCATCATTTCTGGCCCAGATGAGCCCCATCTCACACAACTCAACCACTACATGCACCCCATCATTGATGACCTCCTGGTTTCCTATAAGAAAGGTGTCCATTACTCTTGCACAGCCAATCATCCCACTGGAAAAACCACTCGAAGTGCTTTATCGATTAGCGTGAACGATCTTCCAGCTGCTCGTAAAGTCAGTCAGCACGCAGCGCAAGGGAGCCATCACCTCTGCACTAGATGTAGTTGCTTCAGCAAGGCAAACCTTGGCCGAACAGACATCGAAGACACAGACTGGTTGCCCAAGAATCCGGCTCTTCAGCACCAGAAGGCTGAACATTGGAGAAATGCTGAGAGCAGCAGTGCTCAAGAAAAGCTCTTCTCTGAAAATGGTCTACGTTGGTCCGAACTGTGGCGTCTTCCATACTGGGACCCTGCAAACATGCTCGTCGTTGACCCAATGCATTGTCTCCTCGAGGGCTTGGCCCAATATCACTTTCGTGAAGTCTTGAAACTCACCGAAACTGCGGCAAATGCAAAGGTTGACATTCCTGATGCTTTCAAATATGCATTCCCACTTCCAACCGATCTCGATGCAGAAAAGTACAAGTTTGGTGCAAATGATCTGAAGCACATTCCACAGATCCAAAAACTCCTTGTTTCCCCCATTGAGTCAACCGATGGAAGTGTCGAGCCCAACTTTGCTCAGCTTCAGCGCGGCCTTGAATACAAAAACTGGACTGCTCTTCGTTTTGTCTCAGACACGGTTAGGGCTCAGCCTCTGGACACGCAAAGGCGGAAACCAACACCCCCTGACCATGTTTTTTCAAAAGCCCAGTATGTGG
>MPNV01003127.1:0-297005 GCA_013376435.1 Cyclocybe cylindracea | reverse complement strand
GGCCTTGGTGCTCTGGGTAAATGTTTTACCAGGCTGTTTGCAATGCATCTCGCTGACTTCAATTTGTTTGCACAGCGTTCACAGCGTCCCCTTACTCGCGATAACCAATTGCCTTCAATTGTCACCCCTGCAGTCATGAATCACATTCGCGATGTCATTCGTGATACAGATACCCTGTCTTGGCTTGAATCGGTACCCTACAACTTCAGAATGGCATCTGCTGGCACTCTGAAAGCCGATGAATGGCGAACCATGACCACTGTATACTTGCCAATATCCCTTATTAGCATGTGGGGTGAAGGCATGGCTCCCACTGCAAGGAATTCAGCTATTCTTCAATGAGTTCTTGATCACACCATGCATCTTGTGTGTGCCATTTCTCTTGCATGTAAACACACAACGACTCAGGAATGCAGGGAGGCCTATCTTGCACACCTGCTCATATGGATGCAAAGCCTCTCAGACATCCACCCCAGGGCACAGCCTCGCCCAAACCACCACCTGGCAATTCATATTTATGATTTTCTGTACCTTTTCAGTCCAGTCCGTTCCTGGTGGTGCTTCGCCTTTGAGCGCTTGATAGGGTAACTCCAACGCCTGCCTCATAATCACAAGTTTGGTACATTGTACTCCTTCATTTCAGAAATGTCTACTCATTGTTGCTGTAGGTCAACTCGAAGCCACCATGCTCTCTGTTTACTCGAAGATGGCAAACCTTAGGCACTGGCTCGCACGCCCAGAGTCCCCTGAATTCCTCAAGCAATGCAAGGCCATCTTTGACAAGGCATTCAATATGCTTTCTGACAACGACTTTGAGGATGATCTCCTTGCTGACACAGCGTTTGGACCAGTCCCACCCTTGCTACAATCCATTGTCTCTGATAAGAAAGTCGCTCTCTGAGCTCGCTACAAATGAAATGGCGTGGTCTTTTCTCGGGACTGGTGGCTGCCACTTTTATCATATCATACAGGCAATTGCCCTACAAGCCCTATGTATATTGCCCTATATTTAATGAGATGGTCTCATTCTAATTACTGGCAGATTTCATTCTCATTAAATGCCCTTTAATCTCATAAGACAAGTGTCTATTCATGTCATTACTGCCCTGCTTTTTGAAAGCGCAGCCTCTCATTTCTGCCATGCACTATGAGAGCATCACCTCTCATTTCTGCCTGGTGCTATGAGAGCATTGCATCTCATTTCTGCCACACACTATGAGAGCGTCCCCTGTCATTTCTGCCATGCACTATGAGAGCGTCCCCTGTCATTTCTGCCTGGGGCTATGAGAGCGTCCCATCTCATTTCTGCCACACACTATGAGAGTGTCCCCTCTCATTTCTGCCACGCACTATGAGATGGAACCATTTCATTTCTGCCATGCTCTCTCATAGTGCACCCTTTCATTTCTGCCATGGATTTTGAAAGCACAGCCTCTCATTTCTGCCTGGGGCTATGAGAGCATCCCCTCTCATTTCTGCCACACACTATGAGAGCATCCCCTCTCATTTCTGCCATGCACTATGAGAGCTCACCCTTTCATTTCTATGCACTGCCTTTCATTGCCATCATGGGAATGATGGTCTCTTATCTTTCTCTGATTGATTGCCTGAACCTTATATCTAATCTTATCAAACCATCATGTGCACTTATCATCAGCTATATAAGCTAGAAAGTAAGCATCCATTCCAGGGTGGGCAGGTGCTGGGAGGTGCTGGAGGGGGCCAGATGGGGCTGGAAATCAGGCAGGGATGGTGGATAGGGGCTATTACAATGAGGAGGGATGGCAGGGTGGGTTCTGGGTGTGGCGGGGCCTAAAAATGGGTTGTGCAGGTCTGGATATGAATGGTAATAATTGTCATGGCATCCACAGGCTGCGGGATGGGGCAGCAGGGCCATAAAAGGCAAAAAACTCAAAAAAAGCTGAGCCTTTTGCAATTTTAATACAAAACAAATGATTATCAAATCAAATACTTAATATTTTGGTGTGAAATTTTGTGGACACATGTATCTATAATAGAGGGTGCTTCAAAAATATTTTTAGCATTTATTATGAATTATGGGATGCGCCACACCGCAGGGAATAGCAGGCACGGCCAGTTTTGATGCGCTTTTCAGATTATGTAAGCATATTGATGGTTCGACATTCAGGCTGAATTCCGGCTTCCCCTCGCATTATTTTGCTTAGCTTTGGCTGAACAAAATGTTGGGTACATTGATACCTTCCTGTAGACCCTCTCATCGTGTGAAACGGGTGAGAACTCGTTGAGATATGGCAAAAGCGATTTTGGCTACTATAATGCATGGTGCACCCATGCATCCTCGGGCAAGTTGAGGACCATTTAACTTGATCAAAAATGATGAAATACATTCCTGAGAGTGATGGCACCATGTATAGTAACAGGGAGTGTCTGGGTGTAGTAGATCTGAGGGGGTGTATAGGTACACCAGGAGACCCACTGCAGATACCCCACTAAACGCAGCTCTGACAGCCTGAAAGTTAGTATGTGGATAGTACATATTTATTCATGAATTTAACATATTTTATACTAATTTTATATGGCCTTGAAGTTGGGTTATTGACTGATTTTCTACAAGATAGAATATTCTATTAGTCTCCAGGATGGGAGATATTGGGACATGTAGGATCATGATAAATGACAATAAATGGAGAGAAACAGATCGAGGTACTTGCGAGGGCAAGGGGATGAGTCTGTGTAAAGTTATGAAGAGGAGAAGGAGGAGGTAGTGCCCCACATCAGTATCTATCTATATACTGACCAAATCCACATATCGCACCCATTCAAATGCATATTTGGGTCGGGGGAATGTCAGTTAGCATATTTAAGTCATGACAGATAAGACCCAGATGCCTGGGGGAAGTGGTATTTGAGAAATAGTGGAAAATGTGCGAAAAACATGAAAATATTTAAAATGAGTACCTCGGACTTGCTCAAAAATTACCAAACTTCATATATGAGGGCCTGTGAGTACTCTAAAGAGACTGCAAAAGACAGGATGAGAATCCCTTGGATGGGTGGAAAGATATGGGAAAAGACATCAGAATGACAGCACTGGCATCAACATCCAGTGAAAACTTTATGATGCAAGTGGTGATTTTGGATACCCTTTCTCATATCTTTCCACCCATCCAAGGGATTCTCATCCTGTCTTTTGCAGTCTCTTTAGAGTACTCACAGGCCCTCAGATGTGTAGAACCGATTTGCTGGACTGGCCGACCCATGAAGGGCCTGCCAAGAACAGCCCCCAGCGCCTCTGTTTCCCACTGCTGGCCCGAGAGTGGCTGATGGGATCCTGCGGGAGGGATCAGGTCAGTCCATATTCGTCCTTACTGATACCTGCTTCTCTTCTTTCGTCTTTTGGTCTTTGCGATAAGGAAAATTAACTGATATCCTCTCCTTTTTAATCCGGCGGACAACACTCAAAGCAGAAAGCTGGTTCGACCTCTTCACCGGTACGACTCCGGCAACCCCTTCCCGGGCGCTTCTTCCAACACACGAGCAGGTGGTGACCCTCGTTCCTTCCCGAGCGGGCACACGGTCCTTCTGTAAACAGTCGTACGACGAGCTAGGAGGCCCATTTCCTACCTTGGAAGGAAGATATCGTTCCACACATACTAGGTTGCCACCTCAACAGCAGGTGCTTGGCTCAGCGGTTGCTGCTCAGGCTGCAGGCCCACAGGTCTCTCCAGGTCCTAATCAAGATTGATCAGCGGACCGCATGGCCACCAGCCCCGACTGAGCGGAGTAGGATCGCTGAAAAACATATCCGGTCCGCTGGCCAACTTCCCTTGAACGCATGCGTNCAGCCTGGCGGCGCCTCCCAAGACGGGCACTTCGGACCCAGAGAACAAAGAAACGGACAATCTCAGTGACGCCGACGCCGATGCGGACGCGGATGGGGACGGAGATGTGGAAATGGAAGATGTTCCTCTTCCCTCCACATCCTCTCACACTGTCGCTGAACACTCTGCCTCTGTCCCGCCATCTGATGGAAATCCCGCTCCAGCGCAGTCTGGCTCGCGTGGGGAAGAAGAAGCTACAGGGTCAGGAGACTCTCTACCCGTTGTTGGCGCGTCGACAGATGATGCAGACGCTGAGAGGAGTGGTTCACTCTCTCAGGTTCATGAAGATGGAAAGGGAATCGGGAACGGAGACGTCGGGCCTGTCGGCGAAGAGAAGATGGACAGTAGGACTGAGAAAATCTGATTTCCTTCCGCAATAGACGAGTTTTTGGATCTCCGGATCCGGAGAAGTACGTAGTTGATTCTATGTTGCATTCTTGATTTTTTGTACGACCTACATATTATTTTATGTGGTGATGATTCTCGCCTTCTACTACGGTATTTGTGTCTAGAATACTCCTGTACGAGTACTAATGTTCGACTTCTCATCATCGTGTTTGTTTTGCGGCGTCAATGTTAGGGGTCGTGTCTCTGGAAGGAAATGGCCGCTCAGTAACCATATTTGGCTGCTCGAAGTCCGCTTACAGAAGTGGGGTCAGTATGCCTGGGAACTTTACAGAAACCCTCAGAACGACTTATGTTCTGGCGCTTCCTTGACACTTGTTGTCTCTATGGGTACACCAGCAGCATATCTTTGATATCCGTGTATGTAGGGTGGTACCGTTTCAGAGCTAGTTCACTGCAAGAGCTTGGATAATTTAACGAGGTGCAGGCTCGTCATGTATCCTTGGTGATTTAGTTTCTTTCGATCGATGATGACTTGGAGTTTTAGTGAAGAATCCCAGACGCGCATGCTACTGTTTCATCCGTGGAGTTGAGGTGCACATGGACGGGACGCGTTAACGTTGTAGGTGAGCGCGAGCAGAACATCGCCGTGGGACTTTGAAATCATGCTCGGACCTTGAGGATACTGTAACTAATGATGCATTCAGAAATAAATTGCAGTACGCGCAGGCTCATTGTCTTCGAACAATTCAGCAGTATGCAGCCTCTCACTTGATCGCCGCCGATCGCGAACCTCCGGCGGTGAGTCTGCCAAGACTTCCGGCTAACCGAATACCTGAGGCAACGCACTCCCTTCGAATCTCGAAGGATCTCTATGATCAACGATTAAGCGGCCACCAATCGTTTCTGTCTGTTTAGAAATCGTAGAAGAGTCGGCGCCTCGGTCCGTATGCGCACAGAACGCCATATCGAGTCGACTACTTTGGCGGCATCCTAAAAAAGCAGTTTGATCCGGTCATGCGTGGCGCAAGGAGGCGCGAAGTCGACTTTTGAAAGTTGAATATTTGACGCAACCCGTTCATTACCAGAACTTCCATCACAAGTGCACATGGTGCTCGCACCACCACTCATTAGAGCGTGAGTTACTCTAACACACGAAGCACTGCCGTTTTACCGCTTTCGTTACACCGCTGACATTTATGTGAGGGTTTTCAGCAAATGTAAGCATGTTTGCAATCTACGCAGTCTAGTAAATGTCGTATATCGACCAAAATTAACGGTTGCACGCATCATGGGGGCAGGGTAAAGAGTACTTCCAACAAGAATCAGTCAAACTTCTTGATTGTCCGCTCAGCTTTAGTCAAATGTCAAGATGTTTCGGCAGTGAAACCCCTGGATAAGCACGCAAACGGAAGAGACGCGAGGGTATGCCCTTGAAAAAATAGTATAAAGCTGGACCGGTAATCCTTCATTTCTCTAAGGACTCCCCCCTTCTCATTCTCTCGTTGTCCAAATGGCTATCACTCGTCTTGCATCCATTGTCTTGTTGTCGCTCGCTGCCTATCAGGCCACTGCAGGTGTCACTAGACAAGTCAAGTGTCCGAGCGGCCATTTTACGACGAACGAGAAGTGCTGTCGTATGTGTCGTTCTTGTCATGTTGATTCCCATCTGATACATCCCGCTCAGAGCTCTTCCCCGTTGTCGACCTTCTCCAACATGAACTTTTCCATGGCTCGAAATGCGAAAAAGGCGTACGTCCATACCCTCTATTCGGGAAGTTGGCTATTCTGAGGATCGTATGTTGAACCTCTAGGCTCATCATGCCCTGCGTCTCTCGTTCCATGACGCGATAGGCTTCTCTCTCAACGGTGTGCTTTGCTTACAGGGTGCTCAGTTTCAGGATTACTAACTGGTAGGATGACCCTAGGTGGGAAGTTAGTTGTAATTTCCCCTAGAAGATCTAGGACGCTGTCTCTAATTTTTCCCCTATACAGAGGAGGAGGAGCCGACGGTTCCATCCTCATTTTTCATGACATAGAAGAGAAATATCGTGAGTTAAAATTCCATATCACTCTGCGAATCGCCAAGTCTCATTTTGATCTCAAAGATGCAAACGGAGGGTAAGCAACGGCACGCGTACCGGCGACGCCGATGCAGCGCTCATCAGAACCTGATCGTTATCCAGAGTTGCAGAGATTGTGCGCCAGCAAATGCCCGTCTTCAAGAAGACCAATCTTACCGGTGGCGACTTGTATGACCCATCTACTAAAATTTCATCTACATTTGTGAAACCTTCCTCGATCTAGCGTTCACCTTGCGGCTGCTGTTGGGACTTCCAACTGCCCAGGGTCCCCCCGACTCGAGTTTTGGCTCGGGCGCCCTGCACCCGCTGCCGCCGCACCTGACAAGACAATTCCCGAGCCAACAGGTACGCCAGCATCTGTCTATCAAGTCTGACCCGAGACTAATAACAGCATTGTGATTTAAATTATGAAACAGATAGTGTAACTGACATACTCAACCGTTTCGCTGAAGCGGGGCTTTCGCCTCGCGAAGCCGTCGCGCTACTCGCGTCGCATACTATGGCTGATCAGGTGAGCCTCTCCCATAGCTCTCACCTTGAGCTCAGGGTGACACGAATGCTGACCGTCGATCGAAATGTAGGACCGAGTGGACCCGGTACGCATCCCTAAACCCTTATGGGTTTTAGACTGACGTTAATGATATGATTGTCAACTGCCGGACGTCACTAGACCGTAGAAGGGACTCCCTTCGATTCGTACGTACTTGCATATTTCCAGTCCAGTCCTTTCTGATTACGCTACAGGACCGTAGAGAGATTGTGAGCGAATCTTGCTGTTAACCCGTCTTCGTATCTCACTCCGATGAAACTAGTGATTCCCAGTTCTTCCTCGAAGTCCTCTTGAATGGGACCATGTACCCTGGGTATGTGAACTTGCATATAGGCAGAAATAACCATCAATCCAAACAACCCTAGTCATGGATCCCATGAAGGCGAAGCCCTTTCGGCAATTAAAGGCGAGATGCGCTTGAAGAGCGACTTCTTGATGTCCCAAGGTATGAACTGACCCCGCCCCAAAAGAAAGAATTAATAATAGATTTACGGTAGATCCCCGAACGGCGTGCTTCTGGCAAGCGATGATCAGTACGTTCGACTTCTCTTCACATCGCCCCACTGCTTCTACTCTTCGGTCAAAGAAAACAATCGCTTATTCCCACACCTCTAGACAACCAGAAGTACATGATGGCTGAATTCAAAGCCGCTATGGCCCGGATGCAAGTTCTCGGGCAGGACGTCTCGACTCTTACCGATTGCTCAGATGTAGGAGCATGACAATTTCATTTAGAACTTTGCTCCAGCTCACGGTACTCTTCAACTAGGTCGTCCCCGTTCCTCGTGTCTTTAACGGCCCGATCAAGTACCCTCCCAGTTTCTCAGAGAAAGATGTTGTTATTGCCGTGAGTACATCTACATTTCCGTCCCCAGGAAAGAATTGACGCATGGTCTTTCACAAGTGCGCTGAGACGCCCTTCCCCAGCCTCTCCACGCAACCGGGCCCACCACCTACCGTCTCCCCGGTATAATGTGTGATTGTCTTTCATTTTCATAGCGAAAACGGAGAGCGCATGGTATACACGATGTTGCCGTCTAGCGTTTGAGCTGTAAACACGTCTTTCCGTTAGTCGTCGAGCTGGTGCTCGCCATTTGAAGGTCTTCTATAAATACTCGTATTTCACTGTAGATACGACATCAAGCACAATATTCACTTGCTGATCTTTCATTGCCCGCCTTTTTCTGGCTGCCCAGCCGTTCTTCGAACTGCCACCTTGAGAAAGAAAGCATCAACGAGTAATTTAAGCCTCGCCTGTGACCTGAGTACCACTCTAGCCCCTATATCCCGATAATTAAGGGAACTGCGAATAAGCGCTCAGGCCTGCCAAGCATCATCGATCGAGGGGTGCGGTGGCGCACGCGTCTACCTACTCGGATCATGGTTCCCGGGCTAGTTATTCGATGCATGGAGGATCGTCAGGGTCCACAATATGACATCGCAAGAGCAGAGCCGAGGCTTCATCGACGTGAACCGTTCGTTTGGTCCGCTTCTGAACCCAAACCGAAGCTCGGGTCCAGCCCGGTCCCTCGGTAGACCCAGACTTGCGGGCCCACCTCCGTTAACAACATCGATTAGATTAGGACAAGCAATGTAGTGTAGTAGGAACATGGCGAATAGGTCACAGACAGTACATACAGGAGAAGCTAACCGCACATGACCTCAACACTTTCCAGATTCCTTCTTCGCGAGGTACTCCTTGACCGCCGCCTCGGTGTCATAAGCGAACAAGTAATCGTTCATCTTCTCAGGAGCTTTGCCCGCTGGACGAAGACCCAGTTAACAGCCTGCATCGCCTTCGAACAAATGAGGCTCACCAAGCCAACGAATTACCCAATCCCTCAGTTTCTCGCCCAGCCACCCCATCTCTGTTCTCTCATCAGCCTTCTCACACGAGTCATGTACCATATCCGTGAATGCCCTGATACGCGGCCGCCTAACCTCCTCGAACGCGTTCGCAGCGAGGGCGAATGGCGTCTCCCACATACCAGTCTCGACATCAGTCGGGTCCCTGCGTTGTACGACGGGGAAATTGAGAGGTAATGCTTCAAAATAAGTGCGTATGTGAGTGAGTCCTCGATGGCACACGAGGCTCCTTGGAGAATATCAGCGGGCACGATATGGGCTGCATCTCCGATCCTGCCTTTCGCCTCGGGAGATGTAGTAGTGGTCATGTTCGACCATTGAGGGGCTGTCATGGAGGCGAACCTAGGCAAGGCGGCGGGTGTGGTGTCCAGCCCGATATTCCGGATACCGAAAGAGTTCAACGGTGCACGACAGCCCTGTTCGATGATGGAGCGGAAGACATAACCGGACCCGCTCTTCTCCGAGTCAAGAGCATCGTAAGGGGGACTTCCAGTCCCCATGGACTGAGAGTAGTCGGGCCTTGATGTCCTCATAGTCGATATTCGCAGTATTTGGGAGCTCTGGGGATTTGTATGTTGCCCACCATTGCATAAACTCCGAGTCAAACGGAGGGGGAGTTCAGAATCGGAGGTAAAAGAGTGATTGGAGGAGGGTGGGAGGGGAGTGCACATTGAGTATCCGAAGCACCCTCGTCGACCGAAGGTGATCGCAACGCCATGCTCTTTGAGACCTTCCCGGAAGCGCGGTGGCAGAGACTTGATATCAATCAGTCCACTGACGCCTGCCAGGCCGCTGTATGATGTCGTCTAAGTACATAATCGGCTACGAAGGGGGAAATACACTCACCCATACTTCGTTTGGCACCCACCCTTTGAAGCGGCGTCCCTGACCACGCTCTGCGATCCGTCTGCCCCAACAACCAGATCTGCCCAATCGACTGTTCCGTTAGCATACTCCAGCACCACTTGCACCCCAACATCTCGCGTGTTGATGACCCTCTTCCCCCACTCACAGTTCACCTCCCCTTCTGCTACGTTACGCCTTCCCTTCTCATTAAAGCCAGCATCCCCGGGGCGGAGCAGCGCCTCGTACAGGGATGCTCGAGGCACCATGCTCATCCCGAACTTTTCTCCATATCTTTCAGCACGCCCGAAGGGTATCGAACCGAGGTATGCCCCAGCAGAGTTGCAAAAAGCGACCGAAGACCCCGGAAAAGCACGTTCGTTGACGTGAGCCAGCGCGGCTGGTGAGATACCGGAGAGAGCTCGCAGACCGTTTGGTGCCAGACATAAAGAGCCTCCAGGAAGGGTCGAAGTAGAGGTAGACGAAGGAGATGTGGTAGAGGATGGGGTAGCAGGGACTGAAGGAGAATAAAGCTCATCGCGGGGGTCAACGAGTTTGATGATGATCGGGCCGTTGAGTGGAAAAGAAGAGGAGTCAAGGAGGTGTTTTCTGAGCGCATGATATGCAGACAGGCCTGCGATTCCTGCTCCAACGATGATGATCTTCATGACTGGTTAATTATTCGCTGGGATGGTAGTTGATCAACTCTAGAGGGCACAGCGGCTCTTTGGGGGGGATCCTTGTCGCCGGATAAACGCGTTGACAAGCTGCGCTCGTGCCAGAACCCGTAAAAAGCCGCTTTCGCGTTCTCGATGTGTCTATGGTGCCAGGAGAAAGCCGGTTTAAACACAGCCTCACATCGCGATCAGGGCGTGAAGGCCTCATTTTAGATTGCGTGTGGCGGCGTGCCGCCGAGATTCGTCAAGTGACTCATACCCCTTTCCCTACATGGTAGGATGGACGAACCACCCAACATCGAACACGTAGTCAGATGCAGAACACACATCCGCCAGCGGTACCTCCGTCATAGAGCTGTGCATGGATGATGAAGGAAGCGCCAATGTAAAGCGAAAGTCGGTGACATTCCTCCTTCCGTCCATTACAGGCATATTATCCTGCACATTCAGACGTTAGGACGGAAATTCATCTTTCCAGGATCTTCACATCCCAAGAAATCGGACTGCTTCCGTTGGAGTCTTCCACAGACAAGCCCGAGTTTTCCGTTGACTGAAGAGAGTCCAGAAGGCCAAAGCTTCAAGTTTGTGGTAGTTGGTTGCGGTCCAAGTTTGCAGAAGGGTAGAGGCCATCAATTTCTTCAGCTGGCACCAATCTCTGATCGTCTCGGGAGTATCTGCAATCGCTTGAGTGGCCGGAATCACTCGAGTGGTTCGCGGTCGATTGCGAGTTTGCCACAATAACAGGTGGTGGGTTATCTTCAAGGATTTGCGCCTAGCAATTCCTAAGGCGATGTCTAGTATCGTTACAGAACCTTTCTTACCTCACTAACCATTTGACTGACACTTTCTTGGCGGCTCAGCGTGTTATGTCGACGTCCATTTTCCACGTCGGCGCGATCTAAAAAAGGCTCTCGTTCATTCAAAATTGGCAATGTGGCTCGAATGTGGCACGCACTCCCGCAGAGAAAAAATTTCAGCACTCGAAATCTGGCCATTCTTCACGTTTAAACGAGGTGGCCCAGCGCCTGTGGCTCTTCAACTCTTCAAACGAGCCAACCTCGAGAAGTATAAATATCTCGCGTTTGCACGTTCGACGACCCAATTTTGTTTTCTTCCCCCGCTACGACCATGGAACAGGAACAGCTTACGCAGCAACAAATTTGGGCCTTCATAATTCGTGCGGTAACCAATGCGGGAGAAAGTCTTGCTTATCAGTATAACGTGTAGGTCTTTCATGCCGCTCTGTTCTGGCAACAACACTAACCCCATCCTCTTAGCCACCGTCCGAAGGCTAGCGCTTTAAGTGCTTTTTGGGCTACGGCAGACGTGGTACTGAAAAATCGACTTGCGGCACAGGCCGCAAGTAGGATCATGGCTAGGTGGTGGCCCACCGGCGTTCGTGGCTCTCAGAGTTGGGAGAACTCGTTCGTAGTGCTACGCCGCTACGCTCGAGACTACCTAAATGCTGTTTTAGTAAGGGTCCCACAAAATGGAATCTTTTCACAAGCGCTCATAATATTGGTCTAGACCGAGCATCTAAAGGGCACTCCAGTCGGCTATACTACAGGCGCGAGTCCGAAACGACAAGATGGACCAGATGACGATGGCAATAATTCAGATGGATCGGATGTCTTTCGCATCTCACTCTAAGCAGAAGTTCATGCGCCCCGCCTAACTACTTGGTCTGGGCTATCAGTCTTGGATCACCTTGTATTATCTACCATTTTCAAATAGTCTCCTGCAAGTTAGCTATCAGTCGCGGAGAGAATATCGTTTTATTCCAGGATGCATGACCGCTTCATGTATTACTTGTTATGTAAAAATTTCTATTCTTTTTGACTAGCTACGCTCTATCAAATCAAATGTCATTGAAGTGCATCCTTCAGGCCATAACTGAGAACGAAAATTCTTAGTAAGTGGCTCAGGCCACATAAATTGTTGGTGTCAGGGGTCCCTTAGTCTCGTCGAGTATAACAATGGAGCGAAAAGGTTTGGCGAGCGTCGTCTTTCGCCGACCAACATGTCGAACACAGGATCCTCTGAATCATCTACGTCACCCTCTAACATTGAGACTCCAAACGACTGCGAGGCTCGAGAGATTTTCTCCAAGACATTAGAAGAGTCGCTCTGGCGGCAATTAATTGTATACGACGATCCGTTCGTCTCTAGCTCTCCTTGTGTCATCCTTCGCCAGCTGATTACTTGGAATTATAGTGAATGGAAGAGCCCATGCTCCTCTTTGTGGAGGGGGCTAGATTTAGCACAGCGGAAAGTCCTCATCAACAAGATCATGCAAAAGATAGAGTTCGACGAAACCATGGACCTTGGCGATCAGGAGGCCGTTGATACATGGGCTATAACGTGGGCTTTAGAAGTCATGGTAAGCATTCGGAATTGATCAAAGTATTACTGGTAACTAGTTTGAATCCAGTGCCTAATAATCTACAAAACCCCGAGATTGAGGCAGAGGAAAGCCCTACCAAATGAACTCCTTCGAAAGGCAGTTGCAAGATCGGCGTATACGAAGGGCCTCGCGCCGGACGATCAAGCCTGAGTAATTAATGTCTGAGTAGGAAATGGACCAGTAGATCACTCTCCGTCGCCTTTCTTTTTGCTGCTTCAGAAGCGAACAGGTCCCCCGGGCCGGCGTTCCTGTACTCATTACGTAAGTACTACGTCTGTCATGTTCTCTTGGCTCAATTTTCGTTTCTGAACGACGACCGGAAGTGCGTATGTGACTTTTACTTTATAGCGATAACTGATGCATCGTCACAGGCATGCGATATCTCGAATCATGAACATGAACCTCTGTGATTACAGACTCCATGACAGTGGTGAGGGCCAATGAGAAACAAAAACATTTCTTTCTTTGTCTACAGAGAAATACACTCGCCTGCACTGTCCTCGATGAAGATTCCCCCATGAATCTGCCCTTCAAAGATCCCGCTTTCTTGGTATCCGTCATACACCACTGTTTTCGTTTCCGTGGGCTTCTTCAAGATTCCAACGTGAAACTGACCTCCACCACTGTTATCGTTGACCACGAGCTGAGTGACGGCCTTGAGAGTATCGTAGCCTTTGGAGTAGTAAACCTGGAGCATGCTGTTGGGTGCAAGTAAGTTATATGTTGGAGTTTTCGGAAAGAACTCACTTCTTATCCATGTCCATTGTAATAGCAAAGTTCTGCCAGGTGTCCCATGCAATCTTGGTGGACCAAATCACGTTGTTGTTCCTATCGAGGACCTTCCACAAGCTCTTGTCCAAGGATGTGTCCGACAGCAGGAGTCCAGTGTTGAATGAGAACTGGTTGGCAGAGAAGTCGTTCGTCTCGTGCCACACCGTCATGTACTCGTGCGTCAAATTAGGCTTCGCAAACCTGTCCTGCTTCGTGCTCCAGTGGAACGTCTTGACGCCGATGTTGGATTCGTCGGAGCCGTTGCCCAGGAGGAGATCAGCGCGACGGAAGCCGATCTGTGCGTTGCCGCCGGGGGCGAAGATGGAACGGTCGTCGATGGTGACTTCGATGGCTTTGTTGATGGGCAGGTCGAATTTCGAGGGAGCTGTTGATGGGAATTGGATGATCTGGGACCATGTTAGGTTGGCCCCTTTGACGAAGTCGGGGTTAAAGCGTGACGCGCTGGTGTCGAAGGTGTCGACGGTCGTGTTTAAGGGGACACGGCCTTCGATGATGACAGGGCATTTGACCACAGGTTTGGCTAGCCCGATGGCCGCCAAAGAGGAGACAAAGAGCGAAGCAATGAGGGTCACCATTGTGTTGGAGCTGAAGTTGTGGGGAGTATGTCCTCAACGCTGTCATTATAAACCTGACATATGCCGTGGTTTATCCAACTTTTTAGCAGCATAATGCCGCCTTGCGTGGCTCGAGAAACCCCTGTCGCAATCCTGAAATCTGGCAATAAATTGCTGCGACACGCGGAACCCCTCTAGGCGAATGTCAAGGATCTCCAACCTGTCGACGTCGGCGGCTGCTGAACACGCGGCGATAACTCGGATGTATGGCTGAAAGCGCGCTTGACGGCCCGACAGAACCAAACCCGTGTGCATACTCTCTAAGGTCAGCCGACTGCAAATTCGAAACTAGGAAGCGTGGATAACATCTTTCCGTTGCAGAACGGTATAAAAGTGACACAATCGTCTTTCATTGTCGATCATGGCTTCCCACAACATCTCCAAAGTCTTTGAGCGCGATCTTGGGGACCGTAACTCCTGGTTCTGGAAGCAGCGCTCGTCAGATGTCGCTGATGTCCTCGAGGAGCTCGAGCCGCGTAGAAAAGAGGAGACGGGGAGCTTCGTAAGCGAGTGGAAGAAATCAAGCATCTTTCCGTCCGAAGTCCATGTCGAGTTGCTGACGATAGGCGCTATTGCGCATCCGTATGTCGGGTTCAATGAACACAAGGTCCAGTGTATGTTTTCTTTTTTCGATCTATGTCAGGTTTGAACTCAATGATTGGTAGGGATTGGCGAGGTCGAATGGCTATACAAATGTTCCTTCAATTTCGATACCTCGACAAGGCACCGGAACGCCATCTTGACCTTCGAAGGCCTCGACACCATTTGTGATGTGTATCTTGTAAGAACACCCTCCGTAGCCGCTCACCCAAAGGCCTAATTTTCCTCTTCTCGACAGAACCGCAAGAAGGTCCTTTCAGCGAACAACCAGTTCCGAACGTACACTTATCAGATACCGGCTTCGCCTGCTGGACCTGGGTTGGATCTTCAATCGGAGAACATTTTGCTTCTGCACTTCAAGTCAGCGAAGGCCTTGGCCAAGGCCGAAGAGGCAAAATATGGCAAAGTGCGAGCAGGATCAACCAACCTTGGTGATCCAAGTCGTGTTTATGTCAGGAAGGCTCAATATGACTGGCGGTAGGTTTCTCCTTACTCCCTCTATTCGCATGTTCTAATAATCGCGTAGATGGGACTGGGTCTGTTCGCTTCGAATTCCTGTTGATGACACGGCTCATGATAATGAATGGGACAGGGGCCTGAATTGATGACCTGCGGTCCGTACCGGCCTATCACACTTACCACTTACGACGTTCGCATCGAAGACTTCCATCCTCGCTCATTCATTACCTTCAAGCCTGGCGACAGTTCTCTAGATACCATCGTTTTGAACGTTGGGATCACTCTCGCTGGCTCGATCAATCTGACCCAGACATCCGCCCTTGTAACCCTTCTCGACGCGGGGAAGAGAACGATTCGGTCCCAGAGCATTCAACTCAAGTGGAGCGAACAGAATGCAACCACGGTTGTGTCCTGGGAAGATCTACAACTAGACAAGGTTGAACTCTGGTGGCCTGTAGGGTATGGGATGCAGACACTATACACCGTCGAGGTATCCCTGCTGGACGTCGAATCTGTAGGTCTTGAAGCCTACAGTGAGTTTTCCGCTAACGCCTCCTCATCAGAACATCATCGACAAGAAGACAAAACGAATTGGCTTTCGTACTGTGGAACTCGTGCAGGAATCGCTAGCTGAACCCGATCAATACGGAACGGGAACCACATTTCTTTTCGAGATCAACAAAGTGCGGATGTTCATGGGAGGTTCGCGAGACGTTTTTCATCACATGTCGACAGCTGACTCCAGGTTTCCCCAGGTTCGAACTGGATACCAGCGGATAACTTCCTCACCACGATAACCGAAGAGAGATATCGGTCCTGGTTGACCTTGCTTCGCGATGGAAATCAAAACATGATCCGCTTGTGGGGTGGGGGGTTATATGAACCCGATATTTTCTACGACATCTGTGACGGTGCGTATACAGTCTCTTCGGTTACGAATTGCTGTCGACTCCCGTTGCAGAACTCGGGCTTCTTGTCTGGCAAGATTTTCAATTTGCCTGTGGCGTCTACCCAGCGCACGACGAATTCGTCGCCAGCGTCAAGCAAGAAGCTGAAGACAACGTAACACGCCTGAGGCACCATGCCTGCATTGCATTGTTTTGTGGCAATAACGAGGACTATCAGCAAGTGCTACAATGGGGCGGTCAGTCGTGACAAGTTCTCTTAGCTTGTGTCGGCCCTAATGGCATCATCTAGGTATTGGGGAGCTACCTGCGCGCCTACTTTACGAGCACGTTCTGCCGGATGTCGTCTCACGGCTGACGGATCCACCTCTCCCGTATCACCGAGGATCGCCTTACGGCGGGAACGGCTGGGACACGAGTGATCCGACGGTGGGAGATGTGCACCAGTGGAATGTCTGGGGAGGAAAGGAGCTCCAGTATCAAGAGTATGACCGCCTTGGCGGGCGGTTTGTCAGGTTGGTTCCTTCCTTTTTCTGTCTTACTAGCTCGTCTTTAACATTGCTTTGCCAGCGAGTTCGGTATCCCCTCCATGCCGTCGATGTCAACAATCAGGTATTGGATGCAGGGAGCAGACGAGTCGCAGTGGTACGCTCAGTCTCCGTTGGTGGCTCAACACACGAAGGCAGGAAGCTTCGAACGCCGTTTTGCGATTGTCATGAACGAGAACTTCAAGCTGACCAGCGACTTTGAAACGTTCGTATTCTCCAAGGTGCAGGGGTTGTAACTAACGTTTCTCTTGGATTCTAGACACGTTTATAATACCCAGTTGATGCAATCGGAAGCTGTGAGCTTCGCCTACCGTGTATGGAGGCGGGAGTGGAAGGGGCGCGGGCGTGAATATGTCTGTTCTCTCGAACACCGGAGAGATTGGTTGATGCCTGATGATTCTCCGAAAGAATGCAGGGGTTCTCGTTTGGCAGTCGAACGATTGTTGGCCGGTTGTATCCTGGGCGATTGCAGACTACTTCGTACGTTCTATGGCATAACTTCTCGGTGCTGCCTTGCTAATTTGTCGTCCCAACAGCTGCGTCCGAAGCCAGTTTATTACACCATCGCTCGTCAACTGGCCCCCATATCAGTAGGAATATCTAGAACAGTAGGTCCTGGTTCCCTTCCTGAGATCAGCTGTGCTAACGCTCTTCATAGGTCGCGAAGAACAGGGATAATGATAGGCCCCGTCAGGTAAGGCCTCGTGCTTGTCTACACTATCTTCCTCTTTTCACATTCCTCGAAAGTTCTATGAATTCGGAGCAACCCAAACATCTCATGCGGCGCTTGAAATATGGGGCGCTAATAACACCCTGTCCATGCGACCCGCAAGACTCGAGCTCCGATTCTTTGACCTCCTTTCACGGGAGTGGTCATACTCGGAAGATCATGAAGTCACCCTCCAGCCAAATCAGTCGACTGAACTCGTCAAGCTACGCTGCCCAGGGCCAGTGAGAGAAGGATACAGTCCAGGAGACCCATTATACGTTGCCTCTGCGAACGTCGTCGCAAGCGCTCGTCTGGTCGACACAAACACGGGAGAAGTCCTGGCAAGGTTCTCCGATTGGCCGGAGCCCTATCGGTTCTTGCAGCCCGCGGATCCAGGCTTGAATGTCAAAGTGATTACTTCGCAAGGCGATGGACGAACAGAGCTGAGGGTAGCAGTCGAGCGTCCTGCCAAATGTGTTGTATTCTCCACTACGGAAGAATTGGGGCACAACGTAAAGTGGAGTGACAATGCGCTAGACCTGGTACCGGGTGATTCACAAGTCATCGTCGCCGAAGGGTTGAAGGACGCAAAGATCAGCGTGGCATATTTTGGGCATGAAAAATCCAGTTATCTACACGTAGCTACGTAGTTTGTATCTCCTACGTCGACTTGCTCCCAAACTTTTTTGGTTGCTGAGTGAAAAGTTTGTTGCTTGAAGGACGATGACCTACCCTCCCCGGTCGCTGATATTCAACAACAACGTTCGGTGTGAGTGCACGCCCGTAATAGTTTAGGGAAGCTTGCAGAGCAGTTGGCTTACGACAAAGGAAAATTGCCCTTCTATTCGACTTGATTTACTTGGTGATACAAATACAGTGGTGATGCCAGGCAATGTGCTATCATTCGGGTCGTGTTTATTTTCCAGAAATCACTCCATGTGCTTGTCTAAGGTTCTAGAAAGGTTATACGCAGCTGAGATGAGGGTAACGTGTCTAGCAGAGCAGTCAGTAAGCTAAGGACGCCGATTGCTGCAAGGTGAACTTACGTGAACCCTTGCACGGCATTTCCCAATCTACGACCCCGAAAGGCTAATGAGCTAGATGAATGGGACTAAGGAGCCACTAGGCTTACGCTTCTCCAGCATCCGAAATTTCCTCCGTGCAAAGTCCAACGTGGTTGAGATACATCAAGAAGTCCTGAAAGGGGGAAACATCAATGCCGTCCAATTGATGAATTATGAGTTCTTCTACCTCAAACATGGTAACAGCTTTGGGAAGGAGCGTCCTGTCACTCGCGCCGGCGCGAGTCAAAGCTTCTATACACCTAAGAGTGCAGCGATTGTTCGGCATACCAATACGATTCGACGAGGTTCTGAACATACCAAAGCGTGCACAGGCAGAAAGTGCCCTCTTCGCCACCAACACCATCAGTCGATTTCTGGGTGTTATACCGATACACAAGGCTCTATTGTCGCGCGTTAGGATTCGGCCAATGAAGGCATATCTGACCAGCTTACGTTCGAAGTAAGCCCGCCCTTGTCAGGCGTCTTCATAATTTGTTTGAGTGTGTTAACGAATCTCGGGTCCGACTATCGAAGCGCGCAAAAAAAAGTGAGCCGGTGAGCAAATCCTGAGCAAGGTGATGAAAGGCATACAGCTTGCATGAAGAACACCAACGGCATGATGAGGACCGCGGCGTCGATGACATCTGTATCCTCATAGCTCTGCCCGAAGTACCTGCCTTCCTTGTTCCAGGCCTTGTGCATGATCTCCTCGTACAACTCGTCGCGCGCCTCAAGCCACTTGTTGCGGTTGGGGCATGGGAGTGAGCGCTTGTCGGCAAGACGGAGCCCACGATCGATGGCAACCCTGGTAGGGTTGTGGTTGTATTCCATGGTAGCGTAATCAAACTTGCATCTCGACTTACCAGAGCATCACTTTCGAATACTATGGTTCATAATTGTAGTGAGTGCTTCGAGGCTGGATCCATTAAGACAGGCACTCACCGTGAAATGACGCATCCCATCACGAACCTCCCTAGTCGAGGTGAGAATGATGTTGGGAGAAGAGAGAAACCAAATTTACCAGATGGACCTGTAAGGGATGTTACTTCTCATCAAAGATCGTAGCGGAAGAAGGGGCTACGTACAAGTCGGGGTCACTTCGATGCGCGACCACAACTGTATAGGTAATAAGAAATGGTGAGTGGCGGCGGCCGCAACAATCTCATATCACCCACAGTCAACTCTACAAACAGAGGTTTAAAATCTGCACGAACAATCAATCCGATGATGAAGAACTCACAGTTCTCTGACAAGAACCCTGTCATCCGGCTGAGTCAATCCCTCTTCGACGAGAATTAGACGAGCGTCAGGCATACCAATCATCATAGGCCTGCCAACCAATCAGAGTCAAAAACGCGAATGCCCAATGGTTGCTAAACAACATACCAGAGGTTTTCCGAACTGGGAGTGACATGAGTATGTCTGACTCGAAGGCGATGAATCCGGCCGCTTACCTTCTGACCGAGGTAGATACAATCCATCCTAACCAAAAATAAACAACATCTCCCCCATCCAATGCTATAGTTATGACTCACAGCTCCCCATAGATATCCTGCCACGTTGATGGGTAATGTCAGTTCAATTGGTGCTGTCACATCACAAGGAAGTAAACCAACCAATTGGATATGGTTCGCAGCGCCATTGCCGATACGCACCGGCTTCGAACCCTTATGCCCGTCGAGGTGGTCAAGCTCGATTTCTTCGAGGTCCTTGCCACCGTTGATGGTGTACATGATTTGCAAGCTCCCGTCGGGGTTCTTGTGTCTCAAGCGCTCGAAAATGAACTCCATGTAACCTGAGAAATAAATTTAGATCATGAAATGGGAGGTGAGTTGGCAAACAGGACGCACTGTTGGCCTCTTCTGTGAAACCAAGCCTGATGAGTGCGTAGAGCGTAAATGACGAATCGCGAATCCAGGATGCACGGTAGTCCCAGTTTCGCACGCCGCCAATGTACTCGGGAAGACTGAAAGTTGGGCTGGCGACAACGGCACCTGACAATTGCCATGTCAACACCAAGTTCAACGGCCGAGCTTTGTCGACTGCTTACCTGTGGGCTCATAAATGAGCAACTTCAGAGCAAGGGCACTACGATGCACGGCCTCCTTCCAAGACCCTTTGTACGTCGACCTGCTGATCCATTCGTACCAGTACCTGTTTGTGTTCTGGTGTGGCGAGATCGTTACCACACGTGGAGATCGGTAAGGAGAAGACGTACATAGAGGAGAGAAGCCACAAGCTCATGCGTTAAGAACGGGTCCTCAGCCGGTCTGCCCTTCGTGGCCAGGTCGAGCTTCTGCGCTGCGGTCTGTTTCACGGCCGTTTCCTCCTCCTCCTCCTCCGGCCCTTTCTTCCACTGCGTCGGCGGTGTCCTCAAAATAAACGTGACACACTGCCCCTCGTGCAAAGTAATCAAACTCTGGACCGCCAGCCCCTTATGCCCCCTCTCTGACAAGTCCAAGAACTGCAGCTCCACCTTGGGTACTGGGCCACTATCCCCAGGGAACGTGTGCTCGGCTACATACCGTAGGTCGAGGGCGAGGCTGTCGGACTCGAACAGTGCCTTCTTCTGCGCCGGCTCCTCCGGCTCGACGGGCACACTGTCGTCGTCGATGATGGAGGTGATGTGAGTGGAGCGGGCGTAGTTGAACGCAGGGGCACATTGCATGAGGATGGGGAGGGTGCCGCGGATGCACTCAACACGTCGGACGAGCCATGGGAGGAGGGGCTTCGACCGTCTGATGCCGTTGGGATTCTCGCGGCGCGGGCGAGGGAGGAAGTCGGTCACGCTGACCACACCTGTGTCGTTCAAGTACTTGGTTTGGAGGACCTGAGTGAAGACATCAGAATCGTGAATGGTGCAGACAATGGATACGTTAAGCTCCGTCTACACCCCCTGGGGCGGAAACGACAGAATTCCAGAAGCCGCCTTTGACCTGGCATTCAACCCAGCGTATCCACATGTATTTCCGCTCTGCTCAACCTCGCCGACCACAAATGACAAATACTCACATTGGAACTCGGGAGATAGTTCTGCTTCGTGGTAAATGGCACAGTAGGTGAGATGGAGAAGTGACCGCCCTTGTCTTTGTCGAGGATACGTGCAAAGACCGATGGCGAATCGAAGTTCGGGACACAATAGCTCTCAACTGCGGTTTGTGAGACAATACGAAACTTGGCAATCGGTGAGCTGGCAACGTACTCGATCCATCCAAGCTGACCAGAGCAGCCGTTCGAAGATTCCCAATCCTACACCCATCTCAGTGACTCCCTCGATTACATGCAGTCGTACTTACAAGCCATGGTCGGCAATGGGGATGTAGTCGCGTGCTTCGCTGGGATTTATGACGTTCATGAAGCGTTTGTATGAGCGGCGGTGGATTGGGGTGGAAGATAAGATGGCGACTGCGTGTCTAAGAAGACCATGTTGGTGCATTGGGTTGTAACCGTTTCCGCTGTTCACTTTTCGGGCAGTGTTATGTCATAATGCCAAATAAACCAAAGCCGACCTTGGCCGTGCCAAGATCACCGTTTCATACCGACCATCCAATCACCGCACGAGGGTCGCCATCGACCAGTTATGTTTGAGTATGAAGCTATTCTTCGTTGCTGTCATCGAAATACTTTCTGCAGTTAGTTGTGGACGGAGAGTGAAGCACGTTCAAATTTCCATAAATTCATAACCAAACGTTGTGCTATGGTGAAGGTGGACGATTTATCTTACCAATCTCCTTTTCACAGGAGACAGACGTTCAATTTGCATATCGGGAATATTCAATCCAGTCTATGGGATCTTTCAACCTGAAATCGGTCCGCTCTTTCATAGCAAGTTCCATGCCGGCGGTAGCCTCGTGACGGTCCAAGGCTACATGTAAAAATTGCACCCCTTCGTCCTTGGGTGTTACATAACCATTCGGAACTAACAGTGTTTCTTTGCACCATGAATGAGACTGAAATGAGGACTACATGCGTCAAGTTCGCAGTATATAACAAGTGGCGGCCAGAAAGTGGACCCTCGTGTTAACATCTCTCAAATGTCCTAATTATCTCTTACTCTCCTCATCTTCTGCAACTGTTGCCTTTTCTGCTTGGTTCCGTTCACTACTGAGGAGACGCTGGGGCAGGGACTCGGGTGGACGGACCGCTCCAAAGGCGCGCGCTTAAAGTGCACAGCCACCGATCATTTCAGTGTATAACCGACTGTGCGGCATATATTACACACTGCAACAAATGGGCCATGATACTGTCCGAATAAGTAATGAATGCGTCGGATTTCTTTCACTATGGGCCATTTTTTGCTGATCGCGCGTGTGATATGGAAGATCTCTTTACCCCGTTGGTATAACCACGATCGATACCACATGATGAATGTGTCCTGCGAGGTTTTTAGCGATGTGGGTGTAGCGTCTCAGAGAACGAGAAAGCGCATCAATAAAGGTTCATTGAAGGTCTCCATGAATGTGTCCAACGTGTAACTGTCGAAGACCTGGGGGCCCTGGTGACCTGGGAGTTACCGTCCGCACACCTCGGTATATGACATAAGGTTTTTGATGAATGAATCCGAATAACTTCGGGAGAACACAGGAAATAGAACTTCGTCTGATTTTTAAACGCATTGGTGCCAATGGGTAGCGACGTGGTCGTGAAATAGAGCAAGATTTAGGCCTGTTGGTCTATGGAGAGACACCGTCTTCCCGTATCCTTTCATTCGTCGTTCTTTACGGCATCGGCCGCGAAAGTGTATTCGTGCTGGTCATTCCACAAAACGTCGTCAGGTACGTGGTACGTGGCCAAATTCATACCAGAGATATCCTTCTCATTTTTGGAAAGGTCTTCTGCGGGTGGCATATCGAGGATGGCGCCAACCGATATGTACGATGACTACTAGTAATTTGTTGGCTGTGGGAGAACAATCGCTCAAGCGTTCAACGCATACGCGGTGACGCCGCCTCCTGGAGCGCCTTCTCGGCCGTTAAATTTGGTATTCAATCGTAGGTGCTGGTGATACGGGCTGTAGATACACTTGGAATATTTGAGAGAAGAATGTCAAAAGAATTGGCAATGGAAAAGGCTACATGAAACAGAGGAGAGTGCTACCTCGTGGTTCGCTCCAGAAATATCATCTCTACTCAGGACGGAAACGGATGATACGGTTTTCTTGCATCAGGCCAATGATACCCCACGACGATGACAGCGAATGCTTCTGGGTTGTGCTTTGATTTTATCAGAAGCGCTCTTAACAATTTCAGTCAGTTTGAGGGAGGCACCTAGTGATCAGTTTTGATTATTTCAAACCAGACCCTCTGAGCAGACTAGAGCTACAATCCGATTCACTACAAAGGCTCTGTACACAGAAGGTGGGTGGAAGCGAGGAAGATAGTCTGACGCTCTCTCATTCTGAATTTATGGACTAGTCCTCCATCCTTAGTGGAAAACCCCGGGTTCGCGGACAAGAAGGCCCGAACTCACGGCACAAATCAAAGGGAGCCTTCCTTCTAGGCATATATCATGGGAGCTCTGATCTCCAATTGGACTCATCGGGATAAAAGCAGCGATGATAGGCCCGTAACTCCAACGTCTGGCAGCTAAATGCGATCTCTTCGTAGGCCCCGTGCTCGGAGGAGTCGGTGATGTTTGACTTCTTCACTGTTTCGTTCTAATTTTAGAGAACAAGGAGTAGACAGCATCAAGAGATACACTATCTTGGTGCGTAAGTGCTGATGAACAATTGCGAAGACTTGAAATCAACTGAAGACAGATCCCGTGGTGGGGCTATCAGCAACGTAATCCCGAGATTCTCCTGCCAAGGCTCCAACCTGCCACAGCGGAGAACCTTCAAACTTCCGGTTGTGGATGTCTCTGTTTCTTTGGCAATGAATCGACTGCCTAAGGCTCTGGGAGAGCCAGACCTCTATACGTTTATGAGTTTGCGAAGAGGCGCAAAAATATGGACTCATAAGTCGGAAGACATCCAACAATGCACGGCGCCTAAATTTGTCATAATAAATAGCAGGTCAGTAGCCATCATTCCGAACTCGCTACTACACACCTAGCTCCATCTTGCCAGATTGTCGCTTCCTCTCCCTGGTGCTGTGTCACCAGATCGCGTTTGCACTGTCCCACATCTTTGGCTTTCCACCCCGCGGGAATATAAGAACCCCCCCTTATTACGCAAGTCTCCTTTACCTTGCCCAACCCTCAAGCACCCGGCCACCGCGACCCTGGTCAGCGACGGCAAAGAACACGAAATGCCTGACACCTCGCTGCTGTGAGTAGTGATGCAGCCCGCATAAATGATCTCGACAGAGTTCTCTTCGGGGTTAAAGCGCTAATCTTTCTCTACAGCTTTGGTCCTCTCTTGATCGGGGCTTGCCTGAATATGATTTTGTACGGGGTGAGGGAGAGTCAGTCCTTTCCTTTGTTCAGGATGATGAACCTGCTTTCTGTTGAATGTAGGTGGTATGCGTGCAAGTTAGTGACGTTGTCCTCAGTATTGAAGCCAACTTATGATCGATGACGTCTAGTCGTTCATCTACTATCAAACATACAAGAAGTAGGTCCATTGTATCTGGCAGGCTCTATTCACCGCTCTCTAACACCGCAGTTCTCAGTGACCAAAGATGGGTTCGGTACTTTGTGCGTAAGGTCTGGAGCACCGTCAGAGATTCGGCTGAAAAGAAGCACTACAGGTACTTTATCTTTTCATCGTAGAAACCTGCAACACTGGTTTTAATTTGGGGTTACTGTACGAGCCTCTCGTCAAATACTATGGCAAGCACAACTGGGTTGACTCTCTGCCATGCTCTAGCTAACATCCTTTATGAATGTAGGGGAGCCGCACTCCTTCACGGTGGCACCGCTGAGTATGAGGTTCATATGATTTGGGTGCATAAATTGAATACAATCCTCACACTGCAGTGTTGATCACTGGTGCGCCTTCTATGCAAACAGCATAACGCGCACCTTACGAGTCCATTCGCTCCCATAGATCCCATCGTCACCGTCAGCTTTCGTCTTTCTTGTGTCATGAAATATCCCTGGCTCATGAACCTTGTCGGCAGGTCCTGATATCCACATCCGTTCAATTCTTTATTGCATGGCGAATCAAGATAATCAGCGGCTCTCTCACCATGCCCATAATCATCGTCATCCTAGGCACTTGCTCACTGAGTTCGGCCTAATTCTCTGCTTTCATTTTTCAGGACTCATGCTTCCTGTCCCCAGTCGGAGGGGTCACACTCACAGTATTGGTAATACATGAGCGAGAATGGGCCGCCTTCACGAAATTTGAACCCGCTGTCATAACCTGGCTGGGTGCTTCGGCTGTTGCGGACGTTTTGATCACAGCCTCGCTATCTTGGTCACTTGTGCGTCCTGTTTCATGCTCTTCCGTCCTTGCTACTAGTGGCTAATCGACTTGCAGTCAAGAAGAAAGACAGGGATAAAGGCTACCGATGACAAGGTTACCAAAATCATCCGTCGTGCGTACCGCAAGTTCTCGTAACCTGGCGTTCGTTCACAACATCATGCCCCAGTCACTGTCCAGACTGGTCTCGTCACCGCCATCTTCGCTACCCTGGATGTTGTTATCTTCGTGACTGTCAAGGTGAGGCCCCCAATATAGCCTCAACCATTCTTACCGTTTTTTGAGCAGGGAACAACCCTCAATTTCCTGTGGGACTTTCCTCTTTCCAAGCTGTACACCAACGCATTGCTCAGCACGTACGTTTTGAATCCATCGCTCTTCAATTTCTGTTTCACGTAGACTGCTGTAACAGGTTGAACGCGCGTGCCGGATGGAACAATCTTACTGGTACAGGGCAATCGACCGAAGAAAATAATGTTCTCATGTTCAGGCGCAGCGAGCTTCGACAGGTGGGGGCATCACGTTTCTATTTCTTCCGCATTTCTCATACCTGCTTCTCAGCACCCATCCACGCACCGTCAGACAGTAAGTTATAATTGTTCGCGGGTTCTCGTGAAGTACTGAGAATTCTATACAGATCACAGGCGTCTTCGAGCTTGAAGCGACAGGAAGTCAGTCACAAGAGCATCGCCTTCGATTAGGCAAATTGGATAATAGGATTGAAGTGACAACTGTAGTGGAGCGTCTTGCGGACCGAACGGAAGAACAGGATCGATCAGGGGATCAAAAATATAAGAAGAGGGCCGAAAACGAGGTGTAAAATATCTTACTTGTACTTGTAGCTAGATTGTTCATGACGCAATGCACCGTAGATTACGCCCTCATCATGATCATAATACTACTCTTCGAGGTTCGCCCAAAGAAACCAGTTGAGTGGTGTGCGACACGTTGGCGTGACGCGAATTGTTATTTTTTTTTTTTGCGTTTATGTACTCTACACCACGTCCGACAATTGTCGGGAGCACGCGCGCTTAAGACGTCCCTGATGACTTGGGCGCTTAATTCGCTGGTCCGGCGTGTCAATTCGGGGTTGTGCCCTCAGGGCTGCCGAATTCCCTAATATGTACCAGCCTATTCGTTATTATGTTCCTTTCCTGAAGTTTGGCTCTCGTCGCCCGGCAGCCGCGCACTCGTTGTTATCAGATAATAAATTTGAGACTTACTGAGATAATTATTCGAAGACACACCGAGGGTCAAGCTTGAAAAAAGAATTTAAAAAATAAGCCAGTCCTTTCGAGGACAGTGTGCGCTTTCAACCGGAGTCGCGTGCGGGCATAATCCATCGTTGCGACCTCAGTGGCCGTAACGAGACGAACTCGCCCTGGGATTCTTGTACTGTCGAATGACGGCATGAACAATTTGAAATAAGAGATGAAAGTGAATCGCACCTAAGGATGCAGTTCTGGGGATCGGAAATTTCAGCCTCATGAACAGCGTATTCAAGTTTGAATTCAAACCCACACGAAATCTGTGGCAACGCTTTTCAGCATTTCGCTTTATGTAATATTACTATTGAGACACAGGACCAGGTCTTGTATTCTCCTTAACTTTTTCTTTCTTCTGCCCCAGCCTCTTCAGAGGCCAGCGCGACACGAGAAGGCTTGTCAAGAACTGAAATCTCGCAGACAGGGGAATTAAGTCTTCAATTTACGTCCAACAACTCATATCCTACTGTTTACGACCAGCAAATAGGCCAACCTCAAGATGACTTCGGGCAGTACAGTCTCAAACTCCAAGTTCTAAGCCTGAGCAACCTGGGGTTGAGGAGCGTTAACCTCGGGTAGCCGCAGGCCTAGATTATCAGGGAGGGCGAGAGTATCATCAGCGGTGCTGGCGAGGTGACCACCAAAACCAACAGCGCCGTTAGCAGCGCGAAACTCTGCGATGCGCCGTTCAACCTCCGGTCGGAAATGCCGCATGAGACCTTGGATAGGCCATGCAGCAGCGTCACCAAGAGCACAAATGGTGCGGCCCTCAACTTGTTTACTAGGAAATTAACGTTAGGCGGGGAAAAGAATGGATGAGGAGAGGACGTACGTCAGCTCCAGCAGCATGTCAATCTCGCGAACATGGCCGCGACCTTCAACCATCCGGTCCATCATGTTCATCATCCAGGTCGTACCTTCACGACAGGGTGTGCATTGACCACACGACTCATGCTTGTAGAAGTGCGAAAACCGGGCGATGGCCTTGACGATGTCGGTGCTCTTGTCCATCACGATGACCGCGCCAGTTCCAAGGCCAGATTGGGCATCCTTGAGTGAATCGTAGTCCATTCTAAAGCGCATGTAAGAGGAGAGGAGGGGGAAAGAGGACGGAACGACTCACAGAACTTCAGCACAGGTGTCCTTTGGCAGGACCGGCACGGAGGATCCTCCTGGGATGATACCTAGCAAGTTGTCCCAGCCACCAATAACGCCTCCACAATGCTTCTCGACGAGGTCCTTCAAGGGAATACTCATCTCCTCCTCCACGACGCAGGGGTTGTTGACGTGTCCGCTGATGCAAAACAACTTCGTTCCCTGATTCCTCTCCCGTCCGAAACCAGCAAACCAGCTCGCACCACGCCGACAAATTGTCGGGGCGACGGCGACAGTCTCGACGTTGGCGACGGTGGTTGGGCAGCCGAAGAGACCGACGTCAGCAGGGAAGGGTGGCTTGAGACGCGGCTTCCCCTGCTTGCCCTCGATACTCTCGATGAGTGCCGTCTCCTCTCCGCAAATGTAGGCTCCTGCACCGCGGTGGACGTACACGTCGAAGGAATATCCAGTACCACAGGCGTCCTTACCGAGGAAGCCAGAGGCGTAAGCCTCGTTGATGGCCTGCTGGATGTGGGCGGCCTCCTGGTAGAACTCTCCGCGAATGTAGATGTAGGCCGCTGTCGCGTTCATGCCGCGACCGGCGACGAGACATCCTTCGATGAGCTTATGAGGGTCACCACGAAGGATTTCTCGGTCCTTGCACGTTCCGGGCTCTCCTTCATCGGCATTTATGACAAGATAGCGAGGTCTGACGACGTGTTAGACTCGAAAAAGAGAAGGGTTGTGAAAACAACACACCTTGGGTCCTTCTCCCAACCTGGTTTGTTCATGAAACTCCACTTCAGCCCGCTCGGGAAACCAGCCCCTCCTCGCCCTCGCAGACCTGAATCTTTTATTTGCTGGATGATCCAAGAGTCGCCCTTTAACAGAATATCTTTGGTACGATGCCAGTCGCCCCGAGACTGCAAAATAAGCAGGTCAGACAAATGTAGTAAACCATCGTGCAGATTAGCACATACCATAGCGCCTTTGATGCCGTGGTCATGCCGGCAATATGCATTGGTAAATATACGGTCCTGATCCTTCAGACCACCGTATCTTCGAACTGGGGGGTCAGCGACGGTGGCAAGTGAGCGGCTTGCTCGAAGTTTTGCTCGGAACGGCCGAGCAACTCCTGAGACGGGTCAGCGTGTGCTAATTCAGCATCGCGGTGTACGTACTGGACGTCGAGACGGATACTCTGAGTAATGCCGGAGACGACGACCTCAGCATCGTTGTCGTTGTTGAAGACGATGAGCTGGAGGAGCTGGCGGAGTTTCTCGGGATTCCATTACGTAATATATTCCGTTAGCCAATCGCGGGGGAGCGATTTGACTTTCCCACGGTTCCTGATGTCAACTTTCTTTACGAAGTTCGTTTCCTCGTGGAAGCATACTGCATTTGTTCCTCGACTCGAACCCCGACTGCCAGCATCCTCTTCGCCACCAGGTCTAATGACGGTTTAACCAACATCTCGTCTTTTAAAGGATACCGGTTTCGTAATTCTCTCTCACTCCAGCTCTGGGCTCTCTGACGACCGTGGTCCCCAACAATTTTCGACCAGTTTGTCAGATAGGGAACATAATTTCCTCGTTTCGAGCAAGGGAAAATGTTAGCTACATCTACCCCAGCATTTCGGTCCTTCTTATGCAGAAACTCTTGCAGAAGTTCTGTTGCCTTCTTTGCGCCCGCTCGATTTTTCTTTCGCCATTTTTCAGCCAACTTGGCTTCCAACGACCGATACGAAGACCTCTTCAAATTTACTTCTGGTAGGTGGATACATAACGAAAAAAAGGAACTCGACAAACGTTACCATCGCTTCAACGTTGACGCCCTCAAACGCATTGCCGCAAGCTCTGCAGGAGCAAATTCCGTGTCCGATATCAAGAAGCTCACAGAAAATGAATTCCACAAGGATTTTCTACTCTCCCTCGACAATGGCAAGGAAGTTATTGCTCGACTCCCCCTCGCGAATTCTGCCCCGCCCTATTTAATTGCGGCGAACCAAGTGGCCTCGATGGATTTCGCTCGTACCCGGCTCCATATCCCCACTCCCCGCGTCCTCGCTTGGTCTTCTGACGTGTCCGAGAATGGAGTTGAATCAGACTTCCTCATCATGGAGAAGCCAGAGGGAATCGAACTTGGAACTATTTGGAATGCCATGGATAGCGATATGAAGCGGAGGGTCGCTCAGAAGATTGTCGAAGTCGAAAAATCCTATATGGCCGCGTTGGGCGGTGGTTTCGGGGCCATCTATCGGAGAGGCGATGTTGAAAGTTCTATTTCTTTTGACCTCACTGTCGACGACGTGCATGACGACGAGTTCGTGCTTGGACCCGTAACTTCGCCTTCCTTCTGGAGCGAAGAACGAGCTGATATGGAAATCAACCGTGGTCCCTGTAAGTTTGCCTGACATCGTCATCCTTCCTCTTTTTACGTTATTGCAGGGGAGACTCCGCTCGACTATACGCTCTCTGTTGCAAATCGAGAACGGGATTGGGTCTATTACCACACCGCCGCTAATGAATATCCCAGTCCGTTTGACGCACCACCCTCAAAACGACACCCGGATGCCCATGTTGCTGCTCTTGAGAGGCTGATCAAGGTCGCTCCACACCTCGTCCCTTCCCATCCGACACTCGCACCGCCCACCCTCTGCCACCCTTACCTCGACCTCGAGCATGTCTTCATTTCGAAGGACCGCCTCGATCGGGGTGAAATTGAGATAACCTCCATCACCGACTGGCAGCACGCGAGCGTACTACCTCTCTACATTGCCGCCCGTGTCCCGCCTTTCCTTCGTTGTGAAGGCGTCCCGCCACTTCCCATTGACCCACCACCTCGCATCCCCAACCCAAACGAAAGACGCCAGAAGGTGGTTTACGATGAATCTGCGGACAGGCTCTATACATCGTTGTCCAGGGTCTCGAATCCCTTATACCACAAGGCTCTCCATTTTACAGAGCGAGATGTCCTGTTAGCTCCCTTCGCCTACGGAAGCATCACATGGCCCGACCACCTTGTCGCGTTCCGTGAAGCCCTTCTCAACTTGACCGACCAATGGCCCAGCCTGTACCCCGACACGCCATGCCCCATTAGCTTCACAGACGAGGAACGGAGCAACAGACATGCGGACCGGATAGAATGGGAAAGGTACAGGGCTATGGTTCGCGGCGTCGATGCGCAAGTTGGCGTCGAGAGTGGGCGGGTGTCTGCGGAAGGATACGACGCTGCACTCGCGAGGAACAAGGCGTACATGGACGCATATATCCATGAATTGGAGCAAGAGATGCCTGAACAGGCCGCGATGGCGAAGTCTGTTGTCCCGACCTTTTGGAAATATCGGCCTTGGGACTCGTAGGCCGTGGACTCGTTGGTCGTGTTGGGGAGGATTCGACAGGTCGCTCGAACAGTTTTGTGTTCTTTTATTCACGAGTATTTCGACCTAGAAGATCATTGTTTCCCTATTCTCTATCCACACCACAGGGCCCGCTGGTTGCGACAAATTCAACTCTATTTCCTTCGGCATGGATCATCATAGCCATGAACTACTCTTACTCTAATAGCCCTCTTGTTGCTTCTTCAAGTCCTCCCATGACTTTCCCAGCCCAAAAAATTCCAGCAATTTTCCCCATATCTTTATCTTCCGCTCGAAATATATCCCCTCAAGCTTCTGTGCGCAATCGAAGCAGGTGGCCCCCCACCCTTCCCATTCCACTTTGTTTACGACAGACATGTGCGATCCTTGTCTCCTGAGAGTCGGTAGGCTGCAGGCTGCTCCCTTACGACACTTTCCTCCTTCCTGGGACTGAATATACGTCACGCAACTGCGTCTCCGGATCGAGTTCTTGTGCATAGCCAAGTCGTGCACTACCCGATAGTGTCCATGCCTTCAGTCCGTCGGATAGAAGGTTTGATCTCAGGAGCATTTCGCTTTCTCCCCACTTGCTGGTAGATAGTGGCAGATGTGATAAAGCGCCATAGGGAGAAGGAGTGGGATGTTACACTCGACGGCCAGCGCTGCAACGTTCATGGCAGGGACAAACAGGCTTTCTTTTGGCGTGCCCTCCGGGAACAGCTCCATAGCTCGGCCAAATGTGGTGGGTGTGATGTTTTCCAGGGCGGCGATGATAGCCTTCCTGATATCTTTGAATTCGTATTTCGTGCTGAGGCGAAGAATTCCTGAAATGTTGTCGACGAAGGTCTCTACATTGTCGTTAGAGAGCATGTCGATGTAACTATATGTAAAATCATGAGTCACGATGGTATCGCCGGGTAGTAAAACCCGGCCAAAAGTCGTATCGCGAACACTCACGATCGCTGATATATCGCCTTCATCAGCGCCTTCACATCCATTTCATCATCTGGTAATTTAACAACTTGAAGGCCGTCTATCATTTCCTCATCTCCGTTGTTGTGAGCAATGTCGAGCATATCGCGGAAGATCTCCGAATTGGCCTGAAGGATGCTGCGATGAACCCGGAACAGGACATTCGACGCTTGGAGGATGATGGAACCATCATTGAACCATAACTCAGAGCAAGGTTTTAGTGTCGCCCTGTCGTTGACGCCTGATACGATTTCATGATTAATCTGATAACGAGCGAGACAAAGTAGAATCGGCGTACTGTCGCGAGGTTCATCTGGTCCCTCCAAGCAAGGTTGCGCCAAATCACCGTTCGAGGCCATCGTCGTTGATGGATGGGGAAGGTCAACTTGGAGAAAGACAATTACCGACATTACTGTCAAAGAATAACACGATAACACGTGCTCCCCACGCATTTAACTCGTGGCCAAACGATCCTTATGACCTGCTTTCTCTCGTGCGCTTGTCGGCTCGCTCAGGCCAATTTCATACTGCCTACGCCCAGTAGCCTCTGGGTCATTTGTGGAACCAGATTCTTAGATTCATAGAATGAGCACGCCCAGAAATCATGGACCATATGTGCGATGACGAGAGACATTGGGAAGAGCCGGGGCATCAGGTCCTAGTCGGGATCACCGGGCCGGAATAAGCGCCCAACGCCAATCGCTGATCAGCCGACATCCTGCTATGCTCAATTTCGCAATTTATTTATTTGTTTATTCTCCATGAGGCCCTGCTGAGTACGATTCGAGTTCCCTTTATAATTTACACCTTGGTATCGCCACTCTTCGTATAAGCAGTAATCTCAGAGCGTTCCTCATCTTGGTGGTCAGAAATACGCTCTACTATCGTTGTCACCTCAACTGCGTTTTCGAGTTTTCCTAGCTTGAGATGATGCTCTGACATCTGGGTCCTTGCCACTTCCATCTCAATTACGCCGGACATCTACCAGCAGTTTCAGAAATTTTTGGGACTTGGTAAGTCATACAGTCTTACCGTGTGATTAGTAAGAACTCCAGGCTGTGGAACAAAGATAAGGAACAAAGCAAAGATGAGGGGATGATGTCGATACCTTTCTCCTCTCGACGCGGCTAAATAAGAGGTTATTGTCCTCCATGGACTGTCCGGTGAGGTTGCCCCATCCAGCCCGAGCATTTAAGCTGTTGAGTGTCAGGCTCGCCATTCCCGGCGGGAGGCAATTCGAATAGCGTACGTGCTGAGAAGAGCGTTAGTGTATAGTTTCGAAAGTGGCAGGTCCCAAATGAAGTTGAGCGTTGTTCCCTATACCGAAGTCAGAAACATTTTATTCAACTATGCATCTAGATCCTACCTTGACTGTCAAGAAGACCACGACGTCCACCGTGGCGAAGATCGCAGTGACAAGACCAGTCTGCACGGTGACTTAATGCTGAATTAGCAGAAAGGTCCCAGGTTAGGTCCGAGAAGAGTGCTACGCACGCCGAATGATTCTAGCAATCTTGTCGTCCGTAACCTTGATACCAGTCCTTCTCTGTCTCTGTAGCATGATTAGTCGCCAATGATCTGATCTAAAGGTGCAAGGAAACGAACGAGTGACCACGATAGAGAAGCCGTAATCAAGAGGTCTGCAGCTGCAGAGGCTGCAAGCCAGGTGATGACAGCGCCTTCAAACTCTGTGAAGCGAGCCCACGGGCGAATGTAGGAGACGCAAACAGTGAGTGCGATCCCGCCGACTGGCAGTAATATTTGGGGCATAAGAAAGGTGAAGGAAAAGCGGAAACGGGACTGGACGAACTGAAGGCACACGTCCCAAAGAAAACAATGATGATGGGCATAATAGTGTAGTTGCTTATGATTCTAATCCTCCAGGCAATAAAGAGTTGAACCGGTGTTGATATCATGACCTGTCGGGACATTTGTGAGCCCTTCGAGGACGAAAATCGAAGAAACACGTTCACACCGTAACAATAGGGTCTGTGCGAGTGGTCTACTAGTCAGAGCCTGAGAGCAGATGTGTCGTGAGAAACATCGCACCCATAATCAGCACTGCGGAATAAGATAATTTTAAAGAACACCACATTGTTAATTGAAAGGCGCACTCAATGGAGAAATTTCGAAGGATCGTTGCTCCCCTTCACTCGCAAGACATTGAGTTTAAACTTAAGCTCAACCGTGCCAACAAAAACTCACCATAGTAGAGGACCAGAGGCTCATATAATAATCCTATATTAAAACCGGTGTTCGCAGTTTCTAGGATGAAGAGATAGAGAACCTGAGGTATGAGGCATCAGCAGTGTGTGGCGCACAGATCGAGAAGTATCCTACAAAATATCGGATCCATGTTGCGTCCCTATAGTGAGTATCTCAGATTACGAAGGACGACTGTATGGGCAAATATATTACTTCTTGTATGTTTGATAGTATATGAAGCACTGTGGACGATGATCATGAGCACCCGTCTAGAATTAATTTTACTTACCTGCACACATGAGACCTATGAGAATGGCGATTGGCAAACGTCACTATTCGAATAATTAGGTCATAAGTTCAAGCAACTCTCACCCCATACAGAATCATGTTTAGGCAGACACCGATCAAGAGGGGACCAAACCTTCAGCCAAAAATTAGCTCAGAAGAGGGCTTGGACGAAGCAGAGAAAGAATATGATTACTCACAGCAACAGGGTTGGAGGCATTTCAGAGTCTACAGTGGCCAGCGGTCGTTTATCTGTCGCTCTATCGACGGAAGAGGGGCTGGTAGGTAGAACACGTCACAGTAACAGTTCTTATACTCTTCTGTACTGGCAATTAATTCTGCCAAGCCTTCACCTGAAGTCTTGAGGAGTGCGTACTGCCTTCGTACATAACCACAATCGAAGGGAGAAGACGTGATAGCAGGCGCTGATGAGATGAATTAATGCGTAAGTCAAGGATCATGACAACTTAGACAACATAGTGAAATGATGCTGGTCTGCTGGTTAAGTTTAGTTGATCCATAGCCCGAATGCTTAAGCGTCCCATTATTTCTGGATCCTGGTCAGAGGTCAGACCTTCAGACTTTACTGCAACAGGCCATCACGAGAGAAGAAAAAGATTTCCGGTATGCAAGAGCTTGAGGTATATTTTCTAAACGATGCCCTCGAACTCAGCGGAATATTGAAGACCGGGCTTGAGAAATGTGGATGCCACCCCGCTTCGTCATTGACTTCAGCGATCTTCAACACGTCCCTTTGACTGTTCATCATTACTGGTCCACATGAGTGGTTGGTTGATCGTTTGATGTAGTGCACTTCGATTATGCAAAGAAGTCGAAGACAACAGGGTGAGGAAGCGTTGGGAAGCCCTGAAGTCTCCCGATGCCCGAGCACAGCGGTGGAGATATGGCTCCTACTTTTCCTATCTTTATCCAAGAAGCTCCTATTTGGAAAGTACCTCCCATCCTTACGGTTGATTATCTACCCGAGAATCTTCATTGACAGATGTTTGTCTGCCGCATAAGAGTGCGTGACAGGTGCCTCTGCGTTGTTTATCCACAGAATCACCAACACCCTCGGGTACCCCCCGAATAACGTGACAGAATTATTCGACTGACACGTCGTCGAAGAGATCAAATTCGGCCGAATCGCTTGCCAGGGAACCGAAAGGTGTCACTATTTCAATGAAGTACCTTAGTAGACATGGTCGCTTTCTAAATCCTGCTTTCACCACGGCTTTCTCACCAGCATGAGCATTTCCGACATCCTCTCTGAGCCCATCGGTATTTTGGGAGCAGGTATTGCTGGGTTGATCAACGCCTACGTACTGACCCAGGATGGATTCACAAATGTAACTGTCGTTACGAGGGACCGGTCAGTCGGTGGCATCTGGTCAAGAGACAGAGTATACCCGGGATTACGAATTAACAAGTAAGCCCCCTACACCTCTCGAGGTCTCTTCCCCGATTTATAAGCGCAATGAACCAGTGTTCATGGCGAATATCGCTTTTCGCCGCTCGAGATGCCTCCGCCGGACGATTCCTCCGAAAGTGGAGGACATATTACAGGCATGGGGATGTGCGAGTACATGGAGACATTCTACGACAAATTCCTCAAGGGCAAGGCCAAATTTATGTTCGAGACTGAGATATTGAATGTGAAACGCGGCGACACGAAGAGATGGCAAGTAAAGGTCGGAAGAATTCGCTCAGCGGAGACCGAGGACCTAACCTTTGCTCGTGTCATCCTTGCCACTGGGGTGAGTAATTTCAGAGCATTTTACCGATATTTATTATCAATGAATCTAACAATCCATCAGGGTTGCAGTAATCCTAATATTCCGGAAGCTCTTTCTCCGGAGGCAGCAGAAAAGGCTCGATTCGAAGGAGTCGTAATTCACTCATCGCAGTTCGGCTCGCGAATCGATGACATCCTCGCCCTCGTCAAGCAGAAAGAATCAAATGACGACAAGACGAAAGGGACAGTGCTCGTAGTTGGGGGCGGTAAATCGGCTATGGAGTAAGTGCGACCTTCCAATCCAACCGGCTTGAATCGTTCATGGCATTCCACCCAAGCATCTGCGCCAAACTCGCAAATGAGGGCAGAAGGGTTGTCAACGTGTTCCAAAAAGCAGATGTGTTCCTCGCCGCCAAGACCAAGCTTCCCGACATTATTCGGAAAGGGAGGCTGCTCTCGGTATTTTCTCCCCATATTGTTCTTAGAACGTATTTGGAGTGAGAAGTTGGCACCTCTTTGATTTGCACCATTCGTTAACAATGTGTCTCACTATTATAGACGCTTCTTGCACACGACGGCGCTTGGGAGCTGGATTACGAGGAATTTCTGGAACAAGCTCGAACAGATTTCGGTGCGTTCGGTATCCTACTTTATATCACTGATTTCACTCGGCTCTAACAACGTCATCAGTTCGACTCTTTCTCTCTCCCGAAAGACTCGCCCCTTCGCAATACATCCTCCAACTTCTGGGGAATTCGGATCAACGACGAAGGGAGAGTAAATCCCAAGAACTACTATTCCCTAGTGAATGCCGGTCAAATCGAACTTGTAGCACCTGCGCGCGCTCTGGGTTACGCGGATGATGGGAAATCAGTCAGGCTTAATAATGGGCAAGAAGTCAGTGCCGAAGTAGTCATCCTCGCCACGGGATGGAAGAGCTCGTGGACTCAGATATTTGACGGTGCGTAGCCATGCCTTCCGTTCTGATAGAGTCTATCCGTTAAGCAGGTTCTCGCACTCTAGAAAGTACCATGGAGGAGCTCGGACTTGGACGGCATCCTCCGACTACCGATGTTATTGCAGTGGCAAACAATTGGGATTACAAGACGCTGGAGAACCCTCCTACAATGCACCCCGAAAACCAAGTACAGAAGTGGGTAACTTCTATTCATCGTGGCCTTGTCCCTGGCAAAAACATAAACAAGCGCGACTTCGCAATCGCCGGCGCTATTGTAAGCCCCACGTTTCATTTTTATCGTATTTTTACTTTTAGGAATTCGCTGCTGATGGTGTCTTTAGTTCACAGCAAATAATGGGTACACGAGCGAAGTCGCCGCCCACTGGATCTCATCCTATTTCCAAGGAGATCCCATGCGTATTCCCTCTTCGCCGGAAGAAACCATCACCGAGGCTGAACTGAGATCGGCTTGGATGAGGAAGAGGTACCCTAATATGTGTTCCTGGGTAAACGAGAGCTATAGCTGTACCCTCGATTTCTGGACGTGCGTGATTGTACCCATGTTATTTTTCGGCCTTTTTTGATTGTTCGTCCATAGCTGGCCTCAGGCCGTGGATGAACTGTTGGAGGACATGTACCTCCCGAGCATGAGAAGTGGCGGTTCTTCACATGGCCTTTCCGAGTCATTGATTTGAAGGAGATCTCGACACTTGGAGAGGAGCGGCGGGCCATCAGGAAGCGCACAAGAGAATATTGAATCGCATGGGGATCCATCGCTCTGAAGAGCCTGAGGGGAAGCTCATAGTACTATATATACTAATAGTGATGCTACATGTTCTCATTCAGTGTCTTATCTCTGCCATATAGCCCCAAAATCAATTATATTCCAGCAGAATATTTCTTCTCTCCTTTGCGCTGACCTTCCTTCCAGAGTAAGAACAATGAGGCAAGAATCCCGATGAGCGCCAAAGAGCCTGTGAAAGAGAGACCTCCGATCACTGACGCCGGAATTTCACTAAGAAGCCTGTAAATATAATCCTGGCGACAACATGGAGGAAACAAAACTCACGAAATGTAGCTGATCGAGCTTGATGTAGAATTTATGGCCATCTCCAGGTGGCTGCACGATCATATGTAGTCAGCGTGAACCATGCATCCCACGCGGAATAAAGCTAAATAGCTTACTCGCGGGGGTGTCCGCCGATAGAACGTGTTGTATACACGTTGGCGAAATCGATGATGAAGTCCCCCATCTGGGTTCCGTTGGATGGTTGCTCGAACTTGAGGCGCATGGTATGGAGACCTCGTCCAAGATTGGAGGCCATGTAGAGCACTTGCCGAGCTCTCGCAACCCTCCTGGCTGAGAAGGTAGCGAAGGGCCCATTATCCATTGAAACGGAAAAGGCTGCGGTGTTGTTTGGACCGGACGGGCCGTATAAAAGGATGGTATCGCCTGGAATTTCAAGGTCATATGCTTTCCAAATGAGATGGAACCGGCCAAATACCCTGCATATGTAAGAGACGTTAGGAGGAGGAGGAGGAGGAGGAGGATGATTTATTAAGTAATGTTTCAGTTGCTCGAAGATGTTGCGCGGATTCCTTACCCTAAATTTGAATTCCGCTCTCGCAGATGAATCGCTAGTGACCCTGGTGAACAGATTCAGTGTTGGTGGAAGCGAGATCCCGATGCTGAACATACATTGCACTACTGCATGAGAATGCGCCTGGACGTGGTGACGGCCTCCATGCTGAAGCCGGCAAGAACGAGAACGGTGTCTCGTTGTCCTGCGTGGTGATTGGGATAAGTTCTTCATCGTCCCTCCCGGTGTTGCCTTCGAAAGCGACCTTGGATCAATGTCAAGTGGACCACTTGGAGAGACAGCAAAGGGATGCCCACAGAATCGACGTCCAACGTGGTGTTCCCCGCGTTGATTAATTTGACCGTATGTAGCCCATATCTCAAAGAATCGGCACTGAACAGCGTCTGGTTGAACAACGGCACGTCCGAGTGAGCGTTCGAGATTGCATATCTTCTCCCATCTAGCTCGACCTGGTACAGCCCATGGTCTGGCCGTTTCGCGCCGTATATTCCGATGAAAGTCCCATTGAAGGACAGGGACATGGTTTCGCCAGCTCGCTTTGTGTAGGTATAGGTAGACTGAGAATATCTGTTCATGATTTAGCTACTGGATGCGAAATGCAAGAAAGTCCTCGTACCGACTTATTAATTGATCATTCGCGGATGAACCACCTTGCCATCCCGATGAGAAGATCAAGACTGGGCAAGTGTCCTTGAATATCTGGACAAAGCGGGGCATTATGGATTACGCACAAGAGACTATCGCTGTTTGATCTATCTCTTATTCTATTCCGGCCGCCGACGTTTGGCAGGCCTGAGTTCATCCTGTGAATTTTACACGAGAAGCACTTGACATTGACGGGGTTTGCCGTCAAGGAATGCCATCATCACTCACGGAGTTACCGAGGTCTATCATGGCGGTATGAGGAGTAAAATAGGACCCCTGAAAGTCCATCTAGATGCCTCCTCCCAGAAACCCAATTTTTATCCGGACAAAATTTCGCAAATGGTTTGTCGGTTCAGTTATATTTTGGTCTGCGAACTGTGAGTTAATATTGGATTCCCCAGTCCGTCATGGCTGATTGTATACTCAACATGCAGAAACGCAGGTTGGACATACCCTGAATCGTTACTTCACCTACACCCACCCTCCTCACATTGGATACGGTGATTTCTACCCAATTCCCTGCAGGAAGCCCTTCTTCGTCGTGTGGGCTTGATCTCCGTGCCGGCTATGACGGTTTATCTCAAATATGCACACGGTGTAAAATGGGTGCAGGATGCAACACTGTGGCTAGTCGATGGACGATCTTGCCTGAACGGATAGAGCCAAGGCAGGAAAGAGAGGGTCCAGATCACAGACTCGCAATGGTGATGGGAGAAGGAAACCAGCTCGTCCAATGCACCCAGGAGCGCAGCTTCCCAGCCTATGGGCGGCCCATCCGATAAGATCGTCTCGCCCATGCTGAAACCCCAAGGCACTTCATTCGCAGAACATCGCAAACCACGCCATGAACTCCGACGACCGCCACCGTCATCAAGACACATGGATATTCTCGGCCGACGTCGAGAAATCGGTGGGGCTGTCACCGTTTCGAGGAGGCGAAGCCGGAGGTAGCCTCGCCGCACAGATTTCGAGGGAGATTCTATCTGCAAAGGACCTCCGCGCCAAGGCCCAGGAGTACTCTGGGGAGGAGTGGAGCGTTGGGCTTCATATCTTGGGAGCCGAAGGATGCCGGTGGCAGTGTGTGGATGGACAGGAACGGGAGAACGGAAAGGAGGGAACGGAGGCACTAGTACCGTCTTAAATCGACCTCTAGTGAACGACTCCTTCACCCAACAACGCGACCTCCATGGTGCCGACGGTGGCGGCGCGTCGGCAAGATGGTCATGCGTCTGGGCAAAAGCGACATACGTCGTTTTAACATGTAGAGATGTTGAACCATGAGACGGATTGGCTTGCTTGGTGGGAGTCAGGACCTCTGTTCAGGTGGTTGACAGAGCGGGTGGTTGATCGGAAAAGCTGTGTTTTGGATATGAGGAGGTGCTCGAGATGAGATTAGGGAAGCCGTCAGGGACAAGGCGAAGTCCTGACATTAATGATTTGGATCATGTACAATTTTACTCAGTGATACACATGTAAATAGAAAATCGTTGGTGTCTGAGAAGGTCCCGTGCTTAAGAAGTCGAAGAATCGTCGAAAGCAGGCAGTTAAAAGGAATAACTTCCTAATATGGAGTAGGGGATGATCATCATGTCGAAGTGAGAGTCTGGTTTAACATGATCTGGCTCGAACATCTGCGAGAAGCTTCTCCGTAGTCTAGGTTTCATACTTCACGAAGATGGGTGCATAAGTCCACGTGACGAGGATCTGATGGAGGATGCGTGAACGCACCTTATAGGCAGGGACCCATTCCGGCGCCGTACACGCGTAGATATTGTTAAACGTTCCTGCACTCTTGTACACGCCTGCAGCCTGATTTTTCAACAGTGTATGTGTATAGTTGTGCGCGTGGTACTCTGAAGCGGACGTAAAATTGAAGGGTGTCAATCTGAAGGAGAGTGGGCATAGAACAAACGAGATGACGCAGGAAAAATTCCTACCTATTCTCGACGCCCTGGTAGTTAGACGGCGCAGCCTACGGTGAATATTTAGTGCGGGAGGAGATGATGTTCGAAAGGGACGGAGTGATTACAGCGTCGCCATGAGGAGTAACACAGTTGATTCCGACGTTGATCATATCTCGAGCTTGGCTGAACGGTCTTGATCGACGCCTAGAATGAGAAACCCGCGTCAGCAACACTTTAATCCGGGATAGTAGAACACAACGGTGACAAAATATTCACAGACTCTGATTTACTTCAGACACCCGCGTTGCACCGTCTCCCTCTGGATGTTGTTGATATACTGGTTGATGTCGGATGGAAATCGTCTTTCCGGAAAGGACGTGTTATCGTGGGGTCCTCTGGGTTTACTAGATGAAAATATGGACCGGGGCGGACCATTACCCAAAACCTTGTAATTGCCCGAGAGCGGACTCGTGACAGTGGCCCGCAGACCTGTGGGCGTCAGCGCAGATGGAGTCCGACTGCGTTGTAACATGCGTCGATCTGTAAATGGAATTAGGTCGAGTCGTCATCAGACAAGGCAATTTGGTACCTGGTCTTTGCACCCACCCTCCATGTGTAGTTCGGGTGCTTCGTCGATGACGGATTGAGGAACGAGAGGGTGTTAGGGTGTGCTTCGGCGTAGCTGATGTATCCGGGTATTGGGACCTGGCGTCCTACACGGAACAATGAGACGGTCATTTCAGAGTGCACAGAAACGACGTACTGTAAGTCCGTTACCGATTCCTATGGTTGGAGGTTAAGGGACAGGCCATTGATTTCGCCGTTGGCGATGCGGTCGTTTTGCGTCAAGATAAAACTGTGCAACGTAGCACCAGTTCCCAAGTTCTAACCGCCGATACTGACTCTCGAAAGCGGTATATAGTGACCAGGTATCTGAGGAAAACGATCAATTCATCGAATCAAAGCCAGACAAGGAAACGACTTACGACTCTCCCCAACTGCCAACGATGTGTTCTGATACTTCTGGAAACGTTCGTCTTCCAAGAAGAGCTGGAGGAAAGTCAGACGTCGGCCGCGGCTTGCTGAGAAGTAGTAACCAGCGTCTGTCCGGATGAGAATCCGACGCAATGGTTGGTCGATATAAAGCATGTTGACTTTGTTGTTCAGAGTATTCGTTGAGCGAGACGGTCTTGGAGTCGTTGTTGATGCGCAGGGTCCGTTCTCTTGGAAGAGCCGATCATGCTCGACGCTCCGGGTCCGCCGTTGAACCAAAGTGCAAGAGGGCCGTGTCAGGGTTCTCGCGCGTGCCTCGAAGAACCAGAACCTTTTCGACGCCATTCAGCGTCTAACATCGTAACTCAGGTGAAGANATCGTCGAGGCGTCCAAAATTGCCAATTTTTACTCCGGATAGGGATCAAGGCCTTCCGGACCGCGAATTCCGGTTTTTTCGCGTTTTCGCTTATTTATCGCCTCACGCGCGCCTTTTTGACGCCTTTGAGCCCACGCGATCTCGATTATAATCTAGGTAGGCATGATAAACATTTGTAATAATTAGATTCATGCTGTCTCTATTCTGCGTTCTGTGCACGCTTGCTGGAAGGCTTCAACCCCAATATCATTCGTCGTCCTTGAGCTTGGAGAATACTCCAATTGCCTGTGAAACTTGGGCTCATTTTCGGTGACTTCTGGTGTCTGGAAAGAGCCACATGCTATCTTCCTGAGTCAAGTCGCAATAGCCAGATGCTTGGTACACACCCGGTGTCGTTTCTGAATGTGACTGTTAGGATGTGTTTTGGAAGATGTGAGAGTTACGAACCACATATGCCAGAATTCTCGACGATGCGCAGCCGACTAGAATTCGCATCCGCCATCTGAATTGGGATGGCCGAAGACGTCGTAGCAGATGAAGCATCGCGCCTGCGTTGGACGGCATCGTGCGCTTCTTTCAGGCTGGGTATCGAGGCGCCGAGGACACAAGAAACGCGAAGGAACACAGTGAGGCAGAAGGCAAGCATCGTGGATGTGAGCAAGACTTGAAGACGCTGGAGCCTCTGAAGTCTCGAGCAGAGTGAGGATTTCTGCTCGCTCTGTCGGACGAACATTTATACACTACCGAATGCGCGCATCACCCACGGTAATGTTCTACTTCGACGAGAGCCGCCGATTGCTTCCTCGGCATTTCCGCAGCGGGACGTGTCTCATACCTCCGTCGTTGAAACACCTTCAACGCCTATCGGCGCTTCTGCGACCTTCAGGACTGATGACATTTAGAGAGATGCCTTCCTGAGTCCATCAAGCCCGTTGTTAGAGTCTGCTTGTATTTCCGCAGCCCTTTCACTTTTTCACTTGGTCATGACAAAATTTCAACGGTTGTGGCGAGCTCTTGCGTCGGAAACTTCGCTATCACGAAATAGGCGCCGACAGGTTTCGGGAAGAGAAGGGTTGTTGACAAGCGGGGGCGGAACCACAGGGGCGGCTGTCTCGGGTCCAGCTTGCTTTGTGGAAATGACATCGTTTAATTACGTAATAAGTTATTATCACCGGGTAACAGGAGGGCGGGCCGGTATTCAATGGACTTCAAAAAATTTCCAATCCATAAACAAAGCTGTTTGTGCTGTTCGCTTCCACTGAAATGTAAGAAGCAACCAAATCCTTGTGAGAGATTTGCGCGTCAGCTTCTTGAATCTGATTCCTCCACCATTACTTACCGTAAATTGCACCCTCACACCAGCTGTTTCTGAGGTGGAATCGGGGGGGACTCGGTCGTATTCAGTGACGCTTCTAACCGTCCCGGAAGAGTCGGTTGTTCTTACCTAGATGCAGGTGTCTCCGGAAGCACTTTACTGGTGGTATAGATCTACAATTATGCATGCTAGATACTTGGATTGACACTGCCCCAGGCCAGCGATTTTTATCAAAGACCCAATTTTTGATCATTCGTTCGTTCGTTATGGCGCTCCTTGACCAGTAGGCTTTCTTCGGCTCCAAGCAACCGCATGGCTCCTTGGATCTATCAGTGCCTCCGATGCTTATTCCCGTCCCCAGAAAACTCTATAAAGGTTCGGAAAGCGTTCAAGATTCTCAGAGAACGAGCATTCGCACCCCCTCTCGATCGAGTTTGTCGACAATGCTAAAGGTTCTGGCCGTTCTCGTCTCTGTCTGTTCTGCGCGAGCAGCCCTTAACGGCCCTTGTTCTGTCAACGGCACGGCAGGCGTCTGTATTACTACCTCCTCCTGTTCCTCAGGAGGTGGAACGTCATACACAGGGTTTTGTCCAGACGACCCTACCGACGTCAAATGCTGCACCAAAACCTCCTGTGGTACGGGTGGAAACTGCCGCTTCACGAGCGACTGCACAACTGGAAATATTGCATCAGGTAAGACCGGGTTTATTCTTGAACACAGGCGTATATCGAATACTTACTTCGCTTCAGGTTTGTGCCCTGGCCCAGCCGACTTCAAGTGCTGTCTCCCCGCGGCTTGTGGTCCTCCACCAGTGAACGGCGCCACCATCAACCTTATTAAAGAGTTCGAAGGCTTCGTCGCGACCCCCGAGCCAGACCCAATAGGCCTCCCCACCGTCGGGTACGGACACCTCTGCCAAACCGAAGGCTGTGCGGAAGTGCCTTACCCCTTCCCACTGACCCTCGAGACAGCCTCAGAACTGCTCAACGCGGACCTCGTAACTTACATGACATGCATTGCGAGGGACATCGTCGACAGCGTTCAGCTGAATGACAATCAATACGGCGCACTGGTTTCGTGGGCGTTCAACGTTGGATGCACGAATACGGGAGGTTCGACCTTGATTAGGCGCTTGAACGCAGGTGAGGACCCGAACCTCGTTGCTGCTGAGGAGTTGCCCAAGTGGAGGTTGGCTGGAGGAGTCATCCTTCCTGGCCTCGTGCGTCGTCGCGCTGCGGAAGTAGCCCTGTTCCAGACGCCGTCATCTGCCATCGCCCACCCACCGCCTTGCTAATAAGTGAGTTAGCACTGGCCCTTGATATTTTAAGCGCTGCCGAATCTGATATTCGGTTTGGTCCTTCTAGATGTTTCCTTTCCGAGAAAATTCGCATAAGTCACGGACGCTCAAATTTGTCATTTGTATAATCGTCGAGTTAGTCAAATGTGGTGGAGAAGTTTATGTCGAATGTAACCCTTCATCTCGCATGATCTGAGTAAACATCTGAGCGGCAGCCTGGCCAACCTCCAGACTCCCAAACTAATACATGACCCAGGTCAGCTCGAGAATGCACCGTAAGGCGAGAAACGCACTGTATAAGCAGGCACCTCATGGCCGGCACCGTATATCCTCACATAAGAGAACTTACCGGCATTTTTGAAGATGCCAGTCACCTGGCTGTTGACCTTGTACGAGGCGAATTTCTGGCGTTTGTAAAGAGGTGACCAGATGGTTTCAAGCTTGTCGACCATCGCCTCGACGCCGTTGAAGTTAAGGATGTAGTCCTAATAGACTATTAAGCACGAGGCGAAGGTTTCAGAGTCAGAAGAACGTACGGCATCTCCATCGAAAATAATTGTCCTGACCCCAGAGTTAATGACGAACTCCAAATCCTGGCGGGAGTTCCTCATCCAATCACCTATACACCGAGTCTGGACCATCATTATCTGACTCAGGTATGAAAGCGTACCGGTCAACGAAAAATTCCTATACACATTCCGATTCGACGATGTCCACGTCGTCTCCGCGCCAATCTTCGATGACACTGAGTTAATATATGTTGTGAAAGAAGGAGGGTACGGATCGGGTTCAGCCGTCGGGACGTAGTACACGTCCCAGATTCCTGCAAGCGGCGACAGGATATTGTTGTTGCAGAAGCTCTGGGCGGCCGAACAGACGGTCGTGTTCCAAACTGGTGCGTTGCAGGCGATAATGCGGTCTCGACAGCCGGTGACGGGGGTGAACCAGGAGGTGTTGCCTGCTGCAAGCTCTTCTTGAGAGACGAGAGGGTGGTATGGGTTGGCCGCAGCGTATGCGATGTAGCCTGGGTATTGAACCAAGGGGTCCTGGGGTGTGAGGATATTCGTCAGTAAGATCATCCAGTAGAAGAATAGCGGGACGAACGGTGAGGCCATCTCCGATTCCAAGCACTTGAAGGTTTAGTGTAATTCCTGATATCTTCTTCTCGAGGATGGCGGCGTTTTGTCTTAGGAAATAAGCTGAGAAGACCGGCCCGTAATGACCGCCATAACTGAGTGGCAATCAGCACTCAAATGTAATTCTAAAAATAGAACGACACTTACGACTCCGTCCAGAGGGCCAGCTTATTGAGCCGATACTTCGCGAACCTTTCGTCCTTGAAAAATATCTGCAAGAAAGTCCACATGTCTGCCGCGGCCTGCTGCGAAGTTCCAACATTTAGGTCGCCATGCGAGAACCCCACTCCGACTGGTTGATCGATGTATAACACGTTCGCCTCGTTATTCCATGAGTAGGGGTTCAGTGTGACGGATGAGCTGTCGTTCGTAATTCTGCATGGACCGTGCTCTTGGAAGAGGCCGATCATGCTGGAACTTCCAGGCTACGTAGCAGGATCTGTTAGGTTCCGAAATCACTGAAGATAATTTCGAGGAATATCGTTCACCCCGCCGTTGAACCATAAGGCCAGAGGAGAGTTTTGGGGGTTCTTGCGCGCTGCGAAGAACCAGAACCTGAGTGAAACGCATGAATCTCGTCGACGAGGCAACATTGACAGAATGCTGGACGCACCAAATACTTTCCGTCGCAGTGAGATCGCCATATCCGGAGGCTTGGTATACTCCTGGTGTGGTTTCTAGCGAATCGAAACGTGGTTAGGTGTAACGGATAAATGATAAAATGACACATACCACAGACACCGGAATTTTCCACCACGCGAAGCTTGCCTGGGGTCGTGGCAGCATTCACGATGCGGGGTGCATCGATGAAGTCCTCGACATTCGACAATTCGAGGTCTGGGACACCTCCAAGAATTCCTCCGACGACAGGGATTTCAGCGGCGCAGGCCCCTTGAGAAATTGCGAGTAAGGACGCCGTCAGCCAAGAAACGAGCATGTTGGTGATCGGGTGTAAGGAACCCTGCGATCGAGAAAGCAACGACCGCTCATTTATTTGACCAGCGTTGGGTTATTTTTGGCAGACTGTTAAGAATAGGACAGAAATTGGGGAGCCGGGCTGTCAGGCTTGGGTTCTTTGGAACACAGTCGGACGTGGAGAAGGCGTCTCCACATGGTGTAAGCGGGCACGCGATAAGGAGGAGACTCGGGGAGAGCGATAGAGCAAGTCAGTATTGTTCGAATATCGCGTTGACAGATGATTTCAGCGGAGATCGAGCGACATGATTAAAGTCGGGTTGAACAGGGCGAAGGAATAATTTCTCTCGACGGAATGGGAGAGACTAGGAAAAGAATTATTTGGTGTCAGATGAAAAAGCCATTTGCTCCCCGGAAGTCGACTGATAACGCGAGCCGGAATAATCCCCGATGGAAGGGTCCTCATCAAAAGGTCGACCGAATCACCATGGTCCACGAGATTCTACCAACAGTGCATAACTCGAAGTGGGTGCAGCACCTGCTCTTGGTTATTGAGTGGCTGAAAGAACACGAGAAGACAGTCGGTGACTTGTGGTGGTGGGAGGCAAAGAGCACATAGGGATAATCCAGTCGTCGTTGTTTGGACGCCTTTGCGAATTGCGGCGCGTTGATGGGAAGCCGGGAACATCGGGATTTTCATAGGTAGAAAGGACATCTGCTTCGAACTTCACGTATGTACGACAGATAGCACGGAAATTGCTACATGATGGTCAAGTCGGCGTAAGTGGTTGGTTGGACATGATTTGTGTGAACATCTGTGCCGCGGCCTGACCATACGCCAGGTTTCCGAACTGTGGAAATTATAATAGACGGTCATTGACGTAGTTTAGGTATGTTTCTTCCAGTCTTACCTTGTAGGCAGGAACTTCATGCCCAGCTCCATAAATTCTGACATAGGAGAAAGTACCGGCATTCTTATATTGCCCAGTAGCTTGGCCAGCAACTGTGTATGCCTTAAAGGTCTGTTGCTTGTAGAGCGATGAGAATTTGGTGTCCAGAGCATCAACCTAGCAGAACAAAATGAGGAAAGCATTTATAGCAGGATACAGGACACACACCATGGCTTCGACGCCAACGTAGTTGAGTATGTAGTCCTACAAAAAAAAAGGTATGAACGCCGAGACAGTGCCTCTCGGAGCCAGAGACGTACAGCATCGCCATCGAAAATTATCGTGCGGACCCCAGCATTGATGACGGTCTCGAGATCGGGACGCGAATTCCTCATCCAGTCGCCTGTAAATCAAGCATCAGTCCTACATCATTCGGTATAAGTATGAGCACGAACCTGTGTTGGCGAAGTTCGCGTATATCTGAAAGTTGGTCTCCTGCCAGGTCGATTCTGCGCCGACGCTCTTGCCGATCTCGTTGAGATAGGTCGTCACGTCCGGGGGGTAGGGGTCTGGGTTCATGGCCGGGACATAGTAGACCTACGGTGAAAAGTCAGTCGCAACAACGGGATGAAATGGCGGCAGCCGCAACGGACGTCATAATTTCCAGCTAAAGGTGAGAGGATGTTAGTGTTGCAGAAGCTCTGAGCTTCAGAGCACACAAAATCGGAGCCGTCGTTATAACAATTGACGATCTTACAACAACCAAACCGTATTTTTTCAACCTTTGGCATCGAATGTGCGATTGTCTTTGCTTACCTGCTCCCTGCACCCGGCATTACCGGTCGCAGAGGTCCTGGTCCAGGATGTATTGGCGCGACTGATCACCGATGAAGAGACCAAGGGGTGATATGGGTTGCTAGCCGCGTAGACAATATATCCGGGGTATTGAACGAGAGGATCCTATGCAAGATGAGTCGCGGGTAGACGATGGAAGAATGTACGTCTTACCGTCAAACCGTCTCCTATGCCAAGCACTTTCAAGTTCAGTCTGATACCAGAAATAGTGCCAGCTGCAATGGCGGCATTTTGTGAGAGGAAGTAACTGGCGGAAACAGCTCTTCAATAACACGAAGATGAGAATCGACGTGCTACATACGCGGCGAACGTCGGTCCATAATGACCCCCGTAGGACTCGGTCCATATCGCGAGATCATTTGTCGCATATTTAGTGAACCTTGGGTCGGAAAAGAAGATTTGCATAAACTTCCAGACGTCCGATGCAGCCTCTTGTGATGTCCCGACATTGAGGGTCCCATGCGAAAAGCCTGCACCGACGGGTTGATCGATGTAGAGGACGTTGGCGTTATTGTTCCACGAGTATGGATTCAAGGTGACCGAAGAACTGTCGTTCATGATGCGACACGGGCCGTGCTCTTGGAAGAGCCCGATCATACTCGAGCTGCCAGGCTGGCGAAAGGAAAGGATAAGGAGGATGAAAGTTGGACAAAGAGTAACTAGTAAGGCCTCACACCACCGTTGAACCATAACGCTAGAGGGGCAGTGCTTGGGTTGGACCGGGCAGCGAAAAACCAAAACCTGATCGAGGAGTTCGAATTCCAGGAGAATAGTACGCTATGGGTAGATCATACCACATGCTCTCCGTCGCTGTGAGGTCGCCATAACCCGATGCTTGATACACGCCAGGGGTCGTTTCTCGATGATGTTCCTGTTAGCAAACGTTCCAGGAATTTGGAGAATGTACTCACCGCAGACCCCAGAATTTTCGACTGCGCGCAGCTTCCCTGGTGCCCTGGGCGATGTCGTAGGAACGTTCGGTCTGGGGGGTGCTAGATTGGTCTTGGGTACACCACCAACAACACCATCGACAACGGAAATTTGGGCTGCCAGAACACCTGGCAAGGAGAGCGTGGCAAGGGCCACGAAAGCAATGATGAGCATGATGAACACCATCCAGCGCCGGCATGATTCAATCTGTGTAATTTATATGCCCTGGCCATCGATGGATTTGCTATTTTTAAGCCCTGCATGCGGTGCTTGACAAAAGTAAGGTCCTCCGGGGTGCTAATACTGAGAAGGATGAGAAATAGAGGTGTCATGCGCATGTATCCTCACCAACACGCGTCTGACATGGCAAGATAAGAACGGGGACACGCGCTGACACTGGCACCTGCTTCGTGGTTGGATACCCATGAACGGCTATGAATAACTGCAAAAGCGGCGTGTGCTTGCTCTATATTTTTCTTCAACGGTATCCAACTCGCCAGGCTCGGAGTACTTACTTAGGTTATCTTACTTGCATACCTGGGAAGTGAGCAATTGCAGACTGGTGAGTTTTGAATCCATCTGGCTCTCTCTCAAGTAGTGAATATTTGAATGTTTAGGGATTTGGTAGTTCATCATTGAAGCTGCAAATGAGTCGGACTACATCAGAGCTGACTGTGACTACGGTCGTCGGTCCGAGCGGTGCATCCACGTGATGTAACGGTCAGGCGATCACCTGATCATAGCGTACTGACGTAATTGTTAGAGGCCGTTTATGGTGGTACTTATGTAAACCAAACTGAACCGTTTCCGAGTCCATGCTGGCTTTAAACGTATGTCTTTGTGCTCAACACCGTCCCCTGTATAACCTCTGGTTCTGTTTTCATGTAAGTATTTACGTGTACTCGTGACAGAAGGTGTACTCTATGCAGGCAATCACCAGCAAGTTTTCATGAAAGATGGAAATGGAGGATCTTTGCCGTCTCCTGGGACAGAGTTGACGATGACTCGGTCGATTTTCCCATGGTGGATTATATTGCAAGTCTCTTTCACTTCGTATCCTCGTCTACAATTTCTAAATTTGCAAATGACTCAGAATCCATGGGAGAGAACCAGAGAGCCCGCACATCGTTCCTCCGAGTCGGATGTCCTTAATCTCCCAGACATCCTCGAGACGTTCGATGCTTATTGCGAGTCGCTGAGAACGGCAGAATACACGATGCCAGGGAGATGCAGCAGTATAAATACTGGTCGAAGTGGTCGTCCCTCTCTCCAGGCACTCGTCTACTAGCCACGATGACCTCCTCCTTAAACCACCTCCCAGCCTTCACAAACTTTCAAGAAGCAGTCAAAGGAATCCAACGGGTTTCTTATTGCACTGGTGCCATTCCTCTCGGTGCGGACACTTCCACCATCTTCTATCGCGCTGAGGGGAAGCCCCAGTATGTTCACTTCCTCCGGGTTTCTTGCACACAGAGCTGAATCGCTTCCAGTTACATAGATCTAGCAAAAGCCTCAACCGAAGATCTCACGCTTCTTGCAGAGTCGCCACCTTCGGGGTTAACAAACAAGATGTCTTTGACGAAACCTATCGCAAGGCTGGCAAGATGGACGCTGCCAACTTCGCCACCCAGTTTCACCCGTCCACTTGTGGTGTCGTAGACGCTATCCGTGACACGATGCTCCCCGCCCAGGACACGGATCGTGGTGTCAAGGTCGAGATGTACAAGCTCAATGTCTACGGTACGTTATTTTCCTGATTTTCAATGGAAGGCCTGCTCATTCCTCTGCAGGACCTGGCGCGTTCTTCAAGGCTCACGTCGATACACCGCGCAGCGACACTATGTTTGGTTCCCTCGTCGTAGTACTCCCGACCGTGCACGAAGGGGGTTCGCTCGTGTTTCGTCACCGCGGGACCGCATGGACCTTCGATACAGCTCGTGCTGTCTCCACCACCTCACTGCTGGGCTTACGCGCTGCTTTCGTCGCCTTCTTTGGGGACGTCGAACACGAAGTTTCTGTCGTCACCTCGGGATACCGCGTCACCTTCACCCACAACCTCTACTATGACGGCATGCGTCCGCAACGCCAAGATCGAGCCGAAACAGCTCCTCCACTCATTCCCATCGCGACTCCACCCACTTCACGAGGGTCCGACCTCGAGCCCACCCTATCTACCCTTCTTGCCGATCCTGACTTCCTCCCTGAAGGCGGCTTGGTTGGGTTCGGGCTGTTCCACAAGTATGCGTTCCGCGTCAGGTATAATTATCATTACGACAACTTCATGGAGCCAACCCCACTCTCCGATATCGAGGAAAGCCTCAAGGGCTCGGATGCTGCCATCCACGACGTCTGCAAGACCCTCCAGCTCAAAACCTCACTCAAGATCCTCTATCGCACCGGCGAGGGTGCGGCAGAGTTCTGTCTCGCTGACAAAGTTGTCTCCTTGCACTTCCCGGCAGAATATGGTCTGCTGGGGTCTTTAAAGGATGTGCAGAGAGATGCTATCCTCGCGTACGGGTATGGAGACGAGGCCAAGCTGGAAGGTGAGATAAATGTTTCCGAGCTGTGCCCCGTTGTATGGGTCACAGAAGCTGGCGAGTTAAATAGCTTTGAGCCTGCGTACGTCGCATATGGCAATGAGGCGGAGTTAGACTACGCATATGCGCAGCTTTGCCTCATCGCGAATGTTGGACCAGTTGGCAACCGAGCTACGAACAAGCAGCCTTGAGAATAGTTATTACTTGTGCACTGTATGTAATGTCAGAGAAATTTGTTTTACATCTTTGCGATTCCTTGATCTTTCTCTGATCATTCGCTCCTCTGTGGCTATATTCCCCGATGGTTGACAGTGCTAGTTTGTCGTAAACTGAATCCAAAGCTTTCGTCCCGTCAACGCTCGCACAAGCACAGTAAAGCAATCCAGTGAAAGGACTCCCGCTCCATATGTGCTGTCCAGGTTCGAGATAAGATTTACAGTCATCCACCGGCCAATGAGACACCACCGGCCAATGATACACCGTGGAACACCATGAAGGACTTAACCGTTTGCTTTGAAAAAATAAACTCATCCTCTACAAGCCTTTCGCACACTGTGCATAAAAATTGGTGTGTTTTGGAGCAGTCGATGTCTGGTAATAAAATAGTCAAAATATTCATTTTGGCCAATTTCGTCACACCACCCACTGATACACCATCTCTGGCTGTTTCTGCTCACATATGCTGGACTTCATGGAATATAACTGGTATACAATTATTTTAGTGGCCCTACTACAGTGGTTACAAGTGGTTTTATGTGAATCCATGGGCTGCTTGAGTTCTGGGAGCAATTTTAAATTTCAGTGTATCAAATGATGGTGGATGACTGTATCGGTCTAATGTCGGATCAATATACCATAATATTTTCCCATAACCTATTTTCCTGTATTTTCCTGCATTCTCCGCCGCTGAGTGCATCTGACTATTGGAAAGTACGGCGGTCGATCGTACGGCGGTCTTTGCCGTCGGACACTTAGATAAGGGCCATTAGATAATGAGCATTAGATAAGAGGCATTAGATAAGGCTGACAAGCCCGATCGATGTGATAAAAATAGCTACTGGCTTGTCGGACTCGACGACGACGATGCGCCTGATATCCGTGCTCCATGAGCTCCAGCAGCACCCGTTTCTGTGTGAAATGGAGCTCAGTACCCTCTCACAATACGCTCGTCTCGTTGGTGTCCTTAAACGGGACATTCTCCTTGCTCAGCCGCCTGATCAAAGCAACACAAACGAGGCCCCGAAGATTCTGCCCCCGAGCATCGCTGCATTCCTCTCAGAGGCGCTTCATATCCCTCATGAATTTATTCAAGCCAGTTGGGACATCGTAAAGGAATATGTATGGGAGAGTGAGGCAGTGGCCTTGACGGAAGGTGATTATGAGGTATTTAAGCTCTTCGGCTGGGAGAGAGGACTTAGTAAGTATTGTTCAAGTACTGAAAACAGTCAGTGGGACAGAGGGTTGAATTTCTTGAATGAACAGCAGCCATAGCATTGTATCCTCCTGAGCATCAGTGTACAAACAGCAGCTGCATGAATACCAAATTACTGAAGAAGGAGAAGGCAATACGTGCTGTTGTGTACACTTTAGCCAACGGTGCACAGCCTGCATGGGCGGTGAAACTGTACTGCTCGTGTACGCTTGGCTCATTAATCCACATCATGCTCTAATTGATTAATTGGATGACAGGCTGCAGGACAGACTACCATAATAATTACCTGGTACACGATGGAGAGAGGGTGTACTACCAAGGGATTCCACAGTATCTCGAAGTCGGGGATCATCAGTTTGTTGAGGATGTTGTTGTTAAGATGTGGATAAACCAGATGCTTGTTGCCTGGTACGTGCACCTCAAATGAGGCAAGAAACACTGCCATATCACTGATCCTTGTAAATCCAGGGTGTCTGCATCCAACAATGCAAAACTGTATCAGCTAAACCTCTCCCGAGAGTATCTCAGTGATTCTGATTGGCAGTTCGTCCCACGTCTGACAACAGAACAAGTCTGGATCGCATTTGTCTGCTATTCGCTCTTGAATGATAAGATGCAGTCCAGTTCTTGTCTTACCGTCCCACACACTGGAGAGCAGAAGGATCGCTTTACAGAGGCAATGCAGGAACGGAATCTCAACATTATTCTCCACGGACAACCTGATGCAGTATCCCATGCATGCGATAAATGCTTTCGTACATACAAGACAGAGAACAATGACATACGTAAGTCAAAGATTATTCAAGTTCTCCAATCACCTATGACATCTATGCTCAGGTGAATGTCACCCGATTGTTGGTGATGGCATTACACTTGGACGGCCATGTTGTTCCGATTTTGGATGCCCTCGGCCTTTGCAGAATAACCGCCATCGATTCTGTGATCTGCACTTTGCAAAGGAACATATCTGTGTTGTCAAGAAATGCGAAAATGCTGTCTCAGACACCAAATCAAAGACGTGCAATGATCCTGAGCACAAGAAGATGGAGACAAAGAACAAGGAGAAGGGAGCTGCATCCTTCATTCTTCGAGAGCGATATCAAAAGGCTCAGCTTTCTCACCATGATGTCGATCCTTTGGAGGTCAATGAAGCTCAAGAATCTGAGGATCTTGATGAGCCAGAAGAGTGGTTTGAAGTAGACGATGCTGGAAATATCACCGCCCAGGAACTGTCACCCACAGAGAGTGTTGGAGTTGAGGATGATTCAACTGCTCCAACTCCGACTCCACGAAATGTGCCCCTCAAGAGCAAGCCCGGAAAGCGTGTCCTCAAAGCACAGTTTGGAAGACTGCAAACGCATAATGAGCAGACACTTGTGCGTCCATGTGGGATCATCTACGCTCGTGCAACCATGATGGGAACTGAAGCTGTCTCCAACTTCTTGGTAATGTGTCTTGCTCTTTGTCTCTTCAAAGTTGGCAGTTCAACTCACTCAATTCTCAGGTAATGGTCCAGAATGCATTCTCTGTTCCTGGTGCCAGAAAGCCTGAGCATATTTTCTATGATACCAACTGCCTTGCCCGACAACAGGCTGAGGGAAATCCCTGGTTCAAAGGGATTGGGATGTGTGTTGACGTCTGGCACTTCCGTAACAAGCACAAGGTGACACATGAATACTGTCAGAAGTATTGCAACCCAATTCAATACCCAGAACTCCTGGATGAGTCTGGGAAGTGGTACTTCAACACGTCAGTTGCCGAGCAGGTCAATGCCTGGTTGGGAGGCTATCTCTCTATCTGCCGCGAGATGCTACCAGATAAGTATGATTTCTTTCTTGATGAAATGATTCGCCTACGCAACATTGAACAACTGAAGAAACTGGAGAAGGAGGGGAGAAATCCGCGTGTTATTTGAAGGGCTACAAATCTAGGATAGTGGTACAGTACAATGTTACAACATGATACACAGTTTCAAGCTATGGTTTAAAGTACAAATGCAATGAATGACAAGGTGACAAGGGATGATATACAAATGCGATATATAAGAAATAAAGTAGTGAAGGAAGGACGAGTTGACAAGAAAAATGTTATACAGTAAGGATGGATGGGTTTACACACCACGCGTGGCCTTCACAAAAGCCGACCACAAACCAGTAGGGGTACGTCCTGCAGCTTTGAAGGAGCTACGTTGATGCTCAGTCGCCATATTCCAAAGCTTGCGTTGATCATAGAATGTGTTCTTTGGGATCGCCTTCCCAAAAACAGCAGCTATGCGATCCTGAATAACACGATAGCGGGTCTTGCAGGCTGGAGAATCGACAGCAAGGATCCCTCGTGCCATATCAACAGTGTACATACCATCTGGCCAGACCTTCATGGATGGTGGAACAAGAATTTCCTTGTCGAGGAAAGGCAATGAAGGGCGTGGTGGAGTAGCCGATGGTGACTGTACTTCAACAGGTAGGGGGCGTGGTGAGGAGACGACAATGGATGGAGACCGACTGAATGACCGTGAGGTTGGAGCAGAGGATGGAGAGGACGGTGGCGAGAGCGACATGGGCACAGGGCTATGACGCCGAAGTCGTTGGGCCGGTGGGTACAGGTCATCACCTTCAACAGTGAGAGGCCTTTTGCGTGAGCCAGGAGGTGGGGTGTCATCATCATCATTATCGGAGAGGTTGATGAGCACGAGAGGAGGTTCTCGCTTGTGCCGCCGAAGCTGATCCCTCACCGCAGCCCGTTCTCCTGCCTGGTTGTCTCGGAAATGCATGGGCCGTGCTGTTGCAAGCTTGAGCTGCTCCTCGAAACCATGGCATTGAACACCAGAATGCCTCAGAAAGAGACGGCCGTCCTTCTTGACATCGTGTGGATACGATGGGGTACAGCGCACCCATTGGCGGTGTGGTATGTCGTAAAACTCGAGCAACTTCGAGGTGACGCCAAGCTCCTCCGTGATGTGAAGGTCGTCCATCAGGACCCACTTCGGCCATTGAGGACATTCATGGACGGCATGTATGATAGGTGGTTCACCCCCCTGCGAGAAGGTGAGTGATATTATTGACCGAAGCGAATATATGCTCACCTTAGCCCAAAAGACAACGGAGAAGCGGTTGTCCAGGTTGATGCGGGCTTGACGGCGTGGCTTCCCTGTGTTGTCCACAATCGGACGCATCCACGTACTATTCATATGTGCGGTGATAGGTTTCGGCTTGTAGGGAACAGTAGTGACAGTTTTGGATGGCATTGAGGCACCAGAACGACCTGCTGGCATCGTGGAAGGACCAGCCACCTCGGAGACATGAGGAGCAGTGTAAGGGAGGCCGAGAGATGCTGCAAGACCCTTCTGATAGTCAATCTCCTCCTGCATCGCCTCACGAGCTTCATGTTCCTCCTCGCGACGCCGTTCAACTTCGGACAAGGCATCACGCTCCATGAGTTGGATGGTGGGGTCATCTGCGATGAGCCCCTGAAGCATATCGAGGGCAATAGGATCCAAAGGGGGGAGCGACATTGGGTGATTGTTGGATAGAGGGGAGGAAGGCGATTCAACATGGCGGCGGGGTACTGGTGCAGCCTGGGTAGCAGAACGCCTTGTGTAAAACTTCTCCCTTTGCTTCTCAGAAAGGCGGTCGAAGCTGTGGTCACGGAGATGGCAGCCATTGTGGTCAATACAGCATCGCTTGCACATCTGCCGCCCGCACGCCCGATGACGCTGATGCGAGCAACCCCCTGGGTTCGTGCAAAGCCCAGAGATCCCACTGTTGCTGGAAGAGGCCAGGGGCGCAGGAATAGGAGCAGGCGGGGGTGCAGGAATAAGAGCGGGCAGAGCGGGTGGCGCTGGGGGAGCAGGGGGAGCGGATAGCGCAATGATACCCTGCGACAAGCCCATTGGGAACGTGTAGTGGTACTTGCATGGGACACACTGGTGACTATACTCAGCAACTACATAGAATGAAAGAAATAATGACATACATGGATGTACAGATGCCCAGGGTGCATCCCCGTCACAGCTTGCCTCACCATGAGGACTCCTCCGCACTTGGGACAGGTGCATTCTTTTCGTGGGTCGTGCAGGGGTGGCATTCCGAGTCGTTGACAGAAACACAATTATGTGAATTAATGAAGGTAATGAATGGTAGGGTACTCAAAAGGGTATCGCGAAGGAACGCAAAGAGGGAGGGGAACGCGAGTGCGAGGGACAAGACGAGACGATGACACGACGCAAGGGCTTCGCGATAGGCGGGGGCTGATTTCAACATAGGGCACGTGGGCTGCGGCAGACGCCGGCGTACACGCCCGGCGGGCAAGTACGCCGGACTTTCCAATTCTCAGATTCTTTGCCGCCGCTTACCTTCTTCTCAGTTCTTAAGTATATTTCCTTCAAATTTCGCAAAATCTGCCAGCACAGACCAGGGTTATGCCGCACAAACGCGCGAAGAGCAGTGTTAGGCAGCAAATGCGCAACGAAAAGTGAGTTTTAACACCGGAAAAGGCGCATACACCCTAACACCCTACTTCAGAGGCACAGATCTGGCTCCGGTGAAGAGTTCGTTGCAGAATGAGCCGATTCCCAAGTCTGCGGCACGCATTCTAAACGCCCATTCAATACGGGAGGAATGGAAGGCCAAGAAGCGGAAGAACGAGGAGCAGAGCAGCCGGGACGAGAAGCGGCGGAAAACTGGGCCAACCGATAAGAAAACCACTCTGACTATCCAGCCCGGAGAGTCGATTCAGCATTTCAACAAGTATGTCAACCTTTTTTGTCAAGCCAGTTTCATCTAACTTCCCCGTAGACGAGTGGAAGACGACTTGCGGCCTCTCATCAAAACTGCTGTCGAGACATCCCGCGCTATCCACCGTCGCACGGAAACAAAAGAGAAGGAGGCTAAATCCGAGGCCAAGAAGGCGAAAACGAAGACGAAATCCGTCGAAAAATCGCGGAAAAGCCCGTCGCCGTCGCCAGAACCAGACAAACACGCCAACCGGCCCAAAGAATTTGCTAGCACCTCTTCTTCCGCACCCAAGAGGCTGAATGACATCGCGCAAGCACCTCCAGAGTTCAAGAGACTCCCTCGGGGCGCCTCGTCGAGCACAGGCAGCATCGGGAAGAATGACGGCGTGCTGTCGATGTCGCAGCAGGTGATGATGGAAAAGGAGAGGGAGAAGGCGATTGCACGGTATCGTGAGCTGAAGGCGAGCAGGAGGCAGGCAGGTGCTGGAGACAAGGTTGTCCAGGAAGCGTGAGGCACGTAATCTCTGCGTACGTCCTCTGGCCGTGTTACATAGGCTTCATTGAAGTTCATTCCTGAAATCCAGGCTTTTCGAACTGTAATGATCTTCAAGGCCTTTATTCTCGGGAGCTTCATCGTCGACTGTGGTGCATGCCTCGGTACTCGTGTCAACACACTGCATACAACCTTCTCTGCTCGAGACCTCCGAGGCTTTGGCGTATCTCCTGATCCGAGCATTCTTCACCCGCTACATTCCTCAAATTAGGCTTTCTATTGGCAAGTAAAATGGCAGTGACGCTCGGTCTATCCGCGATGCTCCTCTAAACTCCTATGCAACACCCGACGCTCACTGTTCTATTTTATGTTCCGGGCCGTACACCCGCTCGCAAAGGCATATCACTTTTCGGGTGGAAGGCAAGAGCAGCTTATCACCATGAGGCCGTGTGGCGGTATTCTCTTTCTCATTTCCTCGTCCTTCCAGTATTCCTAATAATAACCAGTGTTCTAGACGGTGGAGGGTAAACTTCAATCAATACCTTTGGTCAAAAGCCTGATACCTCAATCTTCGGCGTGATACTTCGTCGTTTGAAAGCTTCTCACGGCCTGGACTCAGCGAGGACGAGCATCAGATGTAACCGAAACGGACACAAATGTTCTAAATATCATCAGTCGAAATTGGCAGCTGGCGTGGTAAGTGATGTTTTAGGGGCATTTCAGTGCCGTTTCCCAACGAATTCGTCTTGCTGACTAGGCCGTAGGGCGTCACTAACGTGTTGTATTACCTATTACACGCACTGCACTCAGGCTGCGCCGTATGCTGGCATCTCGGGAACCCCAGGCAACAAACGGCATGAATCTCACACTCGATAAATCTACCATCATTTCCGAGATAATCAAGGGGATAAAACATCTTTCAACCATGAATCAATTCAGATTCAGCAACTTGAATCTCCAAACAGCTGCCTCGAACGGACGTTGATGCTGCAAGGCAAGATCCGAGTTGGCGCTGGACGGCTATAACAGGAAATGACAAGAGGCGTCAAAGCTGTGCCCGAGTACACCAAAAGTTCCGAAAACGAGTTCCAGTGACGCGCTTCCTTGGACACGCATCGCTACGATGATATTGGCTTATTTTCAATCATTTAGGGATCCTTTTGCGGGCAAAGCAACGTGTCCGAAGATGCTGGAAATCAATATTTCCCGCATTTTACGGCGAGCATGATCTTATCAACGCGAAGGTCTTCGCTCGACTCTGGTAGCTTTCGAAGAGCACCATTGTCTTCTTCGTACCGCCAGGAACGCAGCTATCGTACGTATGTCACATCCTCCTAACGGGCTTCTATATCTAATCAATTCTAATGCATGCCTTGCATAGGTCCATCCGCCATTGACGGGACGAACACCGCTCTCCTTCCGCCCGTCCGTCCGCCTGGATGTCAACCAGCATACCCACGCGCACTCGGGCGATCGCTATATCTGGTTATTATTGACTCGCTTTCGCCTCGACATGGAATCGCCATAAAGTCAGCTCCCACCTGTCCGCTCTCTTTACTGACCCCCCGCTTCACTTTCACGCTACCCGCCAGTATCTGCCACCACTGCGCATCCCACTCGATGGCGGACGACGAGAAATACCCTTATAGTTTTCGGTCTGAGCACCACAGCTTCGACGACGTGTCCATGGATCCGCATGTCTCTTCTGGCCAATTTGGCTCTACCAACCCCTCTGCGATAGAGGCTGGCCGCGCTGAGCCCACCCCAGGTAGCCACACGTACCCAGATGGAGGGTCGAAGGCGTACTTGACGGTTTTGGGGGCTTTCCTATCGCTTTTCTTCACGTTTGGGCAGATGAACGCGTTCGGCACCTTCCAAGCGTGGTACGCCACACACCAGCTGCGACACCTGCCAGCTTCCACTATATCATGGATCGGTTCTCTGCAACTGTGGATATTCTTCTTTTCCGTGCGTTCTTGTTCTATTCTTGTGGCCTTCGACTGACAGGTTTCTCCTTCGCGCCAAGCAGGGTGCTTGCATAGGTCGGATGTTCGACGCGTACGGGCCGACCGGGTTAATGACGGTCGGAACGTTGTGCTACCTCGCGAGCATTATGTTCACGAGCGTGTGTAAGGAGTACTATCAGTACATCCTCACCCAGGGCGTGCTTTTCGGCTTTGGAGTTGGCTTGCTGTTCGTCCAGTTATCATTCATCCCCATATTATTCATTAATTTCGCGACTTCTTCAAGATTTTATCCTTCTCTGGCTAGCGTTTCAACTCACTTCTCAAAATACTGCGCGACAGCGTTAGGCATCGCAGCCGCTGGATCAAGTCTAGGTCAGTATCCTGCCGCCTTGTTTCCGACGTTGCCACTTGTCATTCTGATGTACATCCTGTTCCAATCATAGGAGGCGTCGTATACCCCATCATGCTCCAACGATTGTTCGAGACCGTTGGTTTTGGCTGGGGCGTCCGAATCTCTGGTCTTATCAGCGGCGTAGGGTGCGCGTTAGCGACACTGATGACTACTAGCCTATCTGCACAGAAGAAACCTGCACCTTATTTCGATCTCAAGACCATCGCAGACGTCCGATTCGCACTTCTGGCTGTAGGAAGCTGCTTCGTCGCGTTAGGTGAGTCTTCCACATGAACCCACCAATGGGCGTCCGATCTGATCAGAACTCTCTACATTATTATTTCCTTGCGTCTTGCATAGGTCTCTTTATCCCATTTTTCTACGTCGTGGAGTATGCCAGGCATCTCGGGATCTCAGAGAACATGTGTTTCTACGTGCTTGCGGTCATGAATGCGGGCGGGGTGCTCGGTCGTATCGCACCTGCGTATCTATCCGACAGCATCGGGAGATACAACCTCCTCACACCCGCTGCCTTCCTGTCTGGACTCGCCTGCATCATCCTCTGGCTCAACGCGCACACGCTTGCGACGCTTATGGTGTTCTCCGCAGTCTATGGCTTCTTTTCCGGCGCATTCATCTCGCTCGTCAACCCTTGCGTGGCACAGATATCGGATATACGCCAGATCGGCGCAAGGATTGGGATGCTGTATAGCATCATTTCGTTCCCGTGAGTGCTGTTCCTTTTCGATGTTTTTCCGCGTTCCTCCCATTCCGTTCTATTCTACCCTCGGGGGCAGATTGGGTGTTGTGAGTCCCAGATCTCGTTGCACTGGTATTTGCCTACCCCAGTCCGCTGGCGAATCTCATCTCGCCTTTTGTGATTCGTTCCCCGAGTTGCATACAAGGAGCAACCGCGCCGAATTCCCCATTCATCACGTACAAGGAGATAAACATGCTGATCGCGTCTTTCTATATTTTTAGGTCACTTCTTGGCGGTCCAACCGCCGGTGCTTTACTTGCTCGCGGTCATGGATCTTTCTCGGCCATGGTCATCTTTTCCGGGGCAACAGTCATGGCTGGGTCTCTGCTCATTCTGGCTTCCAAGATGGCTAGTAACCCCCGCATCCTGGCGAGAGTATAGACAAGCGACGAACACAACCCTAATACAACGATAATTTATCATTATACCCTTCCTTCACGATGCATATCACGACCCAACATCATTGTATTCTTACCGCACTTTTGGCTGTTTGTATTAGTGTAATAATTATCGTGGTCGAAGCCGCAGGAGTAGAGAATCTTCTTTCATTTCGTAGTAGAGCTCAGGCTATGGGATGTGGGTTGGCACGATGACGAAATTAAATGACGAAGTTCAGTATTACGAAGTTGCCAACTTGATCGATATCCGCGAGACATACCAGATCGAAGGTGGATGAAAGAATAAAAGTGTCGATTGTAAGTGACGAAAGCGAGTGGGGAATTGTAGCTCAGCCAAGAAAGAAGACAGGGTCGATAAGACGGTACTCTAGAAAGTTTCCTCTTCGTCAACAGGAGCGTTGGCATCGGGAACCTCGAATCCATCCTGAAGAAGGGGGTAAGCGAGTTCATGAGTTCAAGATAGTTCCGATGGGTCGGCAGACGTACCTCGGTGGAGTACAGAATTTTCTGGATTTCTTTCAATGTAGGATCGTCCTTTCCTTCTGCTTCCAGAACTTCTAGCTGCTGTTGTACCATGATCTCGATATCGCGCAGCTGTGAATGAACGAGGGTCAATAAGCGAATGCTCACCAGAAAGACAAGGCGCGATCTTACCTTTTCGAAGTAGAAATCGCGTTCCTTCTCCAGCCCCTCCAGATGTGCTGACAGTTCCTTCACTTGGGCTTGTAGTTGTTGGACAGCTTCATTGGGCTGGGCCGAGCCAGAACGATGCCCGCCTATCGGAGTCCGTCCACCTGCTCGGCTACCACCGGCAGCCAAACCTCCAGATGTGGTCGTTCGACTGGAAGAGATGGGGGCCACGGTCGCTGGAGCCTCCATCGGCGCGCCTTTCCGCCGTGCAACCGCGTCATAACCCTGCCCGCCGTAGTTCGCGTCCCAGAAGCGTTTGATCCATTGCAGGAACTCGAGATTATCCCTATCCGATAGCAGGTCGATATGGGCTGATGTCACCACGAAAGAACACACGACACGTACTGCATTTTGCACTTCACGAGTCTCTCGACTGGTATTGGCTATGGATGATTGGATATGAGTTAGAAGACGCGTTTGAAGTAGGAAACGGTGTACGGCGGACCTTGTCGATCTTCTTGGCTTTGAAGACGTTCTGCATGACTTTGTAGTTTGCCACATATTCGTACTCGTGCTTCGCATTCATCTTGACCTTGTTCATGGGGAGATCGCCTAAAGTTAGATGAAGTGTACAACGAATTCAACGTCCATGAGCTCCCAAACACTGCAATAAGAACGCGATTGTGTACTTACCATAGATTGAATCAAGAACCTGACAATAGGCCCCACCAGTCCCACATTGCTCGACCTTCGTGTAGTTTATTTGAAGGAGCTCGTTGAGCCATGCGAGGAGATCCGTTCTTGAAGCCGTCATTGTTGTGAGCGACGAGCAAAGGTGGGCGACGTAAAGGATGTGACGGTCAACTTCAAAGTTGCAGGGTCCACGGAACCTTGTCATAGGCTGACCCTAAAGTGGGGTTCGCAACTCTACCATCAACCACGACGTTGTGCATCCATTCTGCGATAAAAAGGCTTCAAAATCTCGCATATTACGCGTTTGAAAAAACAAAGTAACGTGAATTATCTTATTGCACATTTCTCGAGCAGTTCTAATGCCCAGGTCCGCCAAACGTCGCTTTAATCCTCCAAAAATAACAATAGGAACCGTCCAAAGCCAATGCGTTCGTGCCACAGCTCGCATATACGGGACAAAAGAAGGCAATGCTGACCTAGTGGCTCAGAAATGCTCGCGCTCTCCCCAGAACTATGTGGGAAGATCATCCAGTTCACCAGCCACAGGCGGCGCGACCTTCTGTCACTCTGCTTAACTTGCAAAGCATTCCAACGCGAAGCAGAAGCAAGGATCTATGCCCAGCTCATTTTCGCAGATCCAAGGAGGGCCCTTCAAGCATGTACAACCGTAGTTCACAACGAGCGCCTTGCTCTACACGTCCGGACGTTCTGTTTTAACCAAGAGGGCACCCGCCATCCTGTCGACCTAGGACGCGAGTTCTGGCTCATAGTGCAGCGGGCGCTTATCAACATGTCCAACCTGGAGATCCTCATCCTCTGTGACAACACGTACATGAATGGTTGGGTGCTCGATAACCCCGCCATCCAGTTCAGCCTGCAGGACTGCAAGCTCCGTTTCAGATGGGAAGCACCGGTCATCCGGTTTTTGAAGCGCCAAGACGGGCTGCGGTCTTTGTATTTGTACGACCCGTTTGAGGATTTGAGCGAGACCCTTCCGCAGGGGGCGCTCCCCGCCCTCCAAACGTTCGACGGTACCTTCTTGGTCGGCATGCAAGTGGTCAGGAGCCCAATCACGCACATGCAGGTTCTGATTGACGTCGAGCCCGCCTCGGTACTCGCTTCGCTGCCGCGGCTGGCTCATCTGAAGAAAACGTTGCGCGGGCTCAACCTTGTGGACGTGATGGAGGAGATTTCTCTACCAGCGCTTGAGTTGATAACGCGGGCACTTCCAGACCTACGACACCTTGGGCTGTTTTCCTACCCGATGACTAACGTGAGCGAGTCATCCGTCCTTTTATACGGTTTCTAACTCTTCTACAGCGTCATGAATTTCACAAATACCTCCTGCCGATGCACAGCCTCAGATCCATAGAGCTCGATGTCAGTCGATGGAATCCGCCACCTTCTGTACCCGCGGGTCAGCGTGCTTTGGCGTGCGAACTCCAAACATTTTGCTCCACAATAGACAAGGTCCTGTTCTGGACGGGGACGTCGAGGTTTCGGTGGATCTACACCACACATTGGATGCACCGCATCGAGACCACTCAGCACAGTGCATGGGGAATGGTATAACGCTCGAAAAATTTAGGTTAACTATCTCCAAGCAACTTTTTTTTCTTATTTCTTATTTTTGCCTGAACGCCTGCTTGTTTAGAACGTCCATATCGTGCCCACAGCTTTTATGCGCTTCCCAATCCCCCACTGAGAGCCTGTATTGACCTAGACACTAAAAATTATAATTGTCACCGCATCGCGGATGTAATAAATTTCCTGGACATAGGCTAATCTCACTGGTAGAGTAAGACTACTCGTTACTGCATATACTTGGGTTCAAATATACTATTCCAGTGCAGGGAGTACCCAATATCGCATAGCAGTTGATCTGCCCCTGCCGTCCAGCATTTTCCCTGATACTGACGGAAAATTCCTCTTGCCTTCCAGCTCACTTTCTCATGAAATAGCCCTCCTTTACTAACATGTTCTTAGTACAAGTTCTTAGTCTCGCAACTAGCCCTCTTGATAAAGTAATTTTTTGAGAGGGAGAGGGAGTTACTTACCTGCATGGTAGCAATTCCCTCCCTCACAAAAAAAATTGCGCACCTGTAGGCTGGCTTCGAGTCTAACAAGTTCTTGTGAGTTCCTCTTCTGCGGCGGTGCCCCTAACGACGGATTTGGAAACAAATTTTGTCCTGATCACGGGCGTGACCAAGTTCGGCCACGACATCTTTATCACGAACCACGATGGCAGAACCTACAAAGCAAGAGACCGACCAGGTCTTCAAGGTCCTCAAAGGCCAAAAAGCCAACAAAGTATGTCCCTTCTTCGTCTTCTAAACATTTTTGACCAAAATCAGTCGTGTTTCGACTGCAATGCACGCAACCCGACCTGGTCCAGTGTCACGTTTGGTGTCTACATTTGTCTGGATTGCTCGAGCGTGCATAGAAACATGGGCGTACATATCAGCTTTGTACGGTAAGAGGCAGCCTTGCGTGTAGTCTCTTTTTGTTCCTAAATCGCCTCCTAGATCCACCAATCTTGACAGCTGGCAACTCAACCAGTTACGCACGATGAAGGTCGGAGGGAACGCATCGGCGACAGAATTCTTCACAAAGCACGGCGGTGCTTCATTGCTGAGCGAGTCCGATACGAAGAAGAAGTATTCTAGCCGATATGCAGAATTGTACAAGGAGGAACTCGCCCGCCGTGTGAAGGAGGACGCTGCGAGGTGCGTTCGCTCTGCTACCTACCTACAATCAACGATTGAATCGGCCTCAGGTTCCCCAACGGTATCTTTGTGGAAGGAATGGAGGCACCAACAGCATCTGTTGCAAAGGAAGAAGCCGAAGATGATTTCTTCGAATCATGGTCAAAACCCGCCACGCCTAGGTCGTCAAATCCCGGTACACCGCGTATTTCGACCCCGCCCATCATCGGTAAAACACCTTCGGCCAGCTCGACTACAAGCAGCACAGCGAGCACCCCGGCTGCGGCATTGGCAGCTCCGACCCCTCGTACGCTCACTTCGTCGGCCGCCGCACGCCCCGCACGTCTCGGAGCAGGCACGTCCCGTCTCAACTCCGCGTCTTCAGGAGGATCGGCCACTTCAGCACCGAAGAAGTCGAAGCTCGGCCTAGGAGCCTCAAAAGCCAAACCTGTCAACTTTGCTGAGGCGGAGAGAAAGGCCCGGGAAGAGGAGGAGAGGATTAAGCAGCTGGGATATGATCGCGAACGCGAGGAGGCTGAGGCGAAAGCGAAGAGAGAGGCTGAGGCATTGAAGAGGTCCCAGGAGCTCAGCTCGCGTGCTATTCTTGCTACCACCACCACAAGCTCGGTGGGAGGGACGAACAAATTCGCGAACACCCCAGACCTCACCAAATCGGCTGCTTTCCCTCGTCTGGGCTTTGGAGCGATTCCTGGGGCCGGTGCTGCAGCAGCTGTCGCGGCTGCTTCAGCCTCCGCTACGAAGAGAAGGTGGATATTCTCAATCACGACCACTTGAAATTGCTAATCTTTAGTGTAAAGTATCCCAGTCGTCGACGACGCACCAACCACCGCCCGCGAGAAATTTGGCAACCAAAAGGCCATTTCATCCGACATGTTCTTTGAGCGTGGTTCATACGACGCGAATGCGACCAGCGAGGCGCAGACACGGCTACAGTCCTTCCAGGGTGCCACCGCTATCTCTTCCAATCAGTATTTCGGACGCGAGGAGGAGGACTCGTTGCGCGATGATGTGGACGGTGGGCTACTGGGCGATGGGAGCTTGGCGAACTTGGAAGGCGCGGCGAAGGAGGCGATTGCGAGGGTGCTGGCCAACCCGGACGTCCAGAGTGTTGGAGAGAGCATCAGGTCTGGAGCCCTTAAGGTGCATTGCCGTCGTTTTTTCGTGATTCCCGTGAATTTCACTCACCTCGCGTGTTTGCAGCTCTCTGACTACTTGGCATCGATGTCCGAGCGTTGAGTCACCCTTTTCCCCCAGCGTTGTTTCCTCTTCTCGGGCTGGGCATTTGGCTAAACATATTCTTTCTGCCCTTCTCTTCCATTGCATTCTTTCGAAACGACCTTCCTGGTTCTCTATAATCCTCATTCTAATGGCACATTTTTTCTTTCCGATCTATTTATATTCTCTTTATCGTTTTGGCCTCTTGGACGGACGTTAACGACATGTTAATCCCTTCCTCTCCACGCATGCTCGAAGGTTCCCTGACCTGGCCGAGCTTCTTCATAACCAAAAAGACTGGGTTGTTCCCAACTGCGCAGGAAGCGTTTCGATGCTGTACCGGAGTTTAGCGGAATCAACAGGTGTACCCTGAGATGCTGAGAGTCTCAACATTCGGAACGCTGTACTGTCGATTGTCTGTCGTTCCTCAATCAAGCTTCCGCTTCTATCCGGCGAAACCGAAATTGTCAATGAGGTTTACGCCTTGCTCTTGGATCCATTGGCCTGTCCAAGAAGCAGAAGATTTATGTGACAAAGCCCTCAGACGTGCAGCCAATGGCGCAAGTTTTGTGATATTCGAGATGATATGCGTGGACGATGGCCTGACCCCAAACTCGAGTTGTGAGTACGTTATGCCTTGCATTCCGTGTCATTTGCGAAGGTGATTGGTCCCCGCCGTCGAGCTTGTCGTAATTGTCTGATGACGCTGCTCATGACTCCATCCGAAGCTGATGATTATTTCCAGACGATGTGGGCGAGGGCAAGTTTGATATATCAGCGGCAGTTTATCGTCAGATCGGGGCACACGACGGTATAACACCACTTGGTGAAAGTTTCTGTCAACCTCAAGCTTTTCCGGAAACACGCCGTTGCCTCTCGGGCTGAGAATCCTTAATCACGACAGCCCAAATCTCGACTATCTTGGAATCATCTTATCGATCCATGTTTTTTCTGCGTATCTTTTAGACCCTATCGTTCCGGAATTTCCGGATTGGGCTCGTTGATTCGGATTTCGGGTAAGCGTCATGGCGCTCTCGTCAGCGCTATCGATCTGCGGTACCCTTTTATAGGATCTAGAGGGCTAGGGTGACCGAAGCGTGTACAGACACCAATGACAGCCAGGTCTAGCCGTCCGGTTAATTTATTCCATCTGCGGGCAGTGAACTGCTGGACATCGACGGAATTGTGGATTCCGTCATTTCGGCGGCTTGGAGGAACGTATGCGGCTATCTCTGACGAACGTGCTTGATGTAGTATCGCCTCAAGCATCAAATGTTCTGCCTAGCAATATTTTACTCGGTGCGTGCATGTCACCGGTATCATGAGCCGTTCGACCTTGCACAGAGGGCGTTGGTAGAAGGTCGAATGTGCCTCTTTAGAGGTCCGAATCATGCGATGTCCCGCGAGGCTTAGTTGAAGAGTCTAAATAAGGCTAGCGCCTGCTCCACAACGAGCGCTTCGGTACAAAAATTCCCTGCCGACGGTAAGTGAGCGAACTCCACAAAGCTTGTTTTCCTTGAGATAATCATGATCTTCTGGCGGTGCAAGTAGAGCCAGTTACGTGGAGGAGATAGAGCTTACAAATATGACGCCGATGGTCCTATCTCCTACGCACCAAGTAACTGGTACAGTTTTCGAAATGTTCACCCCAGTATTTTGACCTGCATCTTGCAACGATAGGCTGGTGCATTCAAAAGAGTAAAATCTCAGATAGACCTCAGGCTCTTCAGCTCAGGCAAGCAGCTGGTGCCAGAGGAATGCGAAAGACGTGAATATTTTTCTGGGATATATATAATTGAACCAAGATAACGTTCTTTCCCTTCTTTGTTCTTATAGGGAACATCGATGTCGGTGTGGACAAACCTTGCAAAAGGTGACCTCGATATGCCATGAAGACCTCAAAAAGGAAGGAAGTGTTTATTCCCTGACACAAGTACAAACATGTACATCGTGTCCCACGGAGGCGGACCTGGCTCTCCTTTCCATCTACGCACCAGACTATTAAAAAAAGCCTGTTCGTCCCCAAAGAACCAGTCAAAATGGGAAAAGAGATTTTTGACGGTAAAAAATAACTGTGATACTGTACGTCTCTGCTAACACTGATTTAGGGTCGCCGGTTCGACTGGATAAAATCACAGCGAATCAAACACTCTTACTCCGCCAGTCGGTTCTATGGCCGGACAAAGATATTTCAGAAATGATTTTACCTGAGGACGAAACAGGAAGACACTACGGCGCGTTCCTATCTCACACAGGTGACCTTGTGGCCGTCATTTCGCTCTTCGTCGAAGAGGCACCGATCGATAACAACTCGGACCTGGAGGCAAGTTCCCACTCGTCGGCTATGGTCGACGGAGGCCCCCGGGCTGTACGGTTCCGAAAATTTGCTTGCGACGTGCAATATCAGGGAAAGGGAATAGGAACACGCCTCCTCACTTATGCCTTATCGATGGCCCGATCGGAACTCAATGTCGTGATGGCTTGGTGCGACGCTAGAACAACCGCAATGGGATGGTACCAGAAGAGAGGTTTCGTCGCCTTTGGGACTACCTTTTACAAGGGTCCCGTGGAGTACGTTCGGATGCAAATCGACCTGTATGACGTCGCCTTACAGCAGCCTGGAAGTACGGAGGAACATACAATTATGAAGGCCTCGATTGTTCAATAGAAAATCCCTGTGCACGGCATTTAGATGATTGATGAGTCTGACAAGCCATCGACCCCGTGCTCTTCTAATTTTCTTGTAAGTCTAGAGCCTTCCTGTTGTTATGGACTTGACCAACATTTCCTTGCAAGTACGCCTCTACAACATCCGCCAGCACGATGGAGGGGCCCTCCTGACGTAGGCTTTACAGTTTCGTCAGTCAGCTTGCTTAATTCAGCGTAGATGCACCAAGGTGCCGGGTTGTCCAACGAGTGCTGGTGGTGCAGATTGCGGGGAATACCACACTGGCTTGCCTCTCGAAGCTTATCAGCGCACAACATCAAGAATCCGACCTGAAATATCCATATATCCAGTCTATGTCCTTCGAGGAGAGGTTCTTCGCGCGAAACGGTCCGACATGATATGTTGACCTACCCTACAAAACGTCCGTACAATATGATAGCCGTAATTTGCAGTTCCTATTCTGAATATCCTTTATTAATCCTCTTTGGAGATGACATGCTGTCACCACATGTCGCACCAAGTTCACCGCAGCCCAAGTGGGATTTAGAGGTCGTATTTCTAAACTTTGGACAGAGTTATCAGGAGAAAGTAGTATATTTGCTCTGCGGACCGAAATGCTGGTGAAGCTGATGTCACGACCGACGTTCAATGGATCGATTCAACTTAAGCAATTAATTTACAAAATTAGCTCCTGGGATGCACCGGGCTTGGGGACAGAAAGTAACATATTCATCGCGATATCCCGAAGATTGTTGCTGCCTTTCGCCACACGGTGACTCGGCAACTTGACTTATAAGCAGAATGGAGATAAATGCTAACGTTATTGTTTCTCAATAATACCGAAGCTCCTCTCTGCCTCCTGCAATTTGCGAAATTTGCATTGCGGATCTCTATACCCAGTCCTATAAGGGCTCTAGTCGTCACCAGCGCCAAGTTCCGGCCGTTTCTCGGGAGCCTAGCCGCAGAAAATCGATAACGGATCAGCGCAGCGGTCGTCGCACATGATGCCCTCCATGGTTAAACGGTTTCCGGCTTGGTGAACGTCGACGATAGCAGAAACAAGATACCGCTCAGCGGAGTCTGTTGGCCTCTTGGCATAAATTTGGCCGACCCCACGAGAACATATAAATGCGACCAGCGTTTACTGACAAGAAGCAAGAGCATATGTCATCAACCCCCGCCTCTCCTCCCCACAAAACCTTCTCGCCTCTCGTATTCGCTCTCGGTTGCTTGTTTCACGCACACTCCGGCTATTCCTATGAATCACAGAAATGCAACCCCTATGCTGACCTTCAGCTACTTGGTTCCTTCTCTGTTCATAGCCGAAATAGCTTGGGGTGGGCGTCAACTTAACCGAACCCGCGAATCACGAGCGCTTCCTGTGATCGCCGTCGGTTCTCTACTTCAACCTATTCGCGAACCTCTTGATTTATTTCTCGTCCCCCCTGGTCACTCTGTGCATTCACAGTCGCCCTGCTGGTACCCTCAGGCAAAGTGAGATTGTTCTGTCTTGTGCGTCGACGAAATGAGCTCATGTAGATGTAAAAATAGAGACTCCACGCTGACACGATGTCAGAATGCTTTGAAAGCCAGGCGTGCATGAGAATTATTCGAGCAAGATGGCTTAGATGTGATACCTCACACCTTCGTCAGTCACACCCGTGGAGACGCTTCTTGATGCCCTTCCGGTGGTACCGGGCCTCGAAACTTTATTGCTTTACGGTGTTGCACGACAATGGGCCCGAACTGAGCGACATGCATTGCATAGTCGGGTGATTGACGTCGCGACTGATCAACGACATATGCTCTTTTCCCTTCAAGGGGTGCAGATGTGGCTGAACTCGAGGGCAAATATCCTCTATATATTTCATTTGGGGGCCGTCAAGGAGCCCCGAGGCCCTATGCACAACGGAAACCAGGTAAATCACGAGGACTGAAAGTGTGTTCTAATGCAACTCTAATTTCACGTATTTCAGGGAGCAATTTCCCTCGATCCGACGAACCTGTGGCCCTGGATAGTCCGGGGCGATAGGGTTTTAGCGAGAGCGCAGTCAAGGTAAATGCGAGATTAAGATTGAGATTGCGTCCGTGTAGTATCGCGCCCACAGAACTAAGTATATGTTGCGGCGTGTCGGTCCAAGAATCCACTATCGGTTATTATAATTCGTGGCGTCGCACGGTCGAACGCAAGGCAGTTACAGGTCGGGGTTTACCAAGTATAAAGGTCATCTATATGTGATCCTCCGATTTGGCCCTATACTCTGAGAGAAATTCCTATCTTAAATCAGGTCCCATATTTAAAATCGTGAAAAGAATTCTACGCTTGCGAAGCAAATAAAACGCCCTTTGCTACATTTAATAAAGCTTTTCTCTCGACGTGGTTGTCGACGGAGTGCTCCAATGTTGTAGTAATACATAAACGAAATTCCCACAGAAACAATTTACAAAGATTCTTTGTAGAGGTTTAAGCGCTCCTTTTCTCGTGGAAAATTCTCTCTACGTTGTACACTACTAAGAATAGGTTATAAATGGCCTTTCTATTCTGTAATCCCCGATGTGTTATGCTTTTGCAGTTCAAGTCAAGTCGGCAAAGGCCGAAAGGTCACGCATATTTACGTAATCGTCGACATCACAACAGTGCCCGCTATGCGCGATGTTCGTCTTGTAACGCTCACCACATCCTCACCCGCTTATTTTCCTCTTTATTGCATCATAATGGACGCAAGACTTCGTAGAGTCAACAAGGAGATCGCGGGTAAGATTCCGTCTCGTCGCTGTACAATCGCTGATGAGAACGGCCGCTCAAAGATTGCAAGAACGACAAGACTTCACAAATCAAGATCGAACTCATTGACGAAAACCCGTTCCATCTAAAAGGATCATTTCCCGGGCCCCAAGATACTCCATATGAGGGGGGTCACTTTGAAGTGGTACGAGAGAAGTCGAGTTCGTACCCCCCTGCTCTGCTTACGCCGCACTATGCCACTGCCACAGGACATCGTAATCCCAGAATCATATCCATTCCAACCCGTGAAGATGAAGTTCATCACCAAAGTCTACCATCCGAATGTCTCCTCTGCATCTGGCGCGATCTGCCTTGATATCTTGAAAGACGCGTGGTCGCCGGTTCTGACGCTCAAGTCGACGCTGATCTCACTGCAAAGCTTGCTTTGCTCTCCGGAGCCAAGCGACCCCCAAGATGCGGAAGTTGCCAAACATTACATGACGAGCAAGAGCAGCTTCGAGGACACTGCGACGTATTGGACCCAGATTTATGCCGGTGGGCCTGGGCCGAAGGGGAAAGCGGGAAAGGGCGGAGGACTGAATGGCAAAGACGAAGTGGCTATGGCTGGATTAGAGAGGGCACATGTTGACCGCTTCGAGGCTCTTGGTTTCCCAAGGAACAACGTGGTGCGTCCATTTGTCTTTTTCAAGGAGTCCCCTTGCGTGAACGAGACTGTCTTTCCTAGATTGACACCCTGCGACGTCTAAACTACCGTGGGGCTAATGTGGCTCAGATCCCGGACGACAGAGTGGTTGAGGAGCTTCTGAAGTGAAATTTTCGCAGTTCGTTTTCCTAATCTTGCGGTGTAATTCTCCTTCGCGCTATCTGTCGACATCCAGCAATACACACTTGTCTTCTCAAGGCCCCAATGGAGTGAGCCGCCTAGATTCCGCATGAATCCTATTTCGTGCTCGGTGCCAGCCTGAAACTCCCTGCGCTTTTCTTATATGCGTCCAAGGCATCACTTGCTTCTCTTCATTCCAAAGACATGAGAAGGAGATCATACCTATCGTAGAAAGTCTCTGCCGGTTCTCCTCCGATAACAGTGCCGCTGAGTTGTTTTTTCCTGCCTTCTGTTCGTCCTCATGATCTAATCCCGAAATAAATTACAGGCTTCGCAACCCGGCCGCTCATTCACGCCTTGTGTGGCTCTACTTGTTCGCTCACTTTGCGTGAATTACTTGTTATTCACTGTGAAGGTTGTCCCCATATCTTGGTGCACCGCTGGTGGTGGGTCCATAGGAATCTACATTGCCCACCAGCGAATCGGGTAAATGCCGTGAGATGACGGGGGCGCGGCACCTTCATCTCGCTGGGTGAAGACGCGCCGATCGTGGAGCAACGAGGCTTTTCTTGCTCCATCTGGTCGCAGGATCTCCGAGACGGCGAGAAGTGAACTTAAAAACATATGGGCGCTGGCCTGTGTTCCTCGACGTGATGGTTTCCTTTGGAAGCTCGGTCTCTTCCACCTCTGCGTGCATTTAAGTGGTCTTTGCCAGCTCCACGACGGTTCGAGCTGCCTATGGCAGACTTTCATTAATCCACAGGGAGCTTCACATCGGCCACAGAGGAAGAATTCACGTAACGGCGTGAGGCGAGTTGCACTGCTGACTGAATGCCTAACATGCGAGGACACAGTCGTCGACCAATCGCTATGCAGGATTCACTTAGGGATAGCTCCAAATCGTGCAGGAAGTTCCAAATATGAAGGAGCTTAATACAAGTCTTTATTGCTTCATATTCTTCCCAACATTGCATGCTGCCGATTACAGTGCTGCTCTTACCATCCTTCCTGACTCGCCGGAGCAATGGGCGAACCTTGGAGATCTGTTTAGGTGACTGCCGTTGATTGATGGAGGGGGTGTCTTCTTTCAGCGCTTCAAAGTGAGGCCTGCGAGCCTGAGCTACGAACGGAGGAAGGTCTACGACCGAGAAAGTCAACTCCGTCAACTTTTCACACTGGATGGTGGAGATCGCTTTATTGATTCTTCCCAGTCGGGCGACGCGGAAATGCAGGGGGGAGGCTCGTTGTTGAACGGTTTCCTCGTAGTGGGAAAGTCAATCACGGCTTTGCTTAGCTCCGGAAATATATATACTCCTGTAGTGCTCATGATATGCATTTTTGAACGCTTCTGTGTCTATTTAGAAGGAAGAAATTGCTATCGATGGAACTTCAGCTTGTGGACATTGGCTCATCTGCAAGGTCGCCTTTTCCGTGATGTTGATGTAGAGAATAGAGCTTGACTCTATATTTAAGCAGAATAGTATAGCGACTCTTGATTGGTGATGTCGTCGAAGCTGGTACGGGGTTGCTCCCATAGCGGGAGGCGCTCAAAGGAACAGTCGGCTTGCAAAAGGCATAATCAGGACGAGGATGTGCTCTAGCGGTTCCTAGAGAGCATTGAGATTATAATATAAATTTACTCTTCATTCACAAGTCCACCAACCTCATCGTAACCCTGCCTGAGTGATGGACCGACAGGTACGAAAATGGTATTAGCGCCTCTATCTATCTATCGTATGTCACGTGACTCACCCAGTGGCCCAAACAAAATGCATAAATCATATTTGGTCATCATTCCAGAGATGAAAAGTATTGTCCCCTTCGGGGTGACATACGAAAAAATTGGAACGATACAGAGAAGATTAGCATGGCCCCTGCACAAGGATGACACGCTTTCCCGGAGTGGTAGACCTACGGGTCTCAATATTTATTTTTCTCCATTCTGCACCATTATTCTGTTCAGAGTAAGTTGTGCCAATCAGGAACCTAAGGAATACAGTTGACAGAACAAATTATTTGCGTGCCTGCCCCGGGCAATCCTCTACTTAATCATCACCATAGAGGAACGGTGAGGCGGACAAACGTCAATTCGGATTTGAGCACTACAGTAAATTATCCGTGAAACATTATCTATTTTCAAGGCTGCTCGATCGTAGCTCGCTTGCCAGCTGGCCCAATTTTCGCGATGAGGCAAAGCTGCGTGTACGCGCAGCCCAACCCCGCCTCGTTGCCATACGCGTCAATGTAGGTAAGCTCGAGCCTATTCACCGCGCTGGCCTCCGTGATCCATACAACCGAGGGCATGCCTTGTGGATCCTCTTTCAACTTTTTCTCTTCCCCATACCCATACGCGAGGACAGCACCGTTCGACATCTCCGTTAAATACCACAACAGCCCATCTTCTGCCGGACGGCTTAGGTCGACGAACTCGTCAGCGAGACAGAACTCTGCTTCGCGCAGGCCCTCGCGGTAGAGGGCCTTGAGCGAGGCTGCGAGGTGGAGGGTCTTGCAGACGTCGCGTACGGCGGCGTCCGAGCCCTTCAGGTTTTTCTCAATCTCGGAGAGTTTTGTCCGGGAGTGATATGCGCCTTCGGTGCGGAATGCATACTTGTGGAACAGGCCGAACCCGATCATTCCGCCTTCAGGGAGGAAGTCGGGGTCGGCGAGGAGTGCAGATAAGGTAGGCTCGAGGTCAGACCCCTGCGCAGCGGGCGGCGCCGCGACAAGGGGGGGTAAAGGAGTCGCTGCGGCTTGGCCTTTGCGTTGCGAGCGAGAATCTTCGTAATAGAGATTGTACGTGAGGGTGACACGATATCCTGAGGTGACGACTGAGACTTCGTGCTCGACATCGCCGAAGAAGGCAACGAACGCAGCTCGTAACTCTGGGGGCGCGGCGGTAGAGACAGCTTGGGCCGTATCGAAGGTCCATTCGGTCCCGCGGTGGCGGAAGACGAGCGAACCACCTTCGTGCACGGTCGGGAGCACCACAACGAGGGAGCCAAACATCGTGTCGCTGCGCGGGGTGTCGACGTGAGCCTTGAAGAACGCGCCAGGTCCTGAAGACGGGTCAGTAGGGCATTCCTCGAAAAAGATGGGCGATGGCGTACCGTAAACGTTGAGCTTGTACATCTCGACCTTGATGCCACGGTTAGTGTTCTGCGGGGAAAGCATTGTATTGCGGATAGCGTCCACGACACCACAAGTGTACGGGTGGAACTGGGTAGCGAAGTTGGCAGAGTCCATTTTGCCAGCCTTGCGATATGTTTCATCGAAGACGTCTTTCTGACCGACTCCAAAGGTCGCAGGCTGGCATGAGTCTGCAAGAAGCTTGAGATCTTCGTTCGAGGCTTTTGCGAAATCCACATGACTGGGAACGATTTAGCCCTGTAAATTTGGATGACAAGTGAGAAGGAATCAGGACGTACAAGGTCTTCCCATCAGCACGATAGAAGATGGTCGAAGTGTTCGCGTCGAGAGGGATAGCGCCAGTGCAATAAGAAACCCGTTGAATTCCTTTAACTGCCTCTTGGAAGTTGGTGAAGGCCGGGAGGTGGTTTAAGGCGGTGGTCATCGTGGTATGCAGACGATCCAGAGCGTCTGAAGGGACGGACGAGCGCATCGACCTGTATTTATACTGCCGCCCAGCATCGTGTTTGCGCCTGTCGAAAGTGACTCGTGATAAATTTTAGGGGTATGTACACAAACGAGGAACCGTGCGGGTGTTTAGCATCTCGAAGGTCTGCAGTTTGATCTCTCTATGAGTCCTGAGTCACTCTTGCGAAGTTATCAAGTGAAGACAGGATACGAAATGAAAGACTCGAATCAACGTAATTAGCCATGAGAAAATCGACCGAGTCATCCCCATGAGGAGCCGGCTGAGAAGTGAACGTGACTCGTGAGGTATTTCCTGGCGTGGCGTCCAGACTCCACGTCGCGAAGTTATTGTAGGGGTGGATTTCAACCCAAGGTTGGAATGCAGCATGGTAGTACATCATCCAATAAAAGTAGAGTTGTCTATAGGAAAATAGAGGGAAGAGACACGTGTCAACAGTCATGGCGAAGCACGAAGATATGTTGGCTTGATGTGGTTTGGAATTCAAAGGGCTTACATTCCATTGCCATTCCAGAATTAGGAGTTACTAGCAGCTGGTGGTCGTAAGCTAGAAATTCGAAATAAAATGGTACATTCAGAATCTTGCAATATTTTTCACGAGTCACCACTGGGCTTCGTCTCAGGCGTTTCCACTTGCACTTTAGGGATGCGCTCTTTGAACGGCACAACATGGACTGCCAGACAAAGCTGGCCGTAGACATAAGCCAACGAAGCCTCATTCCCTTGCGCAACGTACGCAGTCTTCAGGGCGTTCCTCCGATCCAGAAGCGACCTCCCGACCCACACCATCAACTGTGGGATGTACTTGCTACGCGCCTCCTCCTGCCATTCCTGCTGACGCCATTCCTCCTCTTCCGTGCTCTCCGCTCCCTCCTGGTGGACCACCAGCCTGCCCTTCGACATGCGGGAGAGTGAGACCGTGATGCATGATCTGTCCGTGTCGATGTTCCCGTACCCGGCCCGGTACTCGACGAACCGGTCGATGAGGGTGTAGGCCTCTGTCTGCTGCTTTCTGCGACAGTAGAGGACTTGCAGGGCGGTGTCGAGAGAGAGGGAGCGGCAGACGCGGTAGATGTCGGCGTCGGTTCCTTTGAGGTTGCCGGATAATTTGGAGAGTTGGAGGCTGGGGTTGACTGGGTACTTGTGGGACAGACCGAAGCCGATGTAGCCACCGTCTGGAAGAAAATCGGGGTGCTGGAGGAGAGCGGACAGGGTCTCGCGGACGGGAGCGTCCCTATCCAGGCCAAAAGATATGGTAGCCAATGGGGAGGCCGCAGGTTCGGAGTAGATGTTGTAGGTGAGGGTGACACGATATCCGGAGTTGACCAGGGTGACCTCGTGCTCTATGTCGCTGTAGAAGGCCGCAAAGGCGAGACGCGGCTTGTCGTCCTCATAAACGAGCTTGGGAGAATCGAATGCCCACTCTTGTTCTTCGTGACGAAGGAGGAGCGAGCCTCCGTCATGAACGGTAGGAAAGACGATAACTAAGGATGCGATCATTTTATCACTGCGAGGCGTGTCGACATGGGCCTTGAAGAACGAGCCAGGGCCTTGGGAGAGCAACACAGTGAGCTGGGGGTGAGCCGAAGCATATGAAGTAAACGAACCGTAGATGTTAAGCTTGTATAGCTCAAACCGAAGCGATTGCGGAGTCGACGGAGCCTCGAGGAGGAACTCGCTCACTCTGTCCGTGATCCCAGAACTGAATGGCGTGAACTGAGCAGAGAAGTTGCCAGCGTCCATCTTCCCCGCCTTTCGATACGACTCATCGAGGACGTCTTGCTGACCTAGGCCGAAGGTAGCGGGTTGACAGGAGGCTGCTAACACTTTGAGTTGGTCTTCTGTGGGTTGGCTGAAATCGACGACGCCAGCGCTAGAATGCGTCGACCCTATCAGCTGATGGAGTGGGGCGTAAGAGTTCACGTACTTGGTTACGCCTTCCTTTGAGAAGAAGAGCTTGGAAGCGTTGGGCTCCAGTGGGACGGTGCCGATGTAGAGGGGCTTTCTTTTCGTCTCTTGGAACTTTTCCTGAAGAGCAACGTAGAGTGCCTCAACAGACGGGTTACTTTCTTGAGTAGACATTCCGTTTGTTGGGAAGAGAGGAAAAATGGGGTCGAATGTGAAACTGACCATGAAGAGAAATTGTTGGCGGCCTTTTATCCCATTGCGCGGATGGCCCCTGCCATCCGGATCAAGCCTCTTGGGAGGACCTCGAGGTGACAACAAAAGGCGCGGCGAGTCAGAACAGATTATCGATGGCCAGGTTTATATCGCGAACAATGGATGGGAACGTGCTTCAATATGCCTGTGAACATTCAAAGGCAGGCATTTTCGACCCTGTCCGGTTGCCCTGAAAATGGTGCTTGTGGGTCCATGGATCGATCCAGGATGGAAGCGACCCCGGCAATTTGGGTTCTTTGGGAGTTAAAGCGAGGCAAACACCCTTCTTGGACTCAAAGCCCCGATTTGCAAAATGCGACAGGGAGTTGTCATAGGAAGATCTACGCTGGCAATGCGGCCGCTTAAAATCTGGAAACAACTACGTCAGTCCTGGAGCTCCTGACTATCCATAGTCAGCACGTACGTGTACTATATTCTGCGTACGCCGTAAATGTAAAGTAAAAGTCTGAACTTTGAAGGTGACGGTAGTAGGAGTTAACCACGGAGCCGGTTCAGCACAGCCGCGCAGGCGCTGAAGGCGTCGCCAAGCTGAACCAAACAACGCTTACTCCTCCACCTGTACCACGACGATGGCCGACGAACAAGCCCCAGAAATCCAAATCAACGTCAAGGGTGAGTATCCGTTCTCGCCAGGAGGCTTGATTGGGTCCAGAAGCTGACTTGGAGATAGGCCCGAGTGAGCTGAAGCTCCAGATTTCAATAACAACAGACAAGACGGTGTTGGAGCTCAAACAGGCGATTGCAGCAAAATCGGATGTAGAGGCTGATAGACAACGGCTGATTTACTCAGGTACGTTGTTCTAGTGCTCCGTACTCTCGAAAGCTCAGAAATTCATATGGTGTAAACACATCCAGGACGTGTGTTGAAAGTCTGTCTCTTTATTGCAGTGGCGTTGCGTCGGACCACATCCTAATCGCCCAGCTCTCTTCGCTTTTCTAGGACGATGACCAACTATCCGTCTACAAGATCCAATCCAACCACACCATCCATATGGTCAAAGGTGTCTCGCGATCTGGAGCTAGTGGCTCTTCTTCTGCGTCGGCAGGCGCAGCACCTCAACAACTCCCAACGATGCAGACAGGGCAGAACGTCCACGACCCGCTCACACAGCTCAACAGCCACCTGGGCTTTGGTGCTATGGCGGGCTTGAATCCGTTCGGGGAGCTCGGTCTGAACCCTAACGATCCCAACATGGTACGTCGTGCTGTGGAGTATTGTTCTTTGACTCCAGGATCTGATTGAGGGTGGGCAGATGCAAAGCATGATGAACTCGCCCCAGTTCCTCCAGCAGATGTCGGCCATGATGTCGAATCCCGCCATCATCGACCAGGTTATCGCGAGCAATCCCCAGCTCCAGGCTATGGGTCCACAAGTCCGCGCTGCCTTCCAGGACGAGGGTTTCCGGCAGATGATGTACGTCACCCTTTCCATCTCTCATGGGACTTGTCTAACTGTACACACAGCTCGAACCCGGAATACCTCCAACAAATGCTCCGGATGTCCTCTATGCTGCGCGGTGCCGGCCTCGGCCCCGAAGCAGGCTTTGGAGGCGCGTTCGGTGCCCCACCTGCCTTCCCTGCCCCCGGTAACCCCAACCCCAACCCTTCCTCCACGACGAACCCGTCTTCCGGGACGTCACCCACGACCCCGGGTGGTGGTCCTGCAGGCACGCAACAGCATCCGCCGATAAACCCGTTCAACATGTTCGCTGGGGCAGGTCTCGGGCCAGGCCTTGGCGGGTTCGGTGCGGGCGCAGGCGCGGGTCCTGCTGCTGGTGTTGGAACAGGCGCTGGCGCTGCTGCACCGGGAGCACCTGGCGCGGCGGGCGCGAACCCCAATCCAAACGCAGCCAATCCGTTTGGGATGAACCCTGCGTTGATGCAACAGATCCTTGGGATGGGGCCTTACGGACCCGGTGCTGGCGGCTTGGGCTCATATGGGCAACTAGGTGGCCTTGGAGGCCTTGGGGCGCAGCCACCCCCGCCAGCAGACACTCGCTCTCCTGAGGAGCGATACCAGGTCCAACTCCAGGTGAGTTTTCTTGTGCACTAAGCCGTGAAGTTTGTGACCCTAACTGTCCTTATGCTTGTGTTCTTAGCAACTCCAAGATATGGGCTTCACGAATGCCCAGCAGAACGTTCGTGCCCTGCTCGCGACGGCAGGGAACGTGCAGGCTGCGATCGACTACATCTTCAGCGGAGGTGGGCTATAATGTGAGTTGTGAGGAAGGGTGCGCTATGTATCATACTGGACGAGTGCATGTACTCGTAGAAGTGGATCGGCGGTGGTGTGCTTGTAATACGTACATAATGCTAGTGTGAGCTTGGGCTTGGTTGCCAGATGCGTGAAAGTCGGAAATTTACTGAAGCTCAAACGGTTTCCCCCACGAATGCGTGATTAGGCAATGCAGGTTCGACTTCTTCCTGTACATGAAGGTCAGGACCTCAGCGATGATCATCTATGTAGGCGCCTGTCGGTGGCGCCGGTGACGAGTGGGTCCGTCGGAACGACGATCCTATTACCTCAAGCTCTAAGATTAGCGAGTCATCCCCGTATGTCAGCTTCATGGGGGTTTCTTCCTTTTTCTTGCAATGGCATTAGACGGATTGGGAATTTATCGAAACGTAAAGGATCAACGATAGAAGTTCTCATTCGTTCCTATGCTGGTTGCTGGATTTTCTTGCATCGCCTCACTTCAGCGTTAGTATAGAGCTGAATCTTACACACATCACGTGGGCCGACATCGCCTACTCGGGCAATGGCTATGAGCGCTGTCATGCCTTCGACTTATGGTAGGACCAAAACTCCAGGTCCCGAAGCTCTGTGAAGACGAAGTCACCGTCGAGGGATCGGACAGATAACATCCACTTGTCCCAGTGCATGTCCTCAAAGAACGTCTGGAGGCTCCCATCGCTCTCCTTCCCGCTTGCACATAGCCGTATAATCCGCCTCCCCTCTTACTAGTGGTCTTGGGTGTCTTGTTGGGCGCAGTCGTTCCACGGGCAGAAGGTCTTCGTAGAGCGAAACTGGACGGAGGAGAGGGCACTCAGATCCTGTGAATCAGGCGCCAGAGGACCAAACGAATGTTCTATTTTTAGTGCTCCAGTCTACCTACCACATACAAGCTTAGGCAGCTTCGATGCCTGCCTCCTTGAGCTTCGCGATGAGCTCGTCGACGTTGGCGACCTTACCACCACCAACACGTTTAGGGGGCTCGGTGACTTTGAGTGTCTCGAGCTGCGGTGTGTAGTCGACACCGAGGTCGGAAGGAGAGAGCGTCTGCACGGGTTTCTTCTTGGCCTTCATGATGTTGGGCAGGGAGGCGTAGCGGGGTTCTAGATAAATAGATCAGGTCCGGACTGTGCACAAAGTTGAGACGGTCTGCTTACCGTTAAGCCTACAACACAACCGCGTTTCTTAGCTGGCGAGTAATCTAGAAACAAAGTTCAAAGACGCACCGAAGATCCGTCGTCACGACCAGAGGCAGCTTGCATCGCACCTCCTCACCTCCTCCATCAATCTCCCGAACCACCAACGCTTCATTCTTTCCTACATCCACCTCAAGTTTGCTCGCAAACGTCGCCTGGCTCCATCCTAATAATCCGGCCAGGTGCTGTCCGGTCACACCCATGTCATCGTCAATGGCCTGCTTGCCCAGGATCACCAGGTCGATCGGTCCGTCCTTGCTAGCCTCCGCATTATGCTTCTCGATGAGGGCTTTCAGCGTCTTGGCGACTGCCAGCGGTTCGGGGCTCGGAGCTCCCTCTGGGACTTGGACGTGCACTGCAGAGTCGGCGCCCTGGGCGAGAGCTGTTCGGAGCGTCTCTACAGATTTTGGAGGACCTATGGTGACCGCCCTGATTGACCTGACGGCGTCCTTGTGCCTTTCTCGTAGACGAACAGCTTCCTCCACCGCAATTTCGTCGAAGGGGTTCTACGGGGTCTCTGTGAGCCTAAGCTTGCGGAAGAACTCGACCAAGGCGCACCATGGAATGCTTAACATTTGTGTCGATGCCCGTTTGTTGGGGGTTCACGCGGATCTTGACCGCATAATCCACAGCCCTGTCGTTTAATTCTTTGGTCAGTTCTTGGGCGTATTTCGATGGATTTGCGCCCACCTTTTCACGGGTACAAGGATATTAAGCAGGCGTGCTGGTGAGGGCCTCATCCTGTACCTTTTGAAACGATACTTAGGCGACGTAGGGAGCCGGGACAAGGTAGGCAAGGTGGAGTAGCCTTTTTCCCGTTTCACGTGCCTTCTTCGGCCGGAATAGCCGTGAGAATTTCATCCTCTTTGGAAGTCACGTCCACGGCTCGTCACGACACGGGACGATGTAACGCACTTTGGACGAGTCACTGACCTCCTACTAAATTACTTAGAGTATGACATCGCTCGATGTTGACGCGTCCAATCGTGTCACCTCTGGGAATATACCTGACACCGTAGTTGCGCCTGTGTTCGTCCAAAAAGCGTTCCAAGGTGCACGCATGGCTCGAGTCGCTTTACCAGGCTTTACCGCTATTCGAGGACGAAGATATGTCCTGTCTCGCCTACCGTTTCGCTACCTCCAGGTAGGCAGAGTGGGGGGCACCTCGAGTGCTTGTTCAAACGTTCAAGCTTCAAGCTATGTCCAAGGCTGACTTGCTGGTGGGAAGCCTTCCACGCGTTTCGAGTCATTCCGAAATAGGGGTACAATGGACTTCCCGTCGGACGCGTTTCTCCACAGGCACAGATCTTGGTCTGTCATTTTTTACGTGGATGCGAGCTTGGAGGTCAAATTCGTGTGATTCATGAGTCATAAAAAACGGCTGGGAATATTGCAAGTTCACTGATGGGAATAAGAAAAAGGCAAGTGGATCCATAATGAGCAGCTGCAATCCGATTCCGAGACATCAACGCTTCGGGTGACTCGAAGAAAGTCTCACATAGATACGCGCTCGATCGCTTATCTCAACCACGATGCCAAACACGCGCCGTGCATCGAGTGCCGAGGGAATGTATAAAAGGTCGCGCAGACAGGATTGACTCTCCCCAACACCTTTGTTGCAATGTCCCTCTTGAACGACTTCACGACTGCTCTCCTCAATGCCATCCAGGTCCCCTATTGTACGGGTTCGGTAACTCTCGACCCGGCAGCCTCCACTTTGTTTTATAAAGCCCCTGACTCGGAGTACGCCCTTTCAAGTTCATGCCAGAATCTCCACATCTCAACGCGTTCTAGGCTGATTGACTTCGCGCATCCCACTGAGACGAAGTTAGAGGCTCTCTCAAAGGCATGCCAGGCTGCGACCTTTGGCCGCGCACAGCAGGATGTCCTGGACGAATCGTATCGCAAGGCCCTCAAGATGGACGCGAGCGCCTTCGCCACTCAGTTCGCTCCATTGGAGCTAGGCATCCTCCACACGATTCGCCAAAATCTTCTGAGAGGTCAAAAAGCAGAGAAGCCCATCCGTGTCGAGCTCTACAAGCTCAATGTATACGGTAGGCTACTCAATCCTAGACATTTGAATCATCATGTTCAAGAAGACTGATATAGGTCCTGGCGCATTCTTCAAATCTCACGTCGATACTCCGCGCAGCGACAAGATGTTCGGCTCCCTCGTCGTCATACTCCCTACTGTCCATACAGGCGGTTCGCTCCTTTTCCGTCATAACGGCCAGGAGTTCTCCTTCGACTCTGCTCGAGCAGTCTCCGTGAATGCGGAAGGCCCTCGGGCGGCGTTCGTGGCCTTCTACAGCGATGTCGAGCACGAAGTCCTTCCAGTCGAGTCCGGATATCGAGTGACGCTCACCTACAACCTCTACTTCGGAGATAGTGCCTCCAATGACCAAGCATCTATCGTCGCTCCGAACCCGGTGAATGAGCATCTGAAGGCGTCTTTCTCGGCTCTGCTGAAGAGCCCCACCTTCCTCGCGCAAGGCGGCCTTGTCGGATTCTCGCTTTCCCACCAATATCCATTCAACGTCGAGAGCACCAGACTACCCAACGTCATTACATTCTTGAAGGGCACCGACGCGGCCGTTTTCAACATGTGCAACGAATTGTCCCTCGAGCCCACTCTCAAGGTCGTTTACCGCGGTCGTTACGAAGAGAACGAATTTTGTTTGATGAACGATTTCGCCGACTTCGACGACGGGGAATATGTCGAGGGCGGCCTCATGCGATACCTCGAAGAGGCTGGCGGCCAGATTGTCTATCGAATTGAGAAGGGCCCGTCAAGCTGGGGTTCGAAGAATGCGGTCCCTATCTTGTGGTTCAAGACTGGAAGCGCGCTGAATACTTTCCAGAGTCAGTATTTGGCCTATGGAAACGAAGCGACTATTGGATATGCGTATGGAGAGCTTTGCCTTGTCGTAGATATCCCTCCTGCCGCCAGTCGTGGGGCTCAATAGTTGTGATATGTATGTTGTAGCGCTGCTTCAAATTGTATCTCCAACTTCAGTTCTCCGCTCGTGTGCCTACTTCTCCCTCGTTGCTATTCTGTTGTGGAATGTACAGAGGTACGGCTCAAAGGGCTTGAGAATGTGGTTATGGGTGGCTCCTAGGTTGCGTGGAGTTTCAACATGAGACTTGAAAAGGTGCACTAGGCCCTACATTGGTCTTGGTGGGCATGATGAGTAAGTATAGCCTACCATATATGTTGCAGCTGATTGCAAAACGATAGAGCTTTTCGACCAGCGTTTCTGCTCAGTACGTTTATTTGTTTATTGATGGGGTTGGGCCAAACCAGCTCTGGCCAGCCGCTTCAACATGCCTGCTCTCGACTTCTGGCCAAAAAAAAGCTCTCATTTCTTGTATTTCTCAGTCTCCTGCTAGGAATCTCAAAATTATTCCAAACGAGAGGGAGGGCAAGGAAGAAGGGACTACGTGGGTTCAGCAAGCGACGAGGCCAAGCTGTCGGCATGTTAGGGAAGGCCTCGATTCCCTCTCTTTCTGGTAAGGGCTTGTTTGGGCGTAAACAGTTTGCTGAAGAACAACCCGAAGCGATCAGCTCTATCGTTTTGCAATCAGCTGTGAGCTTATAAAGCTCGATGCGGATGGGCCTCTCCACTTTCTGACCTCTCAATATATTTTGGTGAATTGTGTTGATGCCTAGATCCAATGGGGCGAACTGAGAATCTGCCCTCTGGACGCGCAACGTCCAGTGCTCCCTATACTCCCTCATCCCAGTGCTCCGCCCGCTACTCTACGCGTCAGCGCATCCCGACTCATGTAGCTTCCTCCCCTGGCCACTACGCCATCCCTATGTGAGGTGGGCTGGGGTGAAGTACATGAAATGCGGCAGAAAGGAGAGACTCGTCAACTTTCTCCCACGCTTCCCTTTGGGTTCACGTTTGTGCACCGCTCGACCCACCGCCCTTTCTTTTCCTGTCGCTTGATTTGAGTCTTGTTCAAAATTTTGTACGTTCCAGTAGCGCTATAGCGGGTACTGCTGCCTGTCGGCCTCATTTCTGACTAACTGGTTGTACTTAAATTTTGGATTCTGTGTGGCGTGTTTGTTCGGCATCATCCGAACTATTACCCCTAACTCACAGTGCACGTGGAACTTGAGTGGAACTTCAACGTTTCAATCCGACCCCACCATCGTCCCATTCACGCTTGAGAACAACGACACTCAGCATCGTGCGACATACAGAACCCGATAGCTATTGACTATGTCCTGCCCGAGGTGCAAGGAAGGCTTCGTGCTACCAGGCGAACCGACCGGGAAGATCGACACGGATTTTCTGGGTGCCTACCACGCGCCAGCGCCTTCTGGCGAGGTATCAAAGCGAGCTATCCTGATCTTCACAGACGGCTTCGGGCTGCCTTTGAACAATTGCAAACTCATTGCAGACAACTTGGCGAAGCGCCTCGAGTGCGATGTTTGGATCCCAGATTACTTCAATGGTGCGTTGCTCGTTTGAATTGTATGAGAGGTCCTGTGCTGAAAAAGGAGAAATGGGATTTTAGGAAAGCCGATAATTCCAGTAGACAACCTCAGCGCACCAGACCGTGCGGGTGTGAAGCTGTCCATGCTCGACTGGATCAAGTTCATCCTGTTCACCGGGATCCCCAGCATTCCTGCCTTCATTCGAAGTAGACCGGCCGTGGCGGACAGGAGGATCCGATCTGTGAGCTTCATTACAATCTATGGCCCGACATTACGATCCACGTCTAATGACTGTAGTTGCTTTCGCTTCTCAAAGAGAAAAAGAGCTACGAGAAATATGGCGCTGTTGGGTGAGACGGGTTCTTGACGGGTAGCGTCTCCTGGAGAGCGTTTTGACCCCTTTCGCAGATACTGCTATGGAGGATCGACTGCCATTCGTTTCGCTGGGTCTGACGACATTCAAAGTGCAGTTATCTGCCATCCCGGCCCTTTCAGCCTGAACGAGGTGAAGTCAATTAAGATACCGACGTCGTGGGCATGTCCAGAGGGTACGACGATTGCCCTTCAGATGGGAGGTAGTAAGTGAGAACTAATTGATTAAATACAGAGGATATCTTCATTTCATCGACTATTCGTCTGAAAGCAGAGGCAGTCCTTGCTGCACGGAAAGATCAACCTGGCTCTGTCGAATATGAATTCAGGGACTACAAGGGTCTGTATCTCTTCCATCCGGCTACATAGTGCTCACGACAACATTATCATCTCAGGAACAGCACATGGATTTGCTGCTCGCCCGAACCTGAATCTCCCTGAGATTAAGGAAGCTCATGAGCAAGCATTCGAGCAGACCGTTGAGTGGTTTCAAAAGACCCTAGTCGTATAACGGATTACTGAATATAAATACATACGGATTTTACGAAATAGCGAATAAGTAATGGGGCACCCTTCCTGTTTCTAGCCGTCCAACCCCATGATGTCGGTGCCATACGGACAAGCGACCTCCCAGGAGAGCGTGAGGTTCAACTTTCCCTGCGATGGAACCTCGCATATCCAATTGAACCTGCCCTCCTTCCCAACCAAACTCGGCTCAACGTCGGGCTCGCCCATCCCATCCCACTCTGCGCGAACATGCTCCGTGACCTTCACAGCTTCCGCCGTCTGCAGAACTCCTTTCCTGTTCACGTGCGGTAGCACCAACGACGGGTTCAACAAGTTCACCGTGATGCTCGAATCCTCTGACACCGGCACCTGCTCCCGTATTTTCAGGTTGGCGATGGACGAACCTTTGGTGTTGAGCACCGTGACGCGCTGGTCGAAGAGGTAGCTACACGTCTTGCGCGTGAAGCCCGAGCGATTGATCTTCTTGCTGCGAGGGTGGTAGGTGATTCGAATGGTCGGGTCGATACCTAGTGGGCAATCGAAGCTCTCCTGCGGGCTCACAGCAGGCACGTCGGAGCGAGAGATGAAGCTGCCATCGACGTAGATGCTGGCGACGCCCTTCAGGAACGTGTATTCGGAGACATTCTTGATTTTAGCCTGCACAGATCAAAGTAAATGAAACGCGTACGACACGAGAAACATCCGAACTCACCGTCAAGTGCGCCTTCGGCGACACCTTGGGTACCGATACCCAAGACATTTCAGCCTCCAAGCTCAATTCACTGATCGTCACATTGTGGGCAGCGCCATCACTTGGGATTGACATGAGCCCCGGAACGGAGAATGTGGCGTTGATATCCCCCTTCGACGACACGAGAAGGATTCGCTTCGGCATGGCCGCGGCAGAACCGACGAAGGGAATCCCTAAAGCGTCTTCTTCGTCTACCGTGAAGGAATCTGCCATTTCTCTTTTTCTCTTCTGGAGATCAAAACCTTCACTCATCAATTTGATCCCCGATCTTCTCCTCTCGCGAGGTGGACGGTAGATTGAGAGTGTCCACGGTTGTAGTTCTGGGATACCGACTCCAAACGATGGCGTGACGGTCTCGAGCGTTAGAGCTACATCCTGCCAGTCCTAGGGGCGGGGTTAAGACAGGAACTAAATATTGGTAAGAACCCTGGAATAGGCACCTCTCCTGTGTTTTGCGTTATAGCACCTTTGTATAACAGCCTGACTGGCTTTTCCTTCGTGTTCATCTTCACGTAGATATCGTATGTCGCATCCCATGTGGCATTTGAAACCCCTAGAATGCAGCGCACGAGGCGTTATGACATGATGACCCAGAATTCAAAGTAAGACATACCATAGACGATAACGAGTTCCACCTCGCAATCCCTCTCCACATAAAGGGACATGGACACGCGTTGTCTCAGCTGGTTCTCCGCCTTGACCTCGCCGAGCGCCGCCCGCTCGTCGGTGATGCTCTTCGCCAACATCTCCAGCCGGTCCTCCAGAGCCAGGAGCTTGTTGTCCAATTCTTCCGCGACGCTATTAATGCCTCTTTGAAACTCGGCAATCCTGTTTGCCTGGATGTGCTCAACGTCGAGGCTGTCATGGTATCCGTCAACGGCTGAGATGGCCTGTCGGCAGCGCTTCAGCGCCTTCTCTACACATGCCTTCTCATCGAGGAGGTCTGTCAGCTTCGGGGAGGTGGTTGTGGCCAGGCTAACTGGGATTTCGGAGATGGAGACTTCGTGAATCGTGCATGGCCCACGACCTTCGACTCTACGCAAGGCGAGTGAGACAGATGCTCATGGCAGCCAACGTCTGACACACACCTCAATGACTCCCGTATCAATGAGTTGGAAAGGCCTGAAATGACGACCTTGTTATCCCCTGCCTTCAGACTGACCTTAGACAAGCGGGTGATCTCTGCAAGCCCACTGTAGAGGCTGACATGCGCGATTTTGCTGTCGCTGCCAGCAGCGACCTCCACCAAGTTTATGGACGAACGAAGCGATAAGTCGGTCATTTTGACAGTAGCGGAAAGAAACGAGGGAAACCAAGTAAGGAAGTCAGTTTGAAGATTCCCTATTTGTGGTCGCGGCACCGCAACCCATTATGGGGTCTTCTTGACATTTGTTGACTTCCACTTGGTTGTTAGGGGGCCGTGGCTCCCTTGACCTTCAAGGTGATCTCGTGAGACATGTCGGAGGAGGATTAAGACAGATCTGATCAAGACAGAAGTGGGAAGTCAGGTGTAGCAAAAACGCGGACGGTACAACGATAAGCGAGGCGTTCGGTGCCGAGAAGACTTGTTGCCCTCCGCGGGCCGACATTCCCGATAGTTGCTAGAGGATAGGTATTTGGCAAAAATGTAGGACGCCCAAGATGGATTGAATATGTTTAGTGAGCTGTGAGACTCCAGATTACAAGAAAGCCGTTCATTCCTACATGTCGAAGTCCTTCAAGTCCGCCCAGTCCGGCAGGCCAAACAAAGAAGGCAACATCTTCCAAGCTGACGTTCGAACTTCGTCATAGCACGTCTGTAGATCCCGATAGCATGCTTTACAGGTGCTATGAGATTTAGGGCGATTCCAAGGAGGAAAAGCGGTGATGTTGCCGTCTTCAACTTCCCACAGATTAAATGTTTTAAATATCGTTCGCCTGCTGGGTGAGCATTTCTCATGATTCTGACAGTTCTGACGCCGTCCCGCCATAGTGAAATGCTTGGACTTGTACGTCGAATTAATCCAAGCAACGAGTTTGTCGCGCCCAAGGACGCAGCGTTCCACTTCTTCTCGAGTCAGCAAGGATTCGGACATGACAGCGCCCTAGTAAAGGTACAAAAGTTGAGTCGTTTTTGGCTCGTTTTTGGGTGCAGTAAAATTGGAAACTTACTAGACTGGTCTTGGTGGCATACATGAGATAGACGCATGGTCGGATCGTATTGAGAGAGAATTCACTTGCTAGGTTGACAATGTCGGCGTAGGAATCATCACATGTTCGTGATGGGCGGTGGAAGCCCTCATCCCAAAGCTCCAACGTGGAAGGGTACTCGGATTTGAGAATCCTTACTGCCATATCCCGAAGGTATTCAAGTTGGTATTTGTGTCCCAGACGAATCATCGCTGCCAATATTGGGAACGAAATTGGATTTTCGGCGTCGAAAAGCCTTACAGTTTTTTGAAAACAGGCAGACAGACAACGGTGGGGTACTTACTTCAAGTTGTCATAAAAAATGCCCAAGACATGTTCGAGGTCCTCCTCGTCATCTGAGAGCTGGATGACGGGACATCCCACAACTAGATTCTGTTCACGAGGCTGAGGCATTTCGAACACAATCTTCCAGACGGTTGAGTGACGCGCAAGCATAGATCGATGCACCCGAAACTGGGTTTCCTCAGCTTGGAGGATTATGTTTCCGTCGTCGAACCAGAAATCGGAGGATTTCTTGATTACCTGGTCGTCAACAGCCTCCTCTGCTCTTCTGCGCTTGAGCTGAGGTTCTGAGTTCATTTCTGTGCGTGAATGGTAGTGAAAGGGAGGGGAGGTTGTACGTACGCGGCGCGACGCGTCGAGGTTGAGAAAAGGAGGTGCAATGGCAGCGAGAAAAAATCGGGCTGTTCCGAATAGGCTTCCCACCCCTATGTAAGTTTATCCCAAGAGATTCATAGAGGGTTACTTTACATGGATAAGCGCCGAGTATTTTACCAAATCGTTAATGGATCAGAGAATTATCGTGCTATACCCAAATTTTTGGGGTGGAACGCGGGTTTGCTGGTCATTACGCTGTTCGTAGTACTTTTTCATCCTCGCCTCTAGCAAGGCTTTCCGGTTGCTTCTCCCTCTCCTCCTCCAGGCGGACACGCTCTTGCACCATACTCTTCCTCGCCTCCAGGCCACCTTCATATCCAACCCATGTGTACTGCCGACAATGCGGACCTCTTCCCAGAAGGAAGAGAAGGGATAGACCAAATAACCCCATGGATAGCCCAGCACCCGCACGCCACCCGTGGTGAATGAAAACGTTGGTCCCTACGGCGGTGCCCATCACTTGCCCGATGAATATCTAGAGAGTGAAGGTAAGAATCGATGTGTCATTATTCCATTTTATTGGTGAGTCTACCGAAAGAATTGCCACCGCATTTAGACGGGCGCGAGCCGCAGGGTTGATGCTATTCAAAGGACAGAAGTCAACATCCCGAGACTCTCGAGCACGAGGACTCCACACATACCTGAATATTGTGGTGCTGACAGAGACTTGAAGCATTTGGGTGAAGATGTCGAGTCCGAAAGTGGCAACGATTATGGCACCGACACTGATCCCCCCTGCTCCCAGTTGCACACTTTGCGACACGAGAAGCATGACAATGCTAAACCGGGACGCATACCACGGAACGAGGCGGTCGATGAGGCGTCCAACGAGAGGTCCCAACGAGACGCCGAGCATCCCTACTAAACCAAACAGGCCGATAACCAACCTGAGAAGGAAATACGATGTCAGAAATGCACTGAGAAAAAGCCGTCAAGCGGGGGACTCACGTTGAGTAATTGTATGGTGGGCCGCCAAGGAGGAAGGTAAGCGTGACCCAAAAATTGCTGAAACAAGCGCTCATCGAAAAGATGATTAGGCACCCTTGGATGAGAACGGGCTCCGTGACAGCAAACTTCGCCATGGTCCACAAAATCTTGAAGTACGTCAGATCTATATTCTTTGAGGGATAATCGGGGAGGAGGAAGTACGATCCGACCAAAACCAGACTCTGCACTCCGAGCGCGTAATAGTACACAACTCGGTAAGAGGCGAACTCCGCGATGATGCCGGAGAGTACACGAGCGACGAGGATTCCAAACAACAGACCGGAAAGCACGACAGCGATTGCTGAGGCGCGGCGGTGAGGTGGAGCTAGGTCGGCGGCGAGGGGAATGAGGATTTGCGGCGTGACGCTAACGGCGCCTACGAGGAACGAGAGTGCCTCGAAGACTTTGAGGCTGCTCGTTACGGCCAGCCCAATGGTCAATGAAGTCGATATGGCCACGATCCAGATAATCAGTTGCCTTCTCCGTACGAGATCACCCAAAGGCGAGATAAGTACCAAGCCAGTAGCGTAACTGCCGTGATCATCAACGCGGGCAATATCGAGACCTACGTAAGAGAACGCACCCAGCTTGAACAAGGGTAGGTATCCTTGAGAGGGCAGGTGTTAAGGATGTAAGATCGTGCCAGAAAGCAAAACACGCACCTCGAAACGTCCCCATACGAGACGCCAAATGCGATTGATAGTTGGACTACGGATAATCAATGCAAGGGCGAAGAGGATGTAAATGTAGACGAACTCAGCAAAGGCTGGCAGTAGTAAAGATTAGATACAACTGGAGACAAAGCGATTTGAGCGTGGTCGGCACTGAACGAGCTACTCAACTCACTAAATGTGCTTGCAAAACCAAATGCCACGTTTAACAGGATCCCGAAGTGAGGGGGCTTCTCAGGGTCATATCGTAAGTGTCGTGGAATGGGTATGAAACCGAAATCTGTCGTAAATTCATGCTCCTTCACCAGCGTCGGTGTAGGGGTTTCTGTACTGTGTTCCTTCTGATTCTCTTGTTCTCCGATCACGTCGATCGTCATCGCTTTTGTGGAGGTGTCGTAGCGATGGAAAGAGTTCGTCGAAGGACATACACGAGAGAGGGGGAAGGAACGAAACCCGCAGAGTGGTGATAAGCGACGCCATGCTGGTTTATAAATGGCGTCTACATCGACAGCTTGATTCATAATCAGCGAAACTATTTTCGTAACTGCCGAGAACGGCGACGGCCCGCAGAGCCCTGTTGATGAGGTCACCTCGCTTAAAATGGTAAGTATTGCCAATTTAGGACGAAATGTCTCAGGGCCTGACCATCCTTCCGTGTCAGCTCCTTGAAGCTCGGATGGGGTACAAATGTTTGCTAGGCCCGATACAGGTTCCGGACATGACTCGCTCAAAGGTATGCTGTGTCTTCGCCGACTGATACCGTTTGACTCAAAGCTAGTCGTAGGCAACGATGGTCTAACGGGGAATCTATAAATTTGCATTACTTCAGTCATGTCGCAACAAGTAATGGTTGACGTGTGAGCGCACCCATCAGGGCCGATAAAAACGTTCGTTCAATATTACCCAGCAGGGTACGTGTACCGCCGTCCTCAAGACTTTTCCTTTTCTTCGACAGCCGATGTTTCTATTGGCTTTTCTTCTTCTGCCCTCTTCCTCGCTTCTACAAGTTTCTTATTCGACTCGAGGCCCCCTTCATAGCCGAACCATGTATATCTCTTGCAATGTGGCCCGCGGATGAGAAGGACGAAGACTATCCATCCGTACCACCCCATGTTCAAGGCGGCGCCAGCTCGCCACCCGTGGTTAACGAAGACTTGGGTCCCGACTGAGGTACCCATAACCTGTCCGATGAATATCTGGGAGGCAAAGAAAGTGAGCGAACGGGGAGGGGACGGCAGTTCGAAAGGACATACAGAAAGAATATTCAGAGCGTTCATCCTTGCTCGGGCCGCCGCCGAAATTCTACAACCGGAAGATTTAATCACGGCATAGGACATGAGTTTAGTCGACTCACGAAAATACTGCCGTTGTTAATGAGACTTGAAGCATCTGGCGGAAAAGATCCAGTCCTAGGACGGCCACAATGACAGCACCAATGTTGATCCCGCCCGCTCCGAGTTGTACTGACTGGAATATAAGGAGCATGGCCACGCTGAATAGCGAAGCATACCATGGGACGAGGCGATCAATGATGTGCCCTACCACAGGTCCCATTGCGACACCAACCATTCCCACCAAACCAAACAGACCGATGACCAGTCTTGTCTTCTCATAAGTTCGTGATAAGATAAGAGGTGAAATGAACATACGTTGAGTAGTTATACGGAGCCTCTCCAAGCAAGAAGGTGAGCGTCACCCAAAAGTTACTAAAACAAGCGCTCGAGGCAATGCTGACAAGACACGCTTGAATTAGAATAGGCTCCGTCACGGCGTACTTCACCATCGTCCACAGAATGCTGAAGTACGTCAAATCGACATTCTTTGATGGATAATCCGGAAGCAGCACGTAGCTTCCAACGAGAACCGCTGCCTGAACTCCCAAAGCAAAGTAGTACACAACACGCCAGGACCTGAATTCCGCGATCACACCAGCAAGCACTCGGGCTACCAGGATGCCAAAAAGGAGCCCCGATAGCACGACGGAGACAGCAGACGCTCGCCGTTTCTCAGGTGCGAGATCAGCGGCCAGTGGGAGGAGGACTTGGGGAGTTACGCTGACAGCACCAACGAGGAAGGAGATGGTTTCGAAAACGTGGAGGTTGCTGGTTGACGCAAGGCCGATTGTAAGGGAGGTTGAGAGGAGGACCAGGACAAGGATGAGCTGTCTTCTCCGCACGAGGTCACCGAGTGGGGAGATAAGGACGAGACCGGTTGCATAGCCAGCTTGGATGAGGGTAGGTATTCTGCACAATTTAGTTGGAGTAGAACTTCAGCTGAAGCGATTGCAGACATACCGAGAAACCTCGCTATATGTGACGTTGAACGCAAGTGAGAGCTGGACTGTCGGCTCCTCTCAATCCCAAACGACCTCATTCCGCGAGAAAAGAAGCTCACTCAGCAGTGGCTGGCAGTAGTACAAATTCGCAACGGCTGCTTCCGTTGAGTATCACGCATCATAAACGACCGCTACAACTCACTGAATGTGCTCGCAAATCCGAATGCAACGTTTAGCGCTATTCCGAAGTGCGGAGGTCGAGTGGGGTCGTATCGCAGGTGTTTTGGCGTAGGTATCAGACCAAGATCTTTCGTGTACCGAGGCCCCTCAAGCTCATTCGAACTCCCTGCCTCATCCTTGCGCTCCTCTATATCGTGACTCGGTGTTGGCGGTCTTGTAGGATGCGTAACCGTCGCTGACGGCGAAGACACCCTCGTCATGCCGCTTGCAAAGGCCGCAGTCTTGGGTGTTGGTGGTACTCCGAGGAGAGCAAGAACAGTTTGATCCACATGGACATTCGTTTATAAGAGAGAAGCGTTGGTCATCTTTTCCTGTAACCGGTCGGAATTCCGCCCGATGCCGCACTGGCCGAGTGTAATTTGGGTCGCGAGATGGCGTGATGAGAAAACATTTCCATAAGGTGGTAGGCGAAATAGATAAGATAAGCAGTGATATACTCAGTACAACATCATCCAACGCTCAGCAAGGTGGAAATAAGAACAGTGGATGTAGGTCAGAGGGGAGGAAATTCTAAACATAGTGATGTTTAATATTATGACAGAAGTCAATGGGACTCTCTACTTTTTTCGTCTGTCCGAGATCCACCCCAGTGGAGTCTATGCTTGAGGTAAAGTGCGACCCAGGTGAGTCCGAGCAACACAGGTACCTCAGTCAGCGGGCCGATGGTCGCGGCGAGTGCTTGCTCCGAATTGACACCATAAACCGCAATCGCGACGGCGATGGCGAGTTCCTGCTTGAACGCATTAGGCAATGGCGCTTCAGCTGAGAGAAATTACTGACAAAATTATTGCTTGCCGCAGTGAACGCGTGCGTGACGGCCATCTCATATCCGTATATATTTTTCTCGTGGAACGACCGCCGAGAGAGATAGTAGATGAGAAAGAACGCCGTCGACCACATGATGGTGAAATAGAGTATTTGGGGTACGAAGACGCGAAAAACTGGGCCGAGGTTTCGAATTATTCGATGCGCTTGATATGCGAAGAGGACGACGATTGTGTAGAGAAGCCCGAGGAGAGCGAGTGGGGAGAAGACGGGGAGGAATTTCTTGTTGAAGAACTGCTTGCTGGTCAGAAAGATCACGCCGTATCGGGTAATGACGCCTGCCACGAGGGGTATACCGAGGTACTGGAGGATTCTAATCAGACAGATTCTCGGTGCATGAATACAAACTCACGATGAGAACCGAGATTGCGACGTCACCATACGAGACGTGGATATCAGGCTGATCTCCACCGCCTATAATGTTTATGAACAGGACGGCGTACGGTGAGAATAGGACGATCTGCATCACTGCGTTGATCACGACGAGGATGGCGCAGTACTTGCTGTCTCCGCGTGCGAGGTCATTCCAAATCACAACCATAGCAATGCAACGAGCAAGGCCGACCATGATGACGCCTGCTCGGTATGTGGGTAGGTCGGGAAGCGTTGCCCACGCCAAAGCAAGCATGATGAGTGGCCCTGCTATCCAGTTCAGAGCTATTGATATTCCGATGTGCTTCCACAGGCGGACGGTCGTAAACGCTGCGGGAAGCTTTTCGTACTGGACTTTGGTCAGGACAGGCCACATCATAACCACAAGCCCTATAGCAATGGCTAAAGTCAAGTCAGCATCATGTACCCTGAAACGTCTCGTTACTTATACGTACGGACAGATACGCCGACAAATTTCGCAGTGTCCAGTGCATCGCGCACGCCAGGTGCGAACTCCCCAATGATAATTCCAACGATCATGGAGATGAAGACAAATGGTGTCAACAGCTTATCCAGAATGCTTAATTCCTTGAACGGTGCTGGTTGAAGAAGACGAGTAAGCATGAAACTTGAAGAAGGGGCCTCAGATGTCCATGGCATACATGGTCTACTCTTCGGTGGTAGCTCGCCCCTGTCAGGCTCGGGGAGCACACCGGGTTGTGACGAGAGAACTTCCTGACTTCCAAGACAGACACCTGAGGTGTTCCGTGTGTTCATGTTGAAGGGGGAGAAGTGGAACTCTCATTAGTTTCAATTTGAAGAAGATGGTGTTCAATTTGATTTGGAATTTGATATTCGATCACGTGGCGGACTAAGCATGTTGGCGATAAGACTTAGATAAGAGATCAATTGTGATGTCCTTTCACTTTTTGAAGGCGTTTTTTTCTGTTTGCCCTTAAGCTGATGGCCAAAATTTCTGCGAAGTAAGTCTCAAATCCACAAACTTTCGCAAATTCGGGATACCAAACCCGTGTAAGCACCAAACGCAGAGCTTGTGAGCCTTCACGTGGCCGCGAGAATTTAAAGTTATGTGTAAGCTTTCCCACGTTCTGGTTTTCAGTCGGACTTGCGCGTACTTTCCATCTTTCCATCTTGACCCGAAACCCTTCGCAATGAGCCGCCATCGGACGCTTATTCCAATGTCCCTAACTTGCTTGACTATAACTCAAGGAGATTAAAAGCTGGCGTCTTGCATGAACATCTGCTATCGGCTCAGTGATCACTGATCCGAAAGTTACCTGTGGTCGTTCTCTCACCGTGATTGAAGGCCGCGGCCACATTGAACACACTGGCGCACACTACTGGGAGTCTTCTATCAAAAGCGAACTACTAGCTCCCTTTCGAATATCGCTCAAATATCATGTTGTGCTTCAGGGCACCTCTGCTACGTCAGCTATCTCTTGTCATCCAAGTTCGGCGGGTTTCCCGGTTTTGACTTCCCTTCCTCCGAGACGTAAACACAACTACTCGAAGGGGGTATTCAAACACAAACCGTGTACTTTCTCGACGCCTTTACTCTTTTACGTTCATGAACGGCGTCTGTATGACAATGAACGTCGACAATTGGCGGGATTTACTTAGAGCATGCGGCTGTATGTGGATTGGTCTGGAAAGCCCCATTACTCAGGCCATCTCATTCAACGCCAGACAAATAAATGGCTGAGGGTTCTCGCATTCTTCCTTGGTCGCCTCCATCCCTTCAAGTCATGTCTGAACAGCTCACACCACCACATTCCTCCCGCCCGCTGGGTTACCTAGAGAAGGACGATAAGGCAGAGCGGCGCATCGATGACTCGACGGCCGAACTTCCTGCCATCGATCAGCATTTTCCTACGAAAGAATATCTTTTTATCCCTATTCCAACCCATCTTCGCTACAACCCCGCAAAACCTTTTAAATTCAGTTATGCTACGATTGTCCTCTACGCATTCACGACTATGATCAGTACGTTCAGATCCCCCGGAGCGTGAATGATCTGCACGCTGAAATTCAATGGCAGTTGTCGCGAACCTCTATTACTGCCAACCGTTGTTGAGTACGCTGTTCTCTCGCAATGTGCTGGGGTGGAGGGTTTGACTCAATTTTCATCCCTTAGTCGAGATGTCGCAATCCTTTGGTGTCTCTTACGAACGCGTGTCGAGGTGAGAAATCTCCGGATCTTGGCCTTCTTCCGCCTTCTGATTCCATATGTATCTCAGGATCCCTACTTTACTTCAAGCCGGGCAAGTCATGTTACCCATTCTTGACCTATTCATTCTAACCCTATCCAGGTATGCCGTCGGCTTACTCTTGATATGCCCCCTCGGAGACATCGTCCGACGGCGGCAACTCATCCTGTTCCTAGTTCTCGTTACCTTGCTCCTCACGATAGGGCTTGCGGTAACAACCGATGTCGTCATCTTCGAGACCCTCTCGAGCCTAATGGGACTTCTAAATGTCGCCGCACAGATTCTTGTCCCATTAGTCGCAGAGATCGCCCCACCTGACCAGCGGGCCTTTGCCTTCTCCATCGTCCTGACGGGTCTGATGTTCGGCATCCTCGTAGCGCGCGTTATCGCAGGTATCATTGGCCAGTTCATCGTGTGGCGCATCGTTTATTACACCGCATTCGGAGCGCAGTGCTTGGCGTTCTTGTGCCTTTACTTCATCCTCCCAGATTACCCGGCGAAGAACGGCGACCTACCCTATTGGAAGATACACTGGTCGATGGCCGAGTTGGCTGTTACGGAGCCGGTCGCTGTCCAGGTTATCCTAATCAACTTGGGCGCTAGTGCATGCTTCGCGTACTTCTGGGTGACTTTAACGTTCCTGTTAGGCGCTTCACCCTACAATTACTCAACGTAAGCGTTTTCCTGTTGGAATGTTTGCCAAAAAAAACAACTGTCTACAGTCTCGAGATAGGGCTATTTGGATTCACCGGTATGGCAGGTGTTGCCGGAGGGCCTTTGAGCGGGCGCCTTATCGACCGAATGCACCCCTGGCACGCGCTCCTCATTGCCACCACACTCCTTCTCGTTTTCCAAGCCGTTCAAACCGCCGCTGGCGGAATCCATATCTCGGCTGTGATCGTGGCGTGCTTCGGCCTTGATTTTATGCAACAAGTTCAAAACGTTGGACTTGTGATCATGATCTTTAGGTACAACTGTCATTCATTATGAGAGTCTCCTACCCGCGATACTAATTGGCATTCATTTCAGCATATCGAAAGCCGCTATATCTCGTCTCAATGCCATCTACATGATCTCGGTATGGTCGCCCATCCTTCTCTGGCCTGCTTCATTGATTCCATGCTTTCTCCAGTTCTACGTCGGGCAGATGATCGGAACCGCAGTTGGAACCAAGCTCTTCGTACGATACGGCTGGCGCACCGCGGCGATCTTCGGGATGGCGATGTACGTCATGCAGATCATCGTGCTGCTGCTTCGCGGCCCACATTGCCGTCAATACACGTGGTTTGGGTATGAAGGAGGGTTGAGCTTCCAAAAAGTAACGGAGACTACCACTACCACCGAGTCCGTAGAGGCCTCTTTGACTGTCGAGGCGAAGGCTTAGCAAAGAGACAAGATCCCTATTTTCGATCCATTTTAGAGGTTTTTGTATTACTTAGACTGCGTTCGCTACCGTCAGCGTCCCTGTACTGTATGTAAACTGTCCCAATAAAATACACGGGCACCCAAAGTCCCTAGAACAACCAAGCAATCAACAGCTAGGAGGGTGAGCAGTAACTGAGGAAGGTATCTTGAAGAACGAAACCTCGGACTTCCGCCTTGTTATAAGTCTTGGAAGAACCTTCCCGCTTGCCTTACGCCACTTCGGGAGCTCATCAGCAGCGACAGTGTTCGGGTCTTCTCCCTTGTTCAACCTGTTAATCAAACTTGACCCTCTGCTGTTCCCACACCCAACATTGAAAGCCCACGACACGAGAGCGCCATACTGGTTCTCGTTGAGCTTCACGGTGTCGACAAGAAGACATTCCGTGCGATGCCTTTGAGACAGATTTCCAGAAACCCCCGGGGTTGTCAAGGTGCTGACGTTAGAGTGTGACAGGAGGCTGGCGCCCGAAATCCTGAAAAATGGACTTACGACTGCAAGAACGTGCCAAAAGGGTGGCTTAGACATAAGTGAGAAACGAGAAGAAATGTGAATCTTTTCTTGTGCCAGGGTCCCGGGCCGCGGGCCGACTCCAACCAACAATTAGGTAATAAGAACCCACAATTGCCACTTTCAGCAACAGTGAACTCCTGGCTCCTGCTCTTTGTCTAGTCTCAACGCCCGTTGCCTGAAGTTCTAATTAAAACTTCAGGACCGACATCTACACCTCATCTTCTCTCCAACGCTGTGGCTCAGCCGTCGACGGAAATCTCTTGGGCTCACTGTTCCATTCGACATGAATTTCTCCAGAGATGTTGTTTTTGCTCTCGTCAAAAAGTCTTTCAATACATGGACGAGCAGAAGGGGCTGGTGCTCTCTGTAAATGACTGGATCCTAGTGGAACAACGTGGAATATGCCCTAATTCTCGAGTGACCTCCGAAGCTTGCCTCGTGGCGATGTCGTCCTTTGTTTCCCCGCCACTCCGCTTCAGGATGTCTTTCATACGAATGCTGCTTATAAGAAAGCAAGTAATAGTCTTCTTATCTCAGGAATCCCGCAATCGCCTTTGTAATTCCCCTCTTTCCCCTCTTCTGCGACACCTTCCGCTATGCTCAGCAACATCGAGCAAGCCATCACCAACGTCCTCGCTGCCAAGCAAACTCCCGACTATGGCAACGTCCTAAGAGAATATATGAATCTCACAGGTTTTGTTCCGTACTTGGATAATCTCGCATCGAGCTTCTTTCACAACGCGATCGACAAGTACATCGGCTGCGGTGAGAGGCTGAACTCTCCCTTCGCGCACATTATCTCGGAAATACGCAAGCAGGAGTTCGACTTATGTCTCCTTCTTATGCAAATTAGGCTTGGAACTGAACTTATTCCTTGTCCCTGTTGCGGTGTATGCATGCCCGGTGACGAGATCAAGCGCAAGATGGGCTTCATAGACGACGAAATCTCGCTGGGTGAGTACTCTATTACCATCTCTCTCGGGGAACCTTTCCTGACCCTTATTTATTCGTAGTCGCAACAAAAACGAAGAAGCTGCACTCCCGCCGTTTCACCANTTTGTGCTCTCGTTCTGCACTGAATGGGGAGGCTCCGGCATATATCAAGACGGGTGTGCGCCCACGATCGACGTTGTGTATTGCACCAGCGAGCGCCTTGGGACGAAGTAAGATCGACAGAAGTCGAATGATAAGCTTTCAGCTCACCTGGGTCCCCACATCAACGTGAACGATGACGGCAGCAGGCTTTCCAGTCGCCTGCGCAAACCCTTGGGCTGCGCTCAACGCAACCATTTCGTTTGGGCATGTCACTATCTTCGGCGCGGTCTCCCCTTCAGTGGTCCCATCGTTCTCGTTCACCTCCCCTCTCGAAGTCCGATGTTCGGTTCGCTGGCGTTCTAGATCTTCGAGAAGAGCAGGATGATCTGAACCCCAATTCACAAAGGCATAGGTGATGCCAGACTGTGACAGAGAACGAAGGAAAAGGCTGGAGGTGGTATAAATCTTCTGCGGAGTGGTCAATGCCACCGGGTCATGGCTGCTTTCTGACGGTCAAATGCTGATTGGCAAGTTTGCTCCTCAAGCCATCGTTTCAATGANTTGCTTTACGACACTTGCCTTGAATCCACATAATCCATTCGTTCCGGCTTCCTTTGTGCTCTCGTTCTGCACTGAATGGGGAGGCTCCGGCATATATCAAGACGGGTGTGCGCCCACGATCGACGTTGTGTATTGCACCAGCGAGCGCCTTGGGACGAAGTAAGATCGACAGAAGTCGAATGATAAGCTTTCAGCTCACCTGGGTCCCCACATCAACGTGAACGATGACGGCAGCAGGCTTTCCAGTCGCCTGCGCAAACCCTTGGGCTGCGCTCAACGCAACCATTTCGTTTGGGCATGTCACTATCTTCGGCGCGGTCTCCCCTTCAGTGGTCCCATCGTTCTCGTTCACCTCCCCTCTCGAAGTCCGATGTTCGGTTCGCTGGCGTTCTAGATCTTCGAGAAGAGCAGGATGATCTGAACCCCAATTCACAAAGGCATAGGTGATGCCAGACTGTGACAGAGAACGAAGGAAAAGGCTGGAGGTGGTATAAATCTTCTGCGGAGTGGTCATTGGAAACGATGGCTGAGGAGCACACTGCCAATCAGCATTTGACCGTCAGAAGAGCAGCCATGACCCGTGGCATTCCAACAGGTCAGCTGAGGTGAACAGGAGATGTGCCCACAAAATGCTCCGAGTCGAAGTTACATCAAAATACGGGGAATTGCCATAGCGTCCAGATGGTGTGACAGAAGAGTCAAAGAAGAATTTCACTCTTTGAACTCTGGTAAGGGTCTCCGACCTTGTCGCCGTCCCTGTTTGACGTCGCAATACCCTCGGGCGCTGATAATCGCTCTTGCAGCTCTAGGCCTCCCAAGGCGAAGTTCTTATAGCTAGAGTCATATCGATAGGCCATCATAAGCGAAATACACACACGAGTCGCTTAGGCGGAGTCGGAATTTGAAGTTGTTACTAGTTAGAAAGCCGTAATGGCAGGATCCCTGCCTTTATCCCGTACAGCATTGCAATGCGCCGATACATTTCGAAAGAAGAGAAGAAGATAGCCCTTCGAATGTCAGTAGAATCTCATCTCAACGATGAGGAAATTGCCGAATACACAGGAATTCGCCCCAGGACGATGAGGCGTCTCCGCCAGCAGTATCGAGAAACTGGAGAGATTGAGAGGAAGCCTGTTGTGAGTGGCCGTCCCAGGCTCCTGAACACGTTAGATGCCATGGTAGGTGCCTCTCGAGGTACATCACGACGTCTGACTCCCTTCTTCGGATGCTCAAGTCACGACCCCATCTTCCACAGTATCGCGGCCATTGGCCTGGTGTCCTCTCACCCCTCTGCATGCCATTTGAGGACACTTGTACATGATGTTTCTTGTGTTGACCACGGAGTGCCACTTCAGGCTTGCGGGAAATGGCTACTTGGTGAATTTCTCGATGGCCATGAATTTCTCATTATTCTGCCCCTCGAGGATCTGGCTCCTCTGACTTATTTGAGTAGCAGTAGTCCACCCTCCTGTATTTTTGCTATTATCACTTCCCTTGTGGGCGGACTCCAAAATTTAGAGTCCGCCTATGTATGTATTTTTTGAAAGCCGGCCTATCGATATGAACTTAGCTGTAAAAGGGCGAACCTTATGTAGAGTAACATGGGGCTTTGAAGCCCGTCATGAAGCTTAAATTTGCTGAGGTTCCAAGCCTTTGTTTGTTCTTCGCAAAGTCAAGAACTTTTGCTCTTTTTTTTTTTGAGCAAATATGTTGGTTTTCCGATTATCGTACTGGGTAAAAAAGAATGAAAAATAAGAAAAAATAGAAAAGAAGGGGAGCTTGTGTCTCCCTCGAAATCACATTCACGGCTGCACAGACAGCCTCAAGAGCATCACCTCAATGTAAACCAAGATGTTTGTTTTAACTTTTAAGTACCCCAAAAAGGAAGTATGCTTAATCTTCTGTCAAACGCGTGACGAATTTGAAAATCACTCTTCTCACACACGTCCGCCAGCTTGGGATTGACATCACCGCAGATTGTCAGAATAGAACCGAGTAGTCGGTACTCGGACATTCCGCCCTCGATGAGTCGTCTCCCGACTCCTCGAGTACATTCTCGTTTATTTTCCTTAATGGACATTTACTTAGAATAGTATTTATTAGAATATTCTAGTTACTTTGTACGTAGGTATATAAGCCCTCTCGATGGGCGCTAAATGCCAATCGTGTCTTAACCACCTACCACCAACCACTGCGTCAACAGGTTATGGGCCCCGCAGCCTAAACGACACACTTATCATCTTATTCGCCCTCTACTCCCACACGCTTATCTTATCTACGTAGTTTACGTACATCATCGTCAAAATGTCGGACGATTACACTAGCGGATCGTACCGAATGGAGTTACTGAAGGCAACCAATTGGATGCCGTGGAAGCGCCGTATGCTTGCGGTATTGGTTGACCTCGGACTGGACAGCTACATCGCGGAAGGTGCAGCACCACCAGGATCAGCAGACCCCAAAAGTCCCACCAATGCTGAGGCTGCAGCATTGAAGAAGTGGAAGGCCGGTGATGCAAAGGCGAGATGCCGAATTGAACTCGCGATCAGCGATTCAGAAATGGTTCACGTTATGGGAGCCGAGACGGCACGCCAAATGTGGGAACAACTTACCACGGTCAAAGAATCCAAGGGCCGACTCAGAGTGTTGGCCACCCGCCGAACACTATATCGGGCGACGGCGGAGGAAGGATTTGATATGGCAGAGCATATCGCGAAGCTACACCAGCTGCAGGAGGAACTGCACACAATGGGTAGCAAGATCTTAGATGAGGATTTTGTCATGATCCTTATCACATCCCTTCCCGAGTCGTGGGATAATTACACTTCATCTTATCTTGGATCTAGTGGCAATAAGCCGGAGCTCAAATCTCAAGAGCTCGTGGCAATTTTATTGGAAGAATCCCGACGACGGAAGGAACGAGAAGTTGGAGGAATGTCACTCCAGGCCAAAGGAAAGGCCAGACCCAATATTGAATGTCATAATTGTCACAAGATGGGGCATTATGCAAAGGACTGTTGGGCAAAAGGGGGAGGACGCGAAGGAAAAGGTCCGAAGACTCGAAAGGGTCCGAACCGGGCCGGCCGGACAAATCAAGCCAAAGAGAAGGTCAATGATGACCTTAATGAGGTTTCGTACATGGCTATCTCCAATGCCAGCACAAAAGAAATCTCAAAATATGATTGGCTATTTGATTCAGGCACAACATCTCACATCTGCACGATGCGCGAAGCATTTATTGACTATCACCCGCTCAAGAACTCGTCTGTTCACGGTGTAGGTTCCTCAACAGTGGCACAGGGCCGTGGGACCGTATTAGTCAAATTTGCTGTAAATGGGAAAAACCTGAAGCATCGTTTACGTGATGTCCTTCACGTACCAGATTCCCCGAACTGTTTATTGTCCATGAGCGCACTCGATCGGAGTGGCGGACATGCAGAATTCAAGAATGGGAAATGTCTCCTAAGAGATAAAAAGGATAATCTCATTGGGATGGGACATTTGACCCATAATTTATACTTGCTCGAGGCACGAGCAGTATTGCATGAGCAAGAGCAAGCAAATCTCGCTACCTCGGCAAAGCTCTCTTGGGACCAATGGCACCGACGGTATGGCCACCTATCAATTTCGTCCCTACAGAAGCTCGATCACGAGAATTTGGTCAATGGCATGACCATCGATCAAGCTTCTATTCCATCAAAGACCTGCGAAGCTTGTATTCAAGCCAAGCAAACTCATAAACCCTTTCCCAAGGAAGCGGAGAATCGTTCAGAGACTCCGGGAGAGAGGATAATGAGTGATTTGTGGGGACCAGCCGGTGTGAAGTCTATTGGAGGATTTAAATATTATATTTCCTTCACAGATGACTGCACAAGATATGGCCATGTTCTATTTTTAAAGGAGAAGTCAGAAGCCTACGATCGCATCATTCAGCAGGTCACCAAGATAGAGCGCCAGTTTGGGAAATATCCCCGGTGGATGCGCTTCGATAATGGCCGTGAATTTGTCAATACACGGGTAAAGGAATGGGCAGCCTCTCACGGAATAGAGTTAGAACTTACAGCACCCTACTCATCATCACAGAATGGGGTGGCTGAAAGGTTCAATCGCACTCTATTAAATTTAGCTCGGGCAATGCTTATCGCAAAGAATTTACCATCGTTCTTGTGGGACGAGGCAGTTTCCCACGCGAACTATCTTCGCAATCGCGCCCCGACACAGGCTCTTGATGGCAAAACACCATATCAGGCATGGTTTGGGAAGAAGCCTGACGTATCGCACTTGAGGGAATTCGGATGTGATGTTTGGGTACTCGACGAAACCGAGAACCTTTCAAAATTGAAACCAAGATCACGGAAAATGATCTTTGTGGGTTTCAATGATGGTTCTAAGTCCATCCGCTATTATGACCCCTCAAAACGAAATATAAAGTCATCAAGAAATGTTTCATTCAATGAGAATGAAGAACCCCATGAGCTAATTATTACAGAACTGCCCGGTTTATGGTCTGAGGGGGAGCAAGGGAAGATCTCAACATCCTCGCAAACCGTTCTCCAAAAGGAAACTGCCCAACAAGCGCCCATCGAAGAAGCCGAGCCGCTCGTGGAAACTCCGAAAACACCTCAAGAGCCAGACTCTCGTCAACTCCGAGAGAGGAAGACACCAATTGATTACAAGAAGCTGGCAAATCCAGACTCAAAGAAGCCTGCAGCAAGATTGCAAGGGCAAGAACTCAGGTATACTCCCACTCCCTCGCCTCCACCTGATCCTACTCGTCACACGAAGGCGTCCCAAGCTTGGGCACGTGAGCGCGTACACTTCGCGCGATCAGGAAGCTATACCACATGCCCCGAAGTATCCGATGATAAATTTGTCCAGGAAATAATTGAAGGATACATGTTTATTAATAGCCCTACTGAACCGGACATCCCACGGACCGTGGACGAAGCCTTACAAAGCCCGGAGGCATTCTACTGGGAAGCAGCAATGAGGGAAGAATTATCCACCATCAAGAAGATGAATACATGGGAGGAAACCGACCTACCGGAAGGAAGAACTGCGATAGGATCAAGATGGGTTTTCGACAAGAAACGCGACGAGCATGGGAATGTCATTAAGTATAAGGCTCGAATAGTCGCACAAGGCTTCTCACAGAAGCCAGGAACTGATTACAGTAACGACGGCACGTTCGCACCAGTCATGCGCTTTGAAACATTGCGCACCGGACTTGGTCTTGCAGCAATAAACGGATGGGATCTCCGTCAATTCGACGTGAAAGGAGCCTATTTAAATGGCTACCTCGAGGAGGAAATATATATGCGACAACCTCCAGGCTTCGACGACGGTACAGGCCGTGTCTGCCTACTTAAACGATCCCTCTATGGCCTCAAACAAGCCGGAAATGTTTGGAACAAAGAATTCGATCGAGCCATGCAGGATTTGGGGTTTACACGACTCAAATCCGACTCCTGCTGCTACCTGCGTCGTACAGGCGACGATTTCGAGATCCTACTCGTATGGGTCGACGATATACTGTCCATAGCGAGTACAAGCGCCCGAAACGACATTGTGGAGAGGTCTGGCGAGTAATTCGAATAAAAGCACTGGGACGACCCCCGGATGCTCCTTGGGATGGGAATGGCTCAAAACGACGAAGAGCATACCATATCCCTCTTCCAGACAGCCTACATCGATTCTTTACTCAAGAAATATGGTCTAGGTGACTGCAACTCTGTTACAACGCCCCTAGACCCCAATGTTCGTCTCGACGACGACTCAGATGAAGAAACAAAGCCAGGAGCGAACCAGGACCGAGACGAGCGCTTATCTGTTGGATATGCGACGCTTATAGGTTCCCTGATGTATCTGGCCATTGGAACACGTCCAGATATCGCATATGCTGTTCAGAAGCTCGCCCAGTTCACCCAGAACCCCAAACCGAAGCACTGGACCGCTGTGAAGCGAATATTTCGCTACCTCAAAGGAACTCGCACTCATTCACTTACTTACAGTGGGTCCGACGAGTTTTCTACCCCTGAACTCAATATTTATTGCGACGCCGACTGGGGAAGCGACGCGAACCGTAAATCAGTGAGTGGTTACGTTGTCACACTCGCTGGAGGTGCAGTTTCTTGGAGTTCCAAGAAACAAACTACTGTAGCGCTCTCAACCGCGGAAGCGGAGTACGTAGCCGCTACTCACACCGCGAAACAAGTCCTGTGGCACCGCTCATTATTCACAGAACTTGGAATCGACTTACCAATGACCTCGACGATCTTCTCGGACAATCAGGCCGCCGTTTCTATCGCACATCATCCGGAATTTCATGCACGCACGAAGCACATCGACATCGCGCTTCATTTCCTCCGTGATCTCGTGCAGAATGGTACCCTCAATCTTGTGTACATCAACACGTATGACAATCTAGCCGATCTATTCACAAAAGGACTACCTAGATCTGTACATCAAGATCTAACTACAGAGATCGGCGTTCTGTCCGAGTAAGGGGGAGTGTCAGAATAGAACCGAGTAGTCGGTACTCGGACATTCCGCCCTCGATGAGTCGTCTCCCGACTCCTCGAGTACATTCTCGTTTATTTTCCTTAATGGACATTTACTTAGAATAGTATTTATTAGAATATTCTAGTTACTTTGTACGTAGGTATATAAGCCCTCTCGACGGGCGCTAAATGCCAATCGTGTCTTAACCACCTACCACCAACCACTGCGTCAACACAGATGTCGTGTGGTAATGGCGGTCATAACATCGAACATGCGAGGCCAGACTCGTATCGTATTCACCACCTCGTATTCCCTCTTCACGGTCTTCCTGGTCCACCAGTGCTACAACCTTGCAACGTCGCTGGAGGTTGCTGGTTTCTATTCGCAATTCCGGGAGCGCCTGCGGTGCGGGTCTCCATCTTGTCCTAGGCCCCTGACATGCATCTACTTCTATGGTCTTCGGAAGTTAACAAACATCTCGACGTCTTAGCAATGTTCCATGGGACATTGACGCGACTCTTTTTTTTCCTTGATGACACTGTATGCGTGGCTCGATGTTGCAGAAAGACCTGTCTGATGGATTTTATTTGAGCAGCATTCCATACGTATCATTTGTTCACTGGGTGTTCGCTCCCTTGGCCGCGGCTGAATGCAATCAGTAGAAAGGTCTCGTCCACAGTTGATGCTCGAGGCGGCGTTGTATGCATCTCTGTCATAATGGATATGGCAACCGTGCTCAACATTTCAAATGATTGACAGTTCGATCCCATACGGCGCTCCACCCAATGTGTCTTGGCTACGCAGATAGGTGGACTACCATATGCTCCGCGAACAGTTGATCCATGCTCTAGCTTCAATTTGTCACAAGGATCCTGCGATGAGGAGCAGTATAAAAGCACGCCGTTTCGTCCCTAGTCGACAGAAAACGTCGCATCCTTCCTCCAATGATTTCTTTCACAACTCTCTTGCTTGCCTCAGCTGCACTCGTGCAAGCTGCTCTCAACGACGCATGCACGGCTGGGAGTACACCCGGCGTCTGCCTGACCACTGCTTCGTGCTCGTCTAGCGGAGGCACCTCTCATGCTGGATTCTGTCCTAACGACCCCACGAACGTGCAATGCTGCACCAAGACCTGCGGTTCGGGGGGCACTTGTCGCTTCTCGAACACATGCACAACAGGAAATACGCAGACTGGTGTGTTTTTTCTGGTTATCCCTATTCGAAGCTTACAAGTCGACTAGGACTCTGCCCCGGACCAAGCGGCTTTATTTGCTGCCTCCCCGGGTCGTCGACTTGTACACCCCCTGCAGTGAACGCTGCAACAATCAGCCTCATTAAACAATTTGAAGGATTCGTCCCGAGCCCGGCTCCCGATCCCATTGGTTTGCCAACGGTCGGCTACGGTCACCTCTGCCAGACCACAAACTGCGCTGAAGTTCCCTTCTCTTTCCCTCTTACCACGGCTCAGGCGAGTACGTTGCTTACTAACGACCTGAAGACCTTTGAGAGGTGCATCACCAACGACATCTCCAACTCTGTGCGCCTCAACGCGAATCAGTACGGTGCTCTCGTTTCCTGGGCATTCAACGTGGGCTGCGGGAACACTGGGAGTTCCACGTTGGTTTCGCGTCTCAATGCTGGGCAGAATCCGAACACGGTCGCTGCGGAGGAACTGCCGAAATGGAACAGGGCGGGCGGTCAAGTCTTGCCCGGTCTGGTGAACAGGCGTGCGGCAGAGGTGAGGCTATTCCAGACTGCGTCAAGCGTCATTGCGCACCCCCCGTGTTAGTTAGCGGTGAGTAGATTGCTTGCTTCTATGCGTATTCTCTGACCCCTTCGTTTCTTTCTGGGCAAACAGCAGAAATTGTAGCCATTCCCTAGAAGGTCTGATAATATGTGCTCCCAAATTATTCGTTGTCAATCACCGCACAACCTTCAATCCCGGCCAACATCCAGCGTTTCGAAATTCAGCCATACAATGTCAGCCAGGCTCGCCGCTTGAGCCCGTGTCAGCGAGAGGATAATGAACACCGTCTGAGCCTCGACAGGCTTCATCCGTCCAAATCTGAATCCGTGCGCACATCTTCAATTGAAAGTTTAATGATGATATACAGCATGGACCTTGATTATCGTCAGATCGACATTTTCAAAATCACTTTAGACGGTTTTGCGGCGGCTTTGGCTTTATTTCGACCAATTCCCGCTGTGCTGATCATTCAGACGCAGACTTCCAGAACGGCGTCGCACTCTCCCAGCGGCTTCTCGCCATGCTATAAGAAGGCAACTCGTGCTGTATGGGTCCCAAAACGCAGTGCGTCGCCCTCCATTCCCTATACCCAAGTCTGGTACTTGGCCCCTTTGCCAACGATGCTGTCCATCTACGCCTTGCTTTTCTCTGCCGTCGCTACCAACGCCGCCCTCAACGGTCCCTGTAATGCAGCGGGGACACCGGGAGTGTGCATCCCCACGTCTTCCTGCTCGTCTTCAGGAAGAACGTCCCATTCCGGTTTCTGCCCGAACGACCCTGCCAACATCAAGTGCTGCACGAAGCCTACGTGCGGTAGTGGCGGGACCTGCCAGTTCGAGAACACCTGTTCCAGTGGGAACACCGTCTCTGGTGACTGCCTCGCCAAATGTATAGTCAATTGGAACATTTTAACTAGATCCCGTTTTGCAGGCCTTTGCCCGGGACCGGCGAGCTTCAAGTGCTGTCTCCCCGGCAAATCCAAGCCCTCTTCTGGGTCGTGTGGTCCAACCACCGTAAACGCCGCTACTGTCTCCTTGATCAAGGGTTTTGAGTCCTTCGTCGACAAACCCTATCTTGACCCCGTCGGCCTCGAAACCGTGGGTTACGGCCACCTCTGCAAGCGCCCAGGATGCAAGGAAGTTCCATTCTCCTTCCCCATGACAGAGACGCAGGCGACTACACTTTTGCAGTCCGACATTTCCCCAGCTACGACCTGTATCTCAGCAGACATCGTCGACACCGTGAAACTCAACGAGAACCAGTATGGCGCTCTCGTGTCGTGGGCTTTCAATGTTGGGTGTGGGAACAGCAGAGGGTCAAGTTTGATTAGCAGGTTAAACAAGGGAGAAGACCCGAACGCTGTCGCTGCTGATGAGCTCCCGAAGTGGCGTAAGGCAAGCGGGAAGGTTCTTCCAGGACTTGTAACAAGGCGGAATTCCGAGGTTTCGCTCTTCAAGAAACCTTCCTCAGTTACTGCTCACCCTCCTAGCTGTTGACTCTTGGTTGCTTTAGGGACTTTATGTATTCGTGTATGAGAAAGGCTTTTTGATGAGAGCATAAACAACATCTCTGGAGAAATTCATGGCGAATGGAACAGTGAGCCCGAGAGATTTCCGTCGACGACTGAGCCACAGCGTTGGAGAGAAGATGAGGTGCAGATGTCGGTCCTGGGCCTGAAGGCCTGAAGTTTTAATTAAAACTTCAGGCAACGGGCGTTGAGACCAGACAAAGAGCAGGAGGCAGGAGTTCACCGTCACTGAGCTGAGTGGCAATTGTGGGATCTTATTACCTAATTGTTGGTTGGAGTCTCGGCCCGCGGGCCGGGGCCCTGGTACAAGAAAACATTCACATTTGCACCTTCTTCTCGTTTCTCATTTGTATCTAAACCACCCTTTTGGCACGTTCTTGCAGTCGTAAGACCATTTTTCAGGATTTCGGACGCCAGCCTCTTTTCTCACTCTAACGTCAGCACCTTGACAACCCCGGGGCCCGGGTTTCCGGAAAGCTGTCTCAAAGACGTTGCACGGAATATCTTCTTGAACTCATACCACTACCACCTCTGAAAATGACGTGCCCGGACTGCGTCAAAGGATATATCCTTCCTGGAGAGCCTGTGGGCTCTATCATCGCTGACTTCCAAGGAGCATATTTCACCCCTGGGCCTGGTTCTGACCCTTCGAAGCAGGCGGTCTTACTTTTCACGGATGCGTTTGGTCTACCATTGAAGAACTGCAAGATAATTGCGGACAACCTGGCCAAGCGACTGGAGTGTGACGTGTGGATCCCAGATTATTTCAACGGTGTGTTTCTTGCCTGTTTGTTGAACGTCCAGTTCATCTCCTTCGTCCCTCAGGCCGACCTCTTGTTCCTGTCGACTCTATGGGCATCCCAGACCATGCAGGCCACAAGTTGTCTCTGTGGACGCGTATTAGTTTTATTTTGTTCTACATTCTTCCCAACCTCCCTGCGATAATCAGCAGCCGGCCTTCAGTTGCTGTGCAACGCGTTGCATCTGTGAGTTCTGGTAGATAATTGCCACCGACACGACCTGATTACCCGTCTAGTTCATCCAATTGCTGAAGGAGAAGAAGCAGTATGAGAAACTTGGCGCCGTGGGGTATGTGTCGGATATTCATCCTGGGGGAACTTCGACGCTGATATAGCACTAGGTATTGTTTTGGTGGCACAATGGGCATTCGCACAGGACGGACGGATCTGCTGGATTCCCTGGTTATTTGCCACCCAGGACCTTCAACGCTTGACGATGTGAAAGCTATCAAAGTGCCGACGGCCTGGGTCTGTGCTGAGGGTGCGTCTTTAGTCGAGTATGACGTACTCCTTTTTACAATCACTCTCAGAGGACGACTATTTCCCTGAGTCGCGTCGAAATGAGACAGAAGCTGTCTTCGCTGCACGGAAGGATAAGGAAGACTTCGTTGATTACGAAATAAAGGTCTACAAAGGTTGGCGATATTCCCCCTTCACAGAATCACCGAAGGTGTTTTAAACCATTTTTTTGTCCTAGGTACTGCGCACGGCTTCGCTTCAAGGCCGAACCTGGGCCTCCCGGAGATCAAAGAGGCACACGAAGCGGCTTTCGAACAGACAGTGGAGTGGTTTAAGAAGACGTTGATTGTCTGACGCGGTTGTTGAAATCTGAAGGTACGAATCAGCGTCACATCTTGATCGCGATCGTCCTTCAGACACTTTTAGCTGCGGGTTGCAATGTATTATGTCCAACAGCTGCTTCTCTATCCTGCCAGTGAAGAGTCCCCTGCACGAGAAATGCATCCCCAGTTGACGACCAGCCTGTTGAGATGGGGGTGCCACTGCATTTACACATCACTGTCAGACGGAAGCGAGCATTGCAGGGTGGTATGCAGGATAAGGCTTCTCTTGTGAATCCATGGCTGGATCCCGTTCTGCTCCGCAAAACTTGTGACGCGCAGAGCGGTTGCTCGTAGACGCAGATAAGACTACCGACCACAGACCTACGATCAACGACGTGGACCGTCCTGCTCTTTCCTTAGTGCTATCTCGCTCCAGCGCCGCCTATCTATGAGATAAGAGGGGCTTCCTTTCCCTAGACCTGAGATCGTCCACATCAAGTCTTCCGAGCATTCTACCGCCGCATGTAGAGGCATAAGCGCTCGATCACTCCCCCAATCTGAGGTAATGTGAACTAGCAACAAGCACTGAGTACTAGTACTGAGTACTCAACCGTCAGCGATCTAACCACTCTCGATGCCACCCGAAAGTGCTGTACTCATCGAGTCTAGCGTGCTTTCCTCAACTCTCTTATCAGTTGTACTCGAGGAATGTCTGCTTCCCTACGCACTGTATACCTGAAACCGTGGACACGCCTGCGTATTCCCTAAGTCTCTTCTGGTCTAGCGGCTGGGGCTTAGGGCATTCCGCTATGACGATAACAGCACGATGCAAAGCATCCTTCAGGGAAAGTTCGTGCTCACGCCATGATTCCAGGTCCGAATTGGAAGATTCGATCAAGGGCGTCTCAGAGCCTTGGTTAAGTTGGTGGTGGCAAGGACACGAAAGTCCTGAAGGCATGTCCATATGACACGAGGTGTGGGCTACTTCACCTTCGTTGGACCACCATGCTTCCCCATGCCAATCGAGTAGGATGGGAAGCCGTTATCTACATAGTCCATTCTACCCCTGGACATTCAGTCGGCGACAGCCTGAGAGTCGATGAACTTCTGGCTCTGAGAAAAACCTGGGGTATGTCAAGTGAACATGTCATGTCAGAACCAGCCCCTCACGTCATATGAGCAGCCGGATAACACCGCGAGATCTGCGGAGCGAGCAATTGATATTCCCTGAATAGGGAATATGCCAAAGGAAGAGCGTAAGTTGCCGGAAAAGACGACGCGATCAACTTCGCCCCACGGGCTGTGATCAGGGAAGATTTAGCGGATGAGAGTAACATCGCTGACAGCTTGCAAGCATTCGCGTGCAGAGGCGACGAAGAGGGAACTACTCTAGTCGCCTGAATTCCCCCGTTTACGGTATTCAAACCCTCAAACGCGAACTGAGCAGCAGCCTGGCGAATGTAGTGTGGCAGAATTAGGTTCCATACTGAATTGAAAGGGATACTTTCCGAGGGAGCCGATGGTATTCCTTGGGTATTCCGACGGAAATGACGGCAAGAAGCTATAAGTTTCTGCAATTTGATGGCGAAAACCGGGAGGTTCCAGAGAAGCGCCAGAGAGACGAATGCCCTCCGATCTGTTCGACAACGCGCAGACTGTCTGCAGGGTCTGATTGACGCGTACGCGTAAAGCCTGAATGCTATTTTGGTTGAACGTGGACGACAAAAGCCATCGCGAATCGCAGAGTAGAATACCGGCCTTGTGGACGCGTGCGGGGAAATAAATGGCATACCCTCAAGAGACGGTCAGGATCAGAAGACAGTAGAGTCAAGACGTCGCGCTTCTTGAGGAAGGACGCCACGGTTCCCTACAGTTGCCGGGCGTCACTTACATCGCGCCATTTGGCGAACCTCTGCAACACGACAGGCGTAATTTGACGCTTGATTGACTTCGCCGCGGCGACGAACGCCTCCTGAGGAACCTAGAAAAATGTTGCTTTGGTACGAACGTGGGTGGGGCACGAGGAAAAGATGTCCTACATGAGGAGCATTCATGTCCTTCTGCATGGTCAAAATAGCTGCTTCTTGACAAAGAGCAGCGATTTCTGCCCCAGAACACCCCTCGGTCTAGTCGAAGTGCCGCTTAGAACAAGAGGGTACTCTGTGAGATAAGATAGTACTCACGAGTTCTGCGATGCTTCTGACGTCCACGTCTGGCCCCACCGTCATGGATCTCATCCTGATGGCCAAGATTTCTTCACGACCCGTTTGATCCGGAGGGCCAACATACAGAATTCGGTCAAGCCGTCCAGGTCGCATGAGAGCCGGGTCCTACACGAGGGAGGTAAATTTTGAGATGAATGAAAGACCACAGCCGTGATGAAGATAATCACAATAGACTCAGGCCTGTTCGTAGCCGCTATGACGGTTACGCCCGTGAGTTCTTGAACGCCATCCATTTCGTTTAGCAAACTAGTTAGCACCCCTTCATGAGACGATCCATGATCGGTATCGGAAGAACTTCGCGAAGTCGCGAGAGCGTCGATTTCGTCCTATCGGGTTTGGTCAATGGCTCGGCAAAGGTGCAGGTATCTTATCAGCTCACAAAGAACACAATCGAAGGGGAGGCAGCCCTGGCCTTACGAAATATTTCCCTTACTGCCCGTTCTGATTCACCGACAAATTTGTTAAGAAGCTAGGTGAAGAAAATAATCAGGGTCGTACACATTGTGGCGCACGCGTGCTCACCTCAGGGCCCTTGACTGCGACGAAGTTGACGCCACTTTCGCAAGCACACGCGCGAGCGAGAACGGTCTTGCTGCACCCTGGTGGACCATACAGAAGGACTCCCTTGGGTGGTCTTACGCCAAGTCGTTGGAACGCCTCGGGATGCAGGAGAGGCCACTCCACGGCTTCTTTCAGTTTCTGTATGACACCTGCCTGCCCTCCAACATCACTGTAACGTACGGGCGGCGTTTCGAAGAAGAGGGAGCGCATGGCCGAAGGCCTGACGGCGGGCATCGCAGCTACGAGGTCCTTCAGCTGTAGTTTGAGCGTCTCAGCTGCTGACGGCGATGACGAGGTTCTACCAGAGGCGCCCAGCCAGTTCTTAATCGCCAAGGTACCTGCCTCGCGGACGACAGCACCGATGTCTGCACCAACATAGCCGTGCATTCTGGAAGCGATAAGGTGGAGGTCACTTGATGAAATATCGTGCGGTATCTTCGCCAGGTGAACCTTGAGGATGGAAAGACGAGCTTCGGCATCCGGGACACCTGATATGCGGATGAGGAACATTCTAATAGCGTGTTGGAGGGCTCACCTATTTCAATCTCCCTGTCAAACCTCCCCGGACGACGGAGTGCAGGATCAATAGCATTTGGGCGATTGGTGGTTCCTATGATAACCACCCTGTCATGCCCTTCTGCACTATCGTCTCCCATTCCATCCAAAATAGTCAAAAGTGTCGCCACCACACGCTTCTCCACTTCTCCACCAGCGCCGTCTTCTCTCCTAGGCACCAAGGCATCAACTTCATCTAGAACGACGATACACGGGCTCTTTTCGCGGGCTTGTTTGAAAACATCACGAAGTTTTGACTCGGTCTCCCCATGGTATGCGGATGACAGTTCTGGCCCGTTGATCACGAGTACGGATGAATTTGTCGACGCCGCAATGGCACGGGCAAGGTGTGTTTTCCCTGTTCCTGGCGGACCATGCAGAAGGATACCTTTTGGAGGTTTTAGACCTGAAAGTTAAATTAGGCCTTGATTACACTTTCAGAGGGCAGAGATCTATACCAAAGTACTGGAATAGATCTGGTCGGGTCAACGGTATCTCCAGAAGATCACGGATAGCTTCAATCTGCTTGTCGAGGCCGCCTACGGACGAATAGGCGTCCTGAAGTGACTTGTGCTCTAATACCTCTACGTCGACCTGTCAACGAGGCCACATGCCGTGTCATGAGAACAGGGTGACGAGCAGTGCACTTTGACTTACCTTATGGGTTCGGTCGTCTTTCTCGGCGGGGACGTCCGTGGTTATAGATACCGCGCAATTCCAACTGACTGACCAAAGTTGCGCTGGAGTGTCGATGGAGAGTGCATCCAGTCCACGTGAGAGGCTTTCCTCGTTATCATCGGCAGCCAGTTGAGAGCCTTTGGGCGAGATCGAATGCACGATGAAACGCCGGTGTTGGCCTTCGTAGTTTAACTCAACAACCTGGGTGTTTGTCACATATTTTAGGTCAACTACATAGCCAGTGAGGCCAGGAATTACGCAGAGACAAGGGCACATGCGCACCGAGAAGTTCACGGGCGGCGAGACTAAGCCAATCACGCTGTGATGGTTTGGAAGACGAGGGTCGTTTCCCATTCAGCGAATTTTCTTTAGTGGGAAGTTCTTTGAGCCGTATGGTGCCAGCTTCTTGTGCATTCCGAAGGTGCGGGAAGCCAGGTGGTAGTTTGTTCGAACCAGACAGCGGAACAACACGAGCAGGCTGACCAACCGCGAGGCCAGCAGTCAGTAAAAGAGACGTTGAAATCAAGATGTCTGAGGACCACGAGATAAGAATCGATTTCGATCATGCACAACAAGGTGATGTGTTCCTGAAGAACAATAACTCACTGCCTTGCGGTAGGTCAAGTGAAGGCCATACAACCCCCACAGCAAAGTCCTATCAGAAAGTAGGTCAGATGAAACCGTGGAGAACGGTGAAATCATCCAGACCTTTTTGGAGGCAGAACTATCTCCGCTTGATAGGGCGACTATATCCCCGGTGCATAGTTTGGCATATTTTAGAAATTCAGAATTGAAGATAACACGCCGAACGGCACGCGGCTGATTTTCTGAGCCTTCGTTGACCTTCACCGTGAAGGTCTTTGACATGATAGCGGTCATGGTCGTCTAGTATGATACTGGCGGAACTAGGGCTTCGAGAAGAGCAAAATCGCGCGCTAGGGGCCCTGCTGACTGTCAGCACCCTCGAATTTCGACCGCGTTGTCGCAAGATACGCCATTGAGGTGATTGTACGAACCTGAGCCCCGCACAGATCAAAGTCACAAGGGCGCGTAGGAGTGGAGAAATCCTGACACCCACTTGATGCAACACGCTTTCAATCCACGAGGACGATTTCTGAAGTCGATGCAAGACCCGAAACCTAATTTTCCTATTGAAAGATGAGATTTCTAGGAACTAGAGATCAAACTCATCAGTATGATCAGTTGCACGAAGAATGAAGTTTCGTCACGTTTTATTCGTGTATTTAGGGCGCTTTCCTTGCCCGGACAGCTCGGTGAGTTTGAAAGATGGTTGGGCACTGTTGTATTGCGAAAAAAGACGTCGTCAGGTACTGATGAAGTGGGAAGAGTAAAGGTCAACTCAGTCGTGGTTAAAACTCCGCGAAGGGGCTGAACAACAACGCCACACAAAGTCGTCACTGTTGGGGGCAACGAGCTCGCTATTACCTACAACCTATGCCTCCGAAATGCTCTTAGACTACCGACTAATATGGCCTGCAACGCTCCTCCACCTATGTTTAGCAGTCCTGGGATCACAATGTGAGCTATTCACCGAGAAACTCACCATCAACCCGTTGCAAGATGGGAAGGTCGCATCGAAGTTCACGTTTACGACCCTATTGAAGGGTGCATCTCCAAGAGACCCCAAAACGCTAGATGGAGAGGATGAATGTACGTCTCAACAGTCGGAAATACCGGAAATGAAGGCTCAAGTCAAGTTCCATAGCACAACACTACACCCTCTTTCCTCTGGCCCTCGGCCAGATTCTACGAGAATACGGCGTGACTGAGCTTCACCTAACTTTGAACGCGGGAAACTGGAATTACGACCGGTGGGGGTACCCAGGAGAGTCTGGGGTGGGCACTGGCGCCGAGCTATGGGCGTGGATGGGAGACGGAGCGTCAAAAACGTGCGTTCACGAAATTCCTGTCGGTCTTGCCGCATATATTCATGTTTTTCCATTTAGAGTGGATGAGCGCTGGAAAGGGCTCAGAAACGCGCTCGCAGGCCTCTTCTGTGCATCCCTGGGTTCCCTGGATGAATTACGAACGACGTCTCCGGCGGGATCTTTCGTTCCCGAGGGTTCCCTTCCGCGATGGGGCGCGGCCCATCAAATACGACACGCATCTCTCCCGTCAGAGCATGTGTGCACGGAGAATCTGACACCGTTTCTCAAACTCCTGCCTTGCAAGTCGCTGTCTGGGATTGCCAGCCTGCTGAATCCGCATCGCCTGTTTGACGCCGATTGGCACGGGATGGGGGTCCATGTGCTTTGGCATGAAGGTGAAGGTGTCGAGGTTAGGCTAACCTTCCAGGCAGTGTCAGATCCCCTGCGGTCTCTCTTGGGGAAGAAGCAGGGTGCGTATTCGGTTCCTGTCATGGGCATCTTGTCACTGAATCGGCCTTTAGATTGGTCATTCCAGTCTTTGTATGACCGAACTATTCACCGTGCATGCCCAGTCGCACAGTCAAGTGAAGTGGTGGCGTCACTGCCGACCAATGCCGTCTACGCCATTCAGCCTGAGCCGCACGCAGTTGAACGCAATTTGGCTGTATACGACGTCAATACGGGTACGGGTTTATTTGTTTTTATCGCATTCCATTCTTGACAACACTGCTTCTAGTCGACAAGCCTCTGAACATCAAACTGATTTGGCCGGACCCTTTCACATATCGTAAGTTGTGGTTAATCTCTTCGACAGTTCTCTCACTACCCCTATAATTAGCGCTCGAGTATCATTCTGATTCTACACCGTTCTCAGTCAAACGAATGCTGAGAGGCTCGAGTCAGGCCTGGGGTCAGCTCTCGGTTGTGATAACAAATCATAGGTCCACGGAGGTGAAGACACTATATCTGGAGACAATGCCATGGCTGGTGCAGTTCTATCTTCATACAATTCAGACCCGAGTAAACGGCGTCGTCGAAGGTCAGTCAATAGCTCCAACAACCTTTTGATCGTTTGTTGAAAACAAATTTCCTGCAGATGGAGTGTTCTCAAATCTGACATACATCCCTTCCGTTCCACATTCTCGGCCGACGACATTCCAGGTCTTGCTAACGCTTCCTCCGAAATCGACCGTCGAGATCACCATGGAGGTTACGAAAGCCTTCCTCAGGTACACTGAGCACCCTCCAGATGCCCAGCGCGGGTGGGACCTGCCCCCGGCTGTATTCACCCCCGTCGAAGTGACAGAGAACGGTTCTTCTTCGCCTCCGCTTATGGGTCGAATATACTCCTCGACTCTCTTGGTCGATCTGGCGACTCCTGACTTCAGCATGCCGTACAATGTCATCATCTTCACCTGCTCAGTCGTTGCTTTCAGCTTTGGCAGCATCTTCAACCTCCTGACGCGAAAATTTGCCGTGTTGCGCTTCCCACCAGACAATGCGCAATAATGTTAGTTCTGCATCAAAGGATGCCTTTGTTTTTTTACTGATTGATATGCTGAAAAGACCAACTATCAGTAACGATGAAACCCTTTCACTGAGATAGACGCAACAGGCAAATAAATTTTCGGGGATCAGGCAAAGGAACAGCATCAACCAGGTCATCGGCACCCTCAAAACGCTAATGTGATGCTGCCAGAGTGCGCTTCCGCGACCAGGACAGACACGTTTCGGACAGATAAGGTGACAGCGAACTGTGCTGTATAAGCGTTCGGCGAGTTCTCAAAGTCCGCGAAAAAGACCGCTCACGGATCTTGAGACGGTCCTGCAAGGGACTATCGCTATCGCCCTATCCTCGAGAAGGGAAGTTGTGCCCATTATCGCAACATAATCGATGTAAGCGGAACCCCGGAAATAAGCTTCCGCATGCCCATTCCTTTCCCTCAGGTATCGAGCGATAGGCTGGCTGCTCTATTGAGATGGGTTCGACTGCAAGTGTCCTTACGAGCAGGGGTTCGCACGACGATGCAAATCGAAGTTGGATTTGAAACCCAGCCACGGGCAGGCGGCCTGCAGGTCGTGTCAAGCTATAGAATGAAGCTTGTGTGCAAGTTCTTTTATATCTCTTGGACTTCAGTCACACAGACCGCGGCTAGGGTATGACGACGTTCGATTTCTGATGGGATTGTCGGATGTGCAATCTTGGTATCTCGATATGGGCGTTCTTCTGGATGACAAACTGGCCAAGAATGTGGTTCCGTGTTTATGATTGAATGCCTCGGGACGGCGGTCCTAGGTCCAGCGGGGACAAAGAGTCGCCTAAGGTCCATTTATTGGGATGAAAGACGGAATATGTGCAGCGAGGCTGTAGCTGAGCAAGTTAATTGTTGTTAGTCGGGCTTGTCAAGGCGTTACATAATGATTGGGGCAAGCAGTGAAGCACGCAAAACAAGAGAAAAGTCACATGTGCCTTTGTCAATCATTCGCCATAAACATCGGAACGGAGGCGTCGAAAACGTTTGGCACATGTGGGCAGTCCTTTCTGCTAAATGTGACTTGGATTGATGGGGAAAATCTCGAATTGATGACGACTTAGTTTGGCTCGTAATCCCACTTTGGGACTTCCCGAAATCGCATAAGATTGTTGGAAAGCTATGAAGCCTTTGTTCGTTCCCTTCCCACTATATATTCGAACTCCTGCAAGCTGTAGTGTCCCCAGTTCCCCTCGAGAGCTCCTCCATTCCCTGCAGACTCCCCACCCACTCTTCACCAAATGTGCCAACAAATTGCGTGCGTTCGTCGTGCTACAAACCCTCTCCGACGCTGACGGTTATCCCTTTCGTGCAGTGAAGGGACACGTTGGACCCGCTGTGGGGTGAGTGACACCTTTGGCGCCCGACCTTTGATGTCGTTCTGACTCGACCTTTACCCCCCAGCACTTCCAACGGCACCTCGTCGTCGCCATCCTCGATTGCAATACCACGCGCTGCGAGCGTAGTTATTTCCACCCCCAAAACTGCCGGCTCCCGACGTGTCTGACGGCAAGTCCCTGAGCTCACTGTGGAGCGTTGCCATCTTGAGCTCATTCATTTACCCCGTTATCACCTGTTCGTCGCCCCATGCAGAACTTTGGCCCGGAGATCCAGAAAGACATCGACCGCGTAGATGAGTTTTGCTTCGCGTGCAGAGCGGCGCAGGCGCGGGCAGCGGGTGTTCGACTGACATGAGGCCTGTCGAACCCTTTGACGCCATCGTGCTTGAGCGAAGTCGCCCCCCATCGAATTCCCTCCTCTACGACACCGCGTACGCCGACCTCGGCGCCGGCCAGTCCGCGCTCGCCCACACATCTAACGACATTTCTTGCCTTGCTTGGCACACGTTTCTGCAACCGCTTTGACACGACCATCGATACCACAGCATGTACATTATATTTTAGACCGCATTCCCTCGCTCGCCGCTGCACTGTACCCATTTTGTACCTATACAATCGCACTGCTGTTCACTTATCAGTTATCCTTCTCCGGAAGCCCGAGCGGCCAGGGTACGTATGTGATCGTGATCATGATCCCGGGTCGATGGAACGGGTTAGACGTTCGATGACGCTGCTACCCTGTAAATTATGTTTCCTCTCGGAAAGAAGTCACCGGTGTCCTGAGATCTGCTGATGCTCTACATGGAAAGAGGCCAGGATGAGCAAAGATAGACTAAGGAGACCACATGTCCTCGTCTTCCGCGACTCACGCACTGGGTGCTCCCTGGGCAACACACTTGGATTTATCTTGTCTCCACAATTATATGTGCGGCCGTGTATTGGAGTATGGGTTCCCTTAGTGAACAAGACACCTATTTTCACCGACGATCCCGTGTCGTCACTGCAGTCTGGCGCGAGGGTCAGCTGGACCGCAGAATATTTGGAATTCGGGCACACAGTGAGATATGATAAGAAACAAGCCTTCCGCTGTACGGTCCGTCGAAGACTCGAGGCGCAGAGTGTTCCGCGAGAAGGTCGACTTTCCTTATCACAAGTACTCATGGTTTACTACACTTGCGCCACTTGCACAAACAAATCAGCCTGAGCCCAACCTTTCGACCTGGTCTCGAAGTGGAAGCCCACAAGCCCTTCTCGTCTTGAGCTTTATCGATGAGCGAGGCAGCGCCAGGCCAGCAAGCCCCCGCGTCTATCCGAGAGTCTAGGGGGGATATTAACGTATACAGCACGCAGCACGTACCACTGATTCCTGATTCCCTGGAGGAGTCGAATCCGCCGTCTTCCGCGAAGGTTACGATGATATGGCCATCGAGGCGACGTTCTTCGCAGGGCACATTGTTGTTCGATCGAGGGATTGGGATGATCCTTGATAAGCAAAAGGGTTCAGAATGAATACTCACGACGACGCGCGCTCCGGATGTCCGTGATTTGAGTGAGAAGACACGTCCGAGTCCGTGACCTTGTGCGACATGGGACAAGGACATGGGACTGGCCACCCAATGGCCGACGGGGCGCGGTGGGGTGCCGCGCTCGAGTATGCTCAGAGTTGTTCCTGTGATCCAACATGCGCAAGGAGTGAATAGATCGATGGGGCGTCAAATAATGCTTGGGCGGAGGCTGAGGTGATCAGTCATCTCGAAATACGAGCACTGGATGAGAATAATAATGCCTGTGTAGGGGAAAACGTTCAGATGACCACCCAGGAATCCGTTGCCCGTCATCTGAATTATGTGGGTACGGGGCAGAAGGGGGAAAATAAACTCACGGTGCCTTCCGAGTACTCTTTGGTTGTCTCCAGAATAAGGATGGACGCGGCCGAGGGCCGTCTGGTGAGAATCAAGCTGAACCACAATAAATCTCTTTGTCAAGAAGTGTGGTGATCTTTCTGGATATGTCGTCCAGAAACCCTGCTTGCCTCCGTATGTTTGTCAAATATGAGTACTTCTATCCTTTACTGGAGCAGCCCCGAATAACGGCATGCGAATCGCGGACAAGGACTCGAGTAAGAAGGCGAGAAGGACGGAAAAAGAAATTTCCTGTTCGATCCATGTCGTACCGAATCATGAAGAGCGTCAAACAGAGTTCTTCCTTCTGGTGGCGGTCTGCGTGGCCCGTCATAATATGCCAGAGAGTCATAATTCGGCCGCGCATTGAAACCTATGTTTACAGGTCTTCCAAGGGCCGAAGCGAATAGAATAGGACGCCAGCTGCTAATCATCTCGAAGATTGGAAGAAAGAAAGCCCCCCCCCTTCCCAACCACGAGTTGTGGCGTATTTCCAGTGGAGATAGAAATTAGTCCGACGACTGTAAATACGACCTTGCTCCGGTTTCTTCGAATTATTGGTGCCTCCACTTCCATGAACGTGGGTGACGCTCAACCAACGCCATACAGCGAATTTCCCGGCAAGATGATGCACATTCCAGCCTGTACTCGGCAGCTTCTTGAGTAGCGACAAGCCCTAGAGAGCAACGTGTATGCCTCGAATTGCATCACTTGAAGGTACGCAATGTATGACGTCGTTCAAGTTGGAGCGGCGAGCACGCAAGGCTCCGCGGTACCGACGTTTGAAGAGATGTACATACAAATCTCGGGAGACGGCAATCCAACTTGGTGGAACCTGGATGGGACTCTGAGTGGTGTGATTCGTGGATTATTGTAGGCATGGTGATGAAGTGATTGTGGAGTCGGGAGGCGGAGGTGGGAGCTCGTTGTCGGTCGTCGGGGATGCCAGAGTCTTTTGTTCATGATCCAGAGAAATATGACGATAGCCAGGTATGATGCCGAGATTTGGAATGGAAGTCGACGGGAAGGTGAACGTGTCTCGTAAAGAACAAGCTAGAGAGCGCATCCAACGAATCTTATGAGTCCAATTGAAGTCGCAATAGGAGCAATTCCGCCGAGTCACTGCAGCACTTTGAAGCCAAAAATTCTCGAACTGGGCGAAAATATTTCAAGGAGCCATAGTTTCATTGCACAGCATTTCTAGGAGGACAAAACTTTCAGAAAAGTCACAGAACGGGTGATTGAGTTGGATGTTCGAGTTGAAGTTGAGAAAGTGCGTGACTGTGACTCTCCTGGTCGACTTCAAGTCACGGGGATAGCCAAAGCATGACAAACAAGTTTCTCTAACCCCGACCCCCTCCGAGCATCGTTCACCACATCCGCTATGCACGCTACTCTCGCCCGCCGCCAGCTCGGAGGCCTTGTTCCTCCCAAAATTGCTACACCGAAGCTCGTTGTACGCCTCCTCTATCCTCCGAATTTCCTGGATTTTTTCTGATTTTTTTCTTGGTTCGGAAACGGGACAACAGTCAGGTGGATCTGGTGCTGGACTCGGCCCTCTCGTCGACTTCTACTCAAAACTGCCCAAGGGCGTCGCCACGAACCGTATTAGTGGAATCAAGGGCCGCTATTTCTCTGGTGCCAACGCGTCAGGCAAGCCGCTGGTCGCTCTCATTGTCGGCATTTTCGCCATTTCGTACACCATTGACTACAACAGTGAGTTGGCTTTATTTCTTGTTGAAAGTTTAGGTTTCTGACCAGTTGGTGGTTTGCAGTGCACTTGAGTATGTTTGCCGCTATACTATCACCGAGAAGGACGTTCACTGACGCGCCACGTAGAGCACCACAAGAACCACGAGCATTAAGTGAAGCGTGTTGGGATTGGTTGGGAGCACGTTTGTGGAATAGACTGTTAGAGGAGCCAATCACCTTTTCCATCCTTCTGGTGTGAGTTTGAGGCACTCTGTCACCGGCATGCCAGAAGGTATGTTACGTCGCGTCTATTTTCCTGTCGGCCCCACACCCTTCAAGCGAAGATCGGCGCATGACGAACCTAAACCTAAAGCCTCTTTTCACGCCTGTGTTATCACCTTGCCGCCAATCCTGGCCCGTTCACTCCAACAATCACCTCCGTGGCGAGCCTAGCTGCTTGCTATCGGTGACGGGCACATCACAAGGGGGCGTGATGTTGTTTCACCAAAAAACCTCTCACCCTCGCTGGAAATTACAGCGACGGCGAGAATATCTTGAGCTTGGTCGTCTGCGAGGTCTGAAACATGCCATTAAACTGTCCTCGAGGCCTACCGTCGCTCGACCTCATGCCATTTCATTCTGGCACTTTTGCACCTGCGTCAACCTCTTCTGACTTCTTGACTTCACGATTTTGACTATCGTGAAGGTGATATGATCCTCAGTACAATATCGCCGCCACTCCACGGGCTCCAGGCCCATATGATTTCCTGTTCACAGCGAAAGAAGGATTAACCATCGTTCTGTATTATGTCTGGCGTGCCTGGGCCTGACTTCAAGAGACCCAAATAGCGACTCGTGCACGAAAGAGCTTCGCACATACTCACTAACACTTTTTCAGCAGATTTGCTTCCGTGTTCACAGATCTCCGTCTGAGATGCACTTTTTCGCAACACTCAAAGTTCAAGCCGGTAATTGGATACTTGCGACCAGTTGATTGTCAGTTCTCAGCTGACTAGTTAGCCTGTGATAGGCCCAGGACATCGAGCTTTTAGACGAGCTACGCAAATGACATTCTCCACAGAGGCTCACACACGCCAACTTGGACGACGCGGTCATTCGTTTGTGCTTACTTTAAATAACATACGTCCCGGCCAAACCCCCGGCCACTGGGTCACGATCGCTGGCCCCCTCATCCTTCATCCAGTGCGGGGAAACAGGGTAAGATGCGATAGCAGATTAGCCATCCGTGATGCTTTCCCGTCGGGATGTTTCGCCATTCCCCCGGCCGAACCTCATCTTCTTTGGAAATACCATATTAGACGTGGATTGTGGCGTGCGATATGTTGCGCAGGCGCCGTCCGACTCCGAGCCGGGCGGACCTCAGTCTTTAAGTTTCACTTTCAGCGCTCAGCCGCAGCGCCCGTCGTGATTGCGTTGGCGTGGCTATGAGGGGAAGAGGCCTTTGTGGAGCGTGGTGCTTAGGGTGCAAGAGCACGGAACTTGGCGGGGTCCGGTGAAATGGGGGCTGGGTATCGTGGACATCGGACGGACCTTTCTTTGTTGATGTTATTCGAACGGTGAGACGGGAGAGGGCTTGTGAGCTCGGCGCTTCAGACAGGTCGAACGCATCGATTTACTGTCACGCTTTGAGTTGAAACCTTGGATGTTTGGACCGTTTTTCTAACTCCTTTCCGGACTCTGAACTGATTTCATAGATGATAGATTACGCCCCCTGGACCTTTGTATGCGTACCCGTGTCGATGATTCTCCCAGGATTGAGCATGGTGTGCAGTGTATAATGAATAATGGTCTTTCGCTGCTTCCATTGTTTTATGACGTTACATTCCCAAGTTCGCCACCGTATTTCTCCGCTCTCGCGTGCGAGTTATTGGTCACTTTGTGCCCAGCCTTTGTACTTTTATTGTCTTTCAGTATTGAAAGCGAATTTTCATCAGCACGTCTCCAAGCTTCGAAGAGAATCCATCCCGAAAGGCATTCAGGCGAACGGAAATGAAGTGAGAACATACAGGGACGTTGATGAAAGGCGCCGTGCACTGCACTGCAGGGAGGTTCTTCGCTGGTTCATCCAATATCCGTTGAACTATTGCAGGGTCGGCCAGGACTAATAATATCGACTCAGGTAGCCTTTCTTTTCATCGCCTGAAAGATAAGGCTGACGCCGTCCAATTGTTTTCGGCCTGTCGATCCTTTATGTAACCTTTCTTCAAGACGGAAGCGCCTAGTGGGCGTCAAGTTGAAGGGAGGGTTATGCGGGCCGGCGATCGTGGGACCGCCTTTGTTTGCATCGGAGGATATCGCATGAGGGAACAAGCAATTTCGAGGAATTGGGGTTACCCGTCTTTCTTCCGCGACTCAAACAAGTCTTTCAAACACTTCGAACGTCGACCATTACTTCCAGTCGCTCATAATGCACTGTGTAAGCGCCCATAGATCAGTGCGTTGTCTGTTCATCACGTGAGCGCCGGAAATTCCCCGCAACATCAAAGCGCGAGGAAGGGTCAAGGCCACAAACTATTGTCTTCAAAGCGCACTCACGGTTTTCCTATTAAAGCCCATCTCTATTAAAGCCCACACTCTTTCAACGCCTTTGTTCCTCAAGGTCTCGATAAAAGCGCTGGGAGCTTGCAGGAGCGACAGGTTCGACAGTGCTGACTGACAGGTCATATCGTCTGCAAGAGTCTGCGGCCTGGGGCGTGTTCACCACGACGCACGCTCATCCCCTTAATTACCAAGAACTGGAACACCAGACCCGACTAACGACGCGATGCTGCAACTCTTATTCCCTCGGCCATTGCTGACGACGACCTCTGCTCACCTCATCTCACTCGCATTCGCCTGCACATATGTTGGCTCAATCTACTATTCGAAGAACGCGCGGCTCTCGTTCTCTAAGAGGGCACCTCGGATATCTACTGTGAATGGGGAAGGGAGCTTGCAGGAGCGGAACAGACTGAGGGACGAACGGTGGAGAGACGACCCCGACGTGATACGAGCGCGACTCCTGGCAGTCAGCGTCGCGACGCTTCTGTGCTGCGTCGGCGTGTTTGGGGTGTTGTGGTGGCATGTAGGTGCAGAGACGCGTGTACGTGTTTGGGTTCCCTCCTTTCTACCGCCGGTTTATCTTTATTCGTTGAACAGTACCTCGACATCGCGATCGAGGCCACCTTCCTCCGTCTTGGTCTCTTCTTCATCGTGCAGCTTCCCCAATCTTTCCAATCTCTCATTGTCAACCCGCTTCCCAACATCCTCCCGCACCTCATCGCACCCGTTCTCTTCCTCGGCCCACTCTATGGCTCATTCCTCGGAGGCGAGCTACCCGGCCAACGGAACTGGTTCTGGAGGACACACGTCGTGGCACGGTTATGCAGTGTCCAGGGAATAAGAAATTATACCGTGGCGCCGCTGACCGAGGAGCTGGTGTTTCGGGGTTGTGTCCTTGCCGTGTATCACCTTTCGGGGACCGGGAAAGGGAAGATGATCTTCATGACGCCATTGACGTTTGGGCTGGCCCATGTGCATCATGCGTGGGATACGTATAATCGGTATGGGAGAACGGGGCCGGCTGCGAAGAAGGCTATTATCTCGAGTGGTAAGTCTGGTGCTGCTGAGAAGTATTTCGGAGCTGATCAATGGTCTTTCAGTGTTCCAACTAGCGTATACCTCGCTGTTTGGTTTCCATGTCGCCTACATTTTCCTTCGAACAGGCTCTCTTCTGCCTTCGATCTCTGGACATGTCTTCTGCAATCTGATGGGACTGCCTGAGATTGCGTACGAGCTCAGGAGGTACCCTAAAAGAAGAAAAGGTGATCCTGCCAACTGTCCTCTTCTTTCGTCGTTCTGACTTTCGTTGCAGTCATAATCACGATGTACCTGTTGGGAATCGCGGGATATATTTACGTCCTCCCTCGATGGACCCAAACGGAGGCTAACTTCTATTGGCCGCGGGAGGGAGACGGAGCCTACGTCTATGGAAAGTATTAATTAATATTGCCTCAGGCTGTAGAATAGCCTTGAGGCGTAGACGCAGGGACAGATCTGGAGTAGAATTTTTTTTCTCGGTTTAATCAGCATTTGTAAACGTACTCTTAATCATTGCATTTATTTTTTCTTTCCTTACGATGTTGTGAGAATGAGTCGGGCAAGGAGTAGGCTGAGATCATCGGTCCTGGCATTGCATGAAGCTAAATATGGCATAAGACCAGCCAAATAGGGATTGGGAGCAGATTCGGTTTTAAGAAGCGCCGCTGGTTTTATGTAGGTGGACGAAATTACGTATGTGCGAGGTAGAATTACAGCGGTTGAATCAATACATGTTTTCGTCAGTGTGTAATAATGACTATCCATCTATGAACTCCGGCTCGACGACTTGATGTTGTGCATTGTCGACGTTGACAGAGCCTGGGGCCGCAGATCAAACGAGAATGAAATGAGATTGGAGAATAAATTCGATGGGACTGGCTCCTAGTCTGCGCGGCTGATGACAATCGGGAGGCTGGGGTATTTGCTCTCGAAGCTCTCATGCGGTGTGACTATGCCTGTCATGTGCCACACGACATTTTTGTTGGAAGGCGAGAATTCGAGCTTATCGAGCAATAGGGCAAGGGCAACTTCTGAAGGGTCGTTAGATAATTGGAAACATGAGGGTATTAAAGGGAGTCACGTACTCATCTCTAGTTGCGAGAATTTGAAGCCGCTGGGTTTGAGTGCAATGGAGGTTAGTACTGAAGATCTAAACGTGGGCTTTTGGATGGCACTTACATGCAAGACCTCCCACCTCCGAGGAACGTCATCCTATATAGTTCATGACTTCGACGTGCTCACAAAATCGCAAAACGACCACTCACAAATGAGAATACACTCCAGGAATATGCGCGTCGACCAACGGCTGCGGCAGGGGATTGAGCCATCGCTCGGGTTTCCACTCGTACGAATCTGGTCCCCATAGCTTCGGGTTTCGGTTTGAGGCGAGAATGGAGACGCAAATCTGGGTGTCCTTGGGGATGGCGACTTCATGTATTTCGTCGCCGTTGAGCCCCTTGATGGGTTCCGAAAGGGGAAGCACGATATCGGACACGGCGCTAATGAATGAACTTGTGAGGATGGCTAAAGTAGGGCGCAGAGGACGGCGCATACGTTCTGAAGAGGTTCGAGACTGGTGGATACCTGGATGCGAGCTCTGTGAGAGAAGAATATAGCAAGGAAACATTTCGTACTCACAAACGAAGTGTCTCTCGGCAGATTGCATCAAGCAGTGGGAGAGAGACCAGGGTATCATATTCGATATCCTCACCGCCGTTTTCTTTCTTGGCATTTCGAATTTCCTCGCGGACCTTGTTTTGATAATCCTTGTGCGTAGAAAGGAGGTGCAATATGCGGGAGAGCGCCCCCGAGGTCGTGTCGGTGGCGGCGAAGGTCAGCGAGCTGGGATGAGATATGGACGATTAAGTAAATTGGGGCGCAAGGAATGGAGGTGGCGTACGTGATTTGTCCGAGTAATTCCGCGTCAGTCAGCCTCTCGTCTCCCGAAGCTTCCATATTCGCCTTCACTGCAGACCTGTGAGTAGTCGTAGAGGAAAGACAAAAGGCGTTCTGACGCACTCAAAATGCTAATGATATCCTTCCCATGCCCTATATGCTCTGCGAGAGCCTCATCGCCTTCGCGCAGCGCCTTCTTCTTTGACTCCAGTATTTCAAAAGCCGTACTATGTATTGTGTCGAGGATATCACGGAGGGTCCGAACTATTTTGAAGGGCATGCAATTGACGAGGAAGCGCCGGAATGTTGGAGAACCGATGCGTGTCATGGTGGGAACAACCCACTCGGCCATGATGGCTGGAGAGTCGCCTGACATGGGGCTGGAGAAGATTTATATATCAAGGAAATGAGAACCAAAAGGGAATAGGCGTACATGAGTTGCTTAGAAGCGTTCGCGAAGGGGTGAGGGATGGCGCCTTCTTCCAGGGTATCGAAGGTGTATCCGAGCCCACTTTGGCCGATAAGTTCCATCGCGAGGCGAGTGTTCCAACCCAGAATGTCGACCTGCATGGACGTAAATACAGACAGTCTAACTGTCGTAGCAGCACGCACCTCCTTCGGTCCGCGTTCAGTCATCTTTACTAAGGTGTTTTCCAGCTAAGAGAGGACATGAGGGCACTCACTCCGAACGTGGAATTAATAATGGCGTACTTTATGAGAGACGTCGTAGAATATAGGAACTTTCGGTGGAGATAGGGAGTGAGTGATGAACTAGTAGTATTTAGAGACTGAGCGCTCACCCATCTCGCGCATATGGTTGATCGAGAATACCGGGTTGAGCATCTTCCTGTGATGTCGGTGGCGTTCACCTAGCGAACACATATTAGTCCCTTCCCGGATGACAGACGATACGAGTGAGAAGACAAACCAAGGGACGTGAAGAGACCTTCTCCGAAAAGGATCTTGTTGCTCCTGAAGAAAGTATGAGGTGCCTTGCAGATGGCAATGGGTGCGATCCATTCACTCAATGACGCTGTCTGGTTCCTCATAGGTATATTGATCCTGCATGAAGCGAGGGTCGTTGAGACTGTAGTATCCCAGCATAGTCGAGGGTGACTTCACCTTGATAAGGATATGGTGCAGTGCTTTCGGGTCGTACACGAAGAGCGCGTTGGACTGAGGGTGGACCGGCGGCGCTTAGAACCAAAGCTCACAGATAGCCAGGTAGGAATCCTTACTCCAAAAATCCCCTTGATGCGCGAGACACCTCCGTCTAAGCATTAAGAAAGCAACTTTTAGCACCAAAGCAAACGGGACTGCACAGGGTACTGACAAGTTTCCGCTATATGGCGATTAAAGTCCCATGCTTTGCGGTTCATTAACTGGTTTAGAGAGCCTACGAAGAGCAGTTAGCCTCATTCGCAGTGAGATTACCACCAATAGAAGTGATACTAACCGTTTAGCCAGGACTCGGAAGGCGGTCCTGGGATGTTGTCAAGCACGGTTTTGCGAGAGCGACGGATAAGAGTCCACAACACTCCTGTCAGAAGTGCGACACCCAACGCGTCGATGCTGAGGGAAGGCATATCGATATTGTGGTGGGCGTGAGTAGGAAGCCAGGGGGTCGTAATGATGAATCGCGAAATAAATCTCGCCTCTCTTAAGTACCCCCCTGCGGCTTGGCAGACAGGCCTCTAGGCGTGCTTCTGTCTTCTTTTCTTGCTATCGATAGCAGTCGACACGGACAGGCCATGGGTAAAAGCGAGCCAATTGCCCTCGAAACGTTTGGAGAGCGTCTTCTCGGGCCGGATTTCTTCCCCAAGGTAGAATGAAAAGTAATACTGATAGTGTGATCCTTTTGATAGAGAAGACCTCGACAGAATTCTCTCACCAACGTCGGTTGTGTGGAGGATCAAAGGAAGATTCTCAATTTGGTAGTCGATGCCGGGAAGTCTGCAACATGTCGGGAAGTCTGCAACCAAGTGCAGGAATCAGTTACAAGTCCAGAAATCAGTTATATGAAGATTGTATGGTCTTCGTTTAGCACCTTTGGCCGACGCTGCGTCCCAATCGCGGTGGTGGTAATCCCCGGAGGGGCAAAGGGAAAGCGGCGCCAAACCTTGCACGGCGCTAGCGTGCTAATACCGCGTCAAGACGGCGGCACTTCGTTGATCCCAGTCTTCGCCAATATTTCTTCGCATATTCTGCGTGTTGAATAGAGAAGTAAATTACACATGTCCTGAAGGTATTCAGGACCTAGGGCAGAGATTTTTTCTGTACACTCTGAATAAACCATGCGGAAGTTGGTGGCTGACATTCAATGTGTTTGAACCTGGGAAGAAAATAGGGAGTGTCTTGAAATAATATCAGCACAGAAAGCTATATAGTTTCGAAGTTCGGACTCTCGCTCCTGGAATTCACCATGGAGAATGTTTATACATGGATTCTTGTGTCACTTCAGCAGTCGTCTACAAGCTCTACATATCATGGAAGATTGCCAGTATAGCACGAGAGTCCTTCCTTTACCTTGGCATGCATGAGCATGCAATAGTGCGATTGGCGTGCATTGGCGTGCTGAAGTTAGCGTGCAGATCATGAATCTCTTCTCACATAGATGGTGTCTAAGAGCGTGGGGAGCGTGTAAGGACCTTACGGTCCGTGTGGGCTTCACTAGATTCCAAGGAGCTAAGCAGGTATCTCGCCGGCCGTTTCTGGCCTGTAGAAAAAGAAATGCACAAAGAAGAGCTTCTCAACGTCAGGGTTTAGAGATTCAGTGCTTACCCCTAGGGGTCCCCACGTTCGAACCTTTCAACTTCGGGGTGCAGAAGTCTACGTCGACTTGATAAATTTACGTGGGTAGGCGGCCGGGGCGCTGCTTGAGCTGCGGGGAACTCCTTTGCCAATCAACGTGGGGGTATTTCGAATTCGAGCGCTTCTTTTAATGCCGAGAATTTCCTAATCTGATTCGCTTGGGCTGCCAACATCTCGCTTGAAGAAAACAACCATTCGTTATGAACGTCTTCTTCGACAACTATTACGAGACCGAGGTATGTGCTACGGGTACTCTAGCTCCATGGCCGGCGTGCCGAAGATTGAGCGTATTGTGAGCTTTCTCCGTATGACAGTCATTCCTCTCTATAAAAGCCTCGCTGCTCATCAGGATGAAGTCGTCAAAACGCAACCTGGTGCGCCATGAAATACCTCTGTTTACTCCCAACCTTGGTCTTTGCAGCGAGGGTCATCGCGTTTGCCTCCCATGGCTCATTGGCCGGCCTCAGCGAGCACGAACTGGAAGCAATCGTTCCTACGTTCGAAGTTCGAGAGCCAGTGCCACCCCCTGGACCTCTGGAGGACACCTCTGCCAAATTGGTGAACGACGAGGCTCACCCATGGAAGCCACTTCGACGAGGTGACATCCGAGGACCTTGCCCTGGTCTCAATACTTTGGCGTCTCATGGGGTATGTGCCAAAATGATGTCGCGCCCCGAATCAACTGACAAGCCTCGTTGTAGTACCTCCCGAGGAATGGAGTTGCAACTCCGGCGCAGATAGTCACTGCGGTTCAAGAAGGTTGGATCTAAAATTGGGTCTGCTATTCTTCTGACATCGCTGATGTGTGTTGAAAGGATTCAATTTAAGAAATGGGGCCGCAATCTTCGCGACGTATGCGGCACACCTTGTTGTCGGTAATCTCCTCACGGACTTGCTGAGCATTGGACGCAAGACGCCACTCACTGGACCTAGCCCCCCACTCCCAGCTACTGCCGGTGGGCTCAGTGAGCATGGCCTCTTCGAAGGTGACTAAATCTATCAACTCTCGGAGCTGTGATCTGACATTGTCATTTAGGCGATGCTAGTATGACGAGAAGTGCTCCTTTCCTTTAAGTCGCCTCATTACTCGCTGACTTTTGGGCATAGGCGACGCTTTCCTGGGCAGCAATGATGCTTTCAATGAGACCCTCTTTGAACAGGTGCGATGTTTCCTATGTGGTGCATATCTGAGGGACTAACAAATTGTAGTTCGTGGAGTACAGTAACCGATTTGGGGGAGGGAGCTACAATCTTGCCACTGCGGCGGAGCTCCGCTTCAAGCGTATTCAAGACGGGATCGCGACCAACCCCGAGTTCTCCCTCGTCGGCCTTCGATACTTTTCGGCCTACGGGGAGACTGTCGCCCCCATTAATCTTTTCGTGGACGGACGCAGGAACGACGGGCGGTTGGATATGGAGGCTGCACGCGGATTTTTCCAATTCAGCCGTATGCCCGATGGCTTCTTCCGCGCCAACGAGCCGAAAGGTGCCGAAGGATCCGACGTGGTCATACGGACTCATCCTATGCAGCCCGGAAGAAATACCGGCCAAGTCAACAGCTACACCGTCGATCCTACCTCCCCTGATTTTTCCAACATCTGCTTGTTGTATGAGAATTTCGTCAACAAAACCGTCAAGGAACTCTACCCGAATCCGCAGGGAAGACTTCGCAAAGCGCTTCTCATGAATCTTGATTTCTTTTGGAGGGGGGTGAACGTCACTTCTGAATGTGTCCAGGTATTCCCATACGGGCGAGATTAACGAAGCAGAGAGGAGGGTTCAGTGGCATTCATAACAGAATTTAACATTTTCCGTACTGCGCAGATACCCACTTATGTAAATACACCCTGGTGACAAGGTGACCTTCAGGGTTTTATACATGTCCAGTTTTTGAGAATGCTGCCATTGCGTTGCGCACCTGAAGCCTACTATGACAGCCCCGTCCCACAAGTCAATGGTTCCTGATGGGTGTGGGAATGGAAGATAGGCGAACAGGGGTTCCGTGGGACCTCTACCAGTGCGGCAGAGACCAGTGGGCTCAAATTACGTTGGCCGTCTCAGTCTCTCAATAACCACAGACGGAGATATTTTCCTGAGCCAACAAAAAAAATGAAAAGAAGCGATTGACATTGGGCTAGCCCTACACCAATGTGCGGCGCCAACTAGTTCAAGTTCTTATGGTTTCACTCAGACGAGACAATCACGATTCACGATTAGGGAAACAGCGCTTCAAGTTGTCAACAAATTGTGAGTGATCAATAACGACCAATGCACGGCCTTGGGTATCACTCTGTAAGCTGTACCGAGAAGTGGGTCCTGTTATGTGCACAATAGTTTTTTTCTCAATCGTGAGAATGTGTTTTTCCTGATGTTTCTCACCACCCGAGAGCAATTGCACGGCAGACCTCGGTCATCTCTTCTCCCATAAAATAGACAAATTACAACGCGAACCGGCCATCATATATTGTTCAAATACATGAATAGATCGACACTTATTTACAGCTGTTATTCGGAGTAGTCGTCAAGGTTGTCTCCATTGACATCGGCTCACTGGTCCCGTTCAAAAATCGATTCAAATTTTTGGCCCTTACGGGGTTTAGCGCCCAGAGAAATAAGTCAGATTGTGACTCTGGACGCGCAAATAGTTGACTGAGTAGCCATGCCGAACGCGCCTGCCCGCACACGCGTGATTAAACCTACGGTTGACATGTCGCCCAAAATGGTATTAGACACCCCAAATCGAGAATGATTACGATTAGTCATCCGATCGACTGTCTCCTTCTACAAGATATTTTCGACGATTTAATCTTTCTGGAAATCGTCTCTTTGAGGCTTGTGGCTGTGACAAGGCTTGGAGTATATAAGGTGGATGCAGAAGCGTCGGGGGACGAACCCATCTTTCCTTCCTTCCCCAAATGATGTCCCTCTCCTCCTCCCTCGCCTCCTCCGGCGTCCTCCTCCCATCCCCTACATTTATTTCAGTATCGCGTTTAACCTCCCTTGCTCAGGGATTTTGTCTTGTTCTGCACGCGTCATAGGAATCACTTGAAGTACTTATCATCCGTTTACTGACTTCCTCACCTAAGATGCAGAAGTCACACTGCTTCCCCCATATTTTTTAAACTAATAAATGCGCATATACGCAGCATATACGCAGCCCGCAGCGCTTTTGGCAAGTATTAGCGACGCGATGCAACAACGCCATCGCCTTGGCTCCTCAAGACAGGCGCTTACATAATCCAATTCCCTTTCGGGTTTGTCTGCGGCGGGACAGCCTCTCCGTCGTGGACTGCCTCTTTCCTCCACCACAGCGTCAAAAGGCCGCAGCAGAGGTTATTTGACCATTCTTGACTTCCCCGACGATGTCTCGCTACCCAGAGGTGAGTTTTCAGCTTTCAACGCCTCCGCTGACGCTCATGAACGAAGCAGGCAGATGAAGCCCAGCACAGGCATTACAACGACAGCTTCGCGCCGTACCCGTCCACCACGCCAAATCCTTACGACCAGTACGAGGCTCAACCCAATCCCTACGATCGACAACACCAGACGCCAGCGCCCTATGGCGCCGGCACCCCGCTCCATGACCCATTCAACCCTGTTCCTCACAATCCTTACTCGTCGCCACCTCCACCACCACCGCCGCCTCCAACGATTTATCCTCCAGCTGGCTTCACCTCATATCCTCCGAACACCCCGATGCAGCACCCAGCGTCTCCTCCGCCTATGCAACAAGCGTATTCTCCTCCGCCTCCTAACACACTCATGCCCCCTTCTGTTGGATTCGTAACACCCAGTCCATCGACTCCTTCAGGCTATCGACCATCAATGTACGACCAGCAAGACGACCAAGACCTTGGAGAAACGGGTGACATGCCGCTGTTGCGCCGGGATCCTTCGTCTATTTCTGCGATGCCCCGCTTCCCTGGCAATTACGACGATGATGGCGATGGGGCGGCCACAGCTGACAACCAGTCGGAGAACAATGTTCGTTACGGGCGGATTCCTCAGCGAGTACCCAGACGATACAAGACGATCAAGAAAGTCGAGTACGTCCTCGCTTCCTTTTCTGCTTCCTAACGTTTCTCAAGCTTCGCAGACTCTTTCATGGCAATTTCGTTCTCGACAATGCCGTGCCCAAAAAGCTCCTCGATATGTGTGCAAACCGTACCGAGCGCGAGTTCACCCACATGCGCTACTCGGCAGCAACCTGCGACCCCAACGACTTCAAGGACTCGGGCTTCACGTTGCGGCAGGTGCATTACGACCCTCCCCGACGAACAGAACTCTTCATTGTGATGACGATGTACAACGAGGACGAGGAGCTCTTCTGCCGGACGATGCACGGTGTCATCAAGAATATTGCTCACCTCTGCAAACGCGACAGGAGTAAGACTTGGGGTAAGGATGGATGGAAGAAGGTTGTGGTCTGCATAGTGAGCGACGGACGTGGGAAGATTAACTCGAGGACATTGAGTGTCATTGCCGCGATGGGTGCCTACCAGGAAGGTGTGGCCAAGACGAAGATCGGGAAGCAAGATGTGACAGCGCATATCTACGAGTATACCACGCAGAGTACGTGCGTCGTTTGTTTTCCTACGTTCTCCTTCTCACTACATCGACAGTCTCTGTCAATCCAAGCCTCAAGATTGAAGGTGCCGAGAAGGGTGTTGTGCCCGTGCAACTCATCTTCTGCCTGAAGGAGAAGAACCAGAAGAAGATTAATTCGCATCGCTGGTTCTTCAATGCTTTCGGCGCGATCCTCCAGCCTAATGTCTGCGTCCTCCTGGATGTGGGTACGATGCCTGGTCCGACTTCGATCTACCACCTGTGGAAAGCCTTCGACATCAACTCAAACGTGGGCGGAGCATGCGGTGAAATTGTTGCACTCAAGGGGAAATATGGCACCAATTTGATCAACCCATTGGGTAAGCCAAGGCCCCGCTTTGTATGTGCACGGCTCAAGCTGTCCGCCTAGTTGCTGCGCAGAATTTCGAGTACAAGATGTCCAATATCCTCGACAAGCCGCTAGAGTCGGTCTTTGGTTACATCACGGTGCTGCCCGGTGCATTCAGCGCATACCGTTACATCGCTCTGCAGAACGATGCATCAGGAGAAGGTCCCCTCCAGAAGTACTTCCTCGGCGAGACGATGCACGGTGCAGGCGCGGACATCTTCACGGCGAACATGTACCTTGCTGAGGATCGTATTCTCTGCTGGGAGCTGGTCTCGAAGCGAGACTGCGCATGGATTTTGCACTATGTCAAGTCTGCATATGCTGTTACGGACGTACCAGACCAAGTACCAGAGTTAATCTCACAGCGCCGGCGTTGGCTGAACGGTTCCTTCTTTGCTGCTGTGCATTCGACAGTGCATTTCCATTACCTCTATCGCTCTAGCCACAGCTTCATCCGGAAGGCGTGGATCCATGTAGAGATGGTGTACCAGATGTTCAACTTGATTTTCTCGTGGTTCGCATTGGTGCGTCCAATTATACTTTCCCTCTGTTGTGGCCATCTCATTCCTTCCTTTCCACTCGCAGGCCAACTATTACATCGCCTTCTCTATCCTCTCAGAGTCAATGGAAGACCCGACTTTCAATCTCAAGGGCATCAACGTCGCGAACATCCTCCTCAACTACTTCTATCTCGGTCTACTCATTATGTGCTTCATCCTATCACTCGGCAACCGACCTCAAGGAAGTAAGTGGGGTTATACGATGGCGTTGATTGGTTTTGCCATCATCACGATTTACATGACTGTGAGTTGTTGTGCATGCATGAACTTTTCTTTGTGCTAAACATGGTGGACATCTAGGTGGCGGCCTTCCTCCTTGCATTCAAGGGTATCCAAAACCTGTCAAAAGCTGAAGGACCGCTGAGCTTGGGCGACATTTTCACGAACACGATCTTTAGGAACATCGTGCTCTCGCTCTTGGCCACCTTGGGGTTGTATATCATAGCCAGTCTGATTTTCGTACGTCGTTCCTTCTCCCTCGTCTGCTGGTCGTTAACATGCTAGCGTCCCCTGTCCCCGTTAGTTCGAGCCATGGCACATGATCACCTCGTTCATCCAATACCTTCTTATGGCCCCATCATATATCAATGTGCTCAACGTCTACGCCTTCGCCAACGTGCATGACGTCTCCTGGGGTACCAAGGGTGATAATACGGTTGCGAAGGACCTTGGAACGGTCACGACGGGCAAAGGCAAGGCGGGAGAGGTGGAGGTCAACATCCCCACAGACGAAAAGGATATCAATGCGCTATACGAGGACGCCATCCACGTGCTCAACACGAAGCCTCCTAAGGCTGAGCCGAAGGTGGACAAGAGCACCCAACAGGAGGATTATTACAGGACCTTTAGGACGAAGTGCGTCTTCTTTTGATTTTATTTTTCTCGTTTCGCTCCTCGTTGCTTAACATGTTATTCTCTAGCGTGTTGCTAGCGTGGGTCCTTACGAACGCGCTGCTGGCCGCTGCCATCACGTCGACGAACGAGAAGGCGTCTGATGGGGGTGCCAACAATGCTGTAAAGGGCTACATGGCGTTCTTGTTGTACTCCGTTGCGGGTCTTGCGTGTACGTTAGTTTTTCTTTCCTCTTGATGTGAGCTCACACGTTTGTCTCATCTAGTTGTCCGCTTCGTGGGTTCCTCGGCGTATATGATCATTCGTTTGTTCGCGGGAGAGTAAAGAATTCACGACACGACTACGTCGGCAGGGTGGTTCTTACCATACGCTCATGACTTTCCTCACATACTTATAATGCTCTCCGCCCTCTTTCTCTCATTCATAATAGCCCTTTCTCCCGTATAGCGTTGGGAACGCTTGCTTGTTGTCTGCTTATCATTATATAGTACGAAGTCATTTTGGACTGTAGCTTTTCTTTTGCGCTGTCAATAACGATCTACTTACGCCCTCGTGTTAGAAGTTAGATTTTTGGCTTTGGCTTGGAAGGTGTTGCTTATTTTAATCTATGAACCTGGAAACTCACTCTTGCCCGATGGTTCGACAGGGCGAACCTGCGTGTCATTTGTCGGAGAGAAAAGTCGAACGGGAAGGAAACTGAAGGTGTTAAGGTTTGGTTTGACTCCAATACCTCCGAAGTTGGCTTGGCATTGACGGCGGCCGCCGAGACGGACTCGGAAGCGACCGGACGGACTGGCCAAAAAGTTGCCTCTTGCTTCCTTTCCCTCACCACTCCTTCTTACCTGCGGCGGTTCTCGAGCTAGCTGGTCTCAATGACATCCAAGAGAGGAGCTTTCTACCTTTTTATCTAGCGTTTAGTGAAGTACTGGATTCCTGTGATCGTGGAGTTGGTCTTCAAGTTCGTTGCATCCTGTTGCACCTGCCTCGGAGGAAATTGTCGCCCATAGATGATGGTCCAATGTCCATGGAACCCTTTTCGTTGATCGTCGTTTAGGTGAGATATTTGTCAGGTTCAACGTCTTAGAGGTCAAACGCTGACTTGAATACTTATTCAGTGCTCGGCTGCCAGGAACCGTTGTGTTCTGGCAGCAGTCATCAACGCTCAAAGAACAAGTTTCGCCCTTGAAAACGTCGATAGTCATCGTCATGTGTTGAGCAGAACGTTCACGTCCGAGACATGTGAAATCAGTTTCTGGGAAACATGGTTCTGCTATTGGGGAACGTCCACATCGCAAAATGCTTGGACGTCTTTGGGCCCCGGTTGACCACCTGCCCCGCGCTTAAATAACGCCAAGACAGCATTTCCCCGCATTTTCCTGATCAGTGCGAGGCACGCCCCGGATTTACGTGCCCACCAAGTCCTTCCCCATGCTTCCGAAATACAGCCGCTACCAGCCGCTACCCCGACCTACTCAATTGGGCTAACGAGCTATGATGATATCAAGCACAAAAAATCACATTCAACGGGTTTCGTGAAGGGTCTTGTTGGCCTGAGAGGTGAGGACGGGCCACATGTCTCTGCTTCTTGTATTGAATTCGATAATTGGTGCAGTGAAGATCCTCGAAGTGCGCGCGGAGGGGCATCTCGTGTCTTCGTATGCACGTGTATCGACCCGTCGGCTAAGGGGCGAACGTTGATTTCGATTACGAGACTTTTTGCGACGAACGGAAGGCCTTATATAAGAAGAACAAGCAGGATGGAGGCGGTGCTTTCTTCCGCCCTCGCTGAGACAGCTCAACCATGTTGAAACGAGGCTTGCTATCCGTCTTGGGTCTTGTAGCACTCGTCCGTGCTGGTGCGTTTTCGTCGTTCCTTCCTACGGGGCCGTGGAGTGCTCACTTCCTTTTTTCGCGGTCTTCTAGATCCGTACAACACCTTCGACGGCCCAGGATTCCCAGCTTGTCGAAATGTCGCCGCCGTCCATAACCCCACCACAATCGATGAGGCTGTCGCGATCGTAAAGGACGCGAGTGCACGCGGCATCCCCGTCCGCGCTAGTGGTGTGAGTTTCTTCTTCCAGTGATTCTCCCAGCCACGATATCTAATCCGCAAAATGGGATAGAACGGACATATGTGGTGTAAGTCTTATTCATCTCGGGCGTACTTGCGCGGGAAAGGCGAGGTGCTTACCACCGGACTATTGCAGACGACACGATGTGCTCCGACGATCCGAGGACAATTATCATTCGAACGGAGAACCTGAACCGAATTTCCGATCTCGTGTTGGACGGCGACACGGGTACCGTTGTAGTCGAAGGAGGTGTTACGTTCAACCAAGTGTTCGTCGACCAATCACCTTGCTTTCATTATCTCATAAGTTGCTCATTGTGTGTCTTTCGTACAGGGCTGAATGGCTCCACCAACGGGGTGCCTCCCTAGGCTATACGCTGGTGAATTGGAACATCACTCTAGGTTCGTGGTATCATTCGCATGGGAGTTGTTGTTTGACCGAACGTCCAAACAGGCGGTGCGATGGCCATGGGTGCTCATCGTTCATCTTTGGGAGAAGATTCGCAGGTGTCGACTTCGGCCCTGTCGTTCGATATCATCAACGGCAAAGGTATTTCCCCACTTTAACTGTCGCACACCTTTTCAGATCCTTACTCTTTGGTCAGGCGAGCTCGTCCACCTCGATAGGGATCAGACCAGCGATACATGGCTTGCTGCTACGACTTCTCTCGGCCTCATGGGTATCATCGTCCGCATTAAAATGGAGATCCTCAAGGACTTCAAGGTGTACGCAAACCAGGAGACCGTCGACGAGAAGGACGTTTTGAACGGCGATATTTATGCTGAGATATCCCCTTTCGTGACCGCGAACTATTGGGTAAGTGAACATTGTTGAGGCTTTACTGCGTTGGATGCTCATTCCGGGGTTTTTTCGTTTGCAGTGGTGGCCCGGTGAGCATATCCCTGACTGGAAGCTTTCGCAGCTCCCGTTCCTTCGCCCTGGCAATTTTCTCATCCTCGCTTTTGTGTCATCTTCTCGTCCGAAGGCCCCAAGAAGTTCCACAAGAGAACCTACGGTGTGGTCCCGATCACTCGCGCTGGGAATGCCTTCCAGGTGTGTTGACTTCAATTCACGATACAAACATCTTTCTTACCAGAGTGCTTCTAGTCTACCTTCTCCGTCACGGAATTCGAAGCGAACTTAGCCACGTCTTTGCTGGATGCCGGCCAGAACTCTAGTCTGCAGAACTTCATCACTGAGGGTATCTTCTACGCTCTCTGGCGTGCGCCGAATTTCCGCGGTTAGTTGTCTTCCTTGCTCCCGCTTTTGCACCCACCCATCCGAGGATACGCGCTCACTCTTGTTGGGGTTGCCAGAGAAATCGAATAATCTGCCGCTCATTTCTTGGCCCGTGCACGGCTACGCCTACGACGTCCTCATCGGTGGCTTGTACCCTGACTACAAGACCCAATGGGACTACGGCATGCGTGGACTGACTTACGAGATCGCCGTTCCCGTCACACTGGCCAACCCGCTCCTCAAGCGCGTCCGACAGCTCTTCGACGAGTCTGCAGCTGAGGGCAAGGCAGTCACCTCGACATACCGCAGTGGTATCAACATCAAGGTAGCTGGGTTCTCAGTTCGCTGACCGTGGCTCCCATCTGATTTACCTCCGACGTAGTTCGGGAAGGCCTTCGACAGTCTCTTGGGCCAGACCACAACCCTCCAGAGCAACAAGACCTACGACTGGTCAAAGGTATGTCGGGCTCTGCGGACTTCGCTTAGAAATATATTGCTAACGATGCTGAAGGGTGCTATCATGTTCGATTTCCCCAGCTATCGCCCAACCACCGGTGACCACTCCAGATACAATGAGCCATGGTACGCCCTCGTTCATGAACGGGTCGCTGGAACCACTGACACTTAGCCTGTTGCTGTCTCCAGGTACGGCAGAATGCAAAGGGCCCTTATCGATGAGGCAAGTCTAAGTTGGCGTATTCTATCCAAATCCTAATGCTAACAACGTGCCTCTTTCTCGAACGCGTGTTCAGTTCCCAACTAGGGTTCACTGGTCGAAGGTTACCAGGGAGATCATCCAGTATTCCGTGAAGAATCTCGATCCCGAGGTGCGTTAACCTCCTCCCCCCTTGTCCCTCCTGCAGCCGCGCCCGCGTGCCCGTTGTCCGTCCGCGCCGAGCGTGCCTGTCGTAATGAAATTCTTATTGACTCCCCCTTGTTTTCCCCACAACAGTTGCTGAGGCGCTTCGCTGCCGTCCGCAAGGAGTTCGACCCCCAAGGCACTTTCAAGAGCGTCGTCGGTGAGATCATTGGCGTTATGTAAAAGCCAGGCTCAAAGGGCCGGTCACCTTCGGCCTCTTTCGCGGGTGGTCTACTTCCTTGCTGCGTCTCTGGTCGCTGGGTTCCTTCGCACCACTAGCCGGAGTCGTGTCTCCCGTTCTACTCACGAGAACCGTCGGAGGTTGTTGCTAAAGGTATACATCGTCCGGTTTCTTTCTCAGGATGGGGGTTCTATGTTTATTGTGTAAAAATGATTTCTCGAAATACTATCTCGACATCTCAGGCTCTGCGAAAGTGGTATTTATGGTGCGTTGACGGTGCGACCGCGTCAGAGATGACGGGAAGGCGGATGTGCGAACAATAAGACTTCTCTCTGAGGATACGCCTCCCTGAGTCCGATTCAAAAAAAAAATTAGACAGGAAGAACCCTCACTTTCGATGAGATCTACTTGAGGCAGCTGAGATCCCGCCGCTTGCGATGTTTTATTTGTGCTTATTTATTCTCGAAGCCAATGCCTTGGCACCGGCATTGAGCTCGTTGTTGTCGTCGACGACCACGCTTATTCGTTTTCTACCTATGAGTACTCAATGATTCGCTTTATCCTCGTGCAGGTGATTTAATTCACTTCTCTTTATCACATATTATTGACTAGAACGTGAAGAACAGACAAGGGAAGACAAGATTGTCCAAATGGTATGTCCCTTACGATGACGATGAGAAGGTAAGCATGGCTCTTTCCCCCTAGTAGTGCCTAACCGATCCTTTCAGGTGAGGCTACGTGGGGAGGTGCATCGTCTAGTGGCTCCTCGGGATCAGAAATACCAATCGAACTTCGTTGAGGTCCGAGTGCAGCAAGCTATCGGTGGACGAGACAACCTTAACAGCTCCGTTTCAGTTCCGCAACTATAAGGTCGTATATCGTCGATATGCTGGCCTATTCTTCTGTTTGTGTGTTGATGCGAACGACAACGAGTTGGCGTATCTCGAAGCTATTCACCTTTTCGTCGAGATCCTCGGTGAGCACTTCTGGGCTGAACCCGTTTGCTTGCTGATATGCCATCTGCATTCCCAGACACGTTCTTCGATAACGTATGCGAGTTGGATCTAGTATTCAATTTTTACAAAGTATCAAGGCTGTCCGTTGCCGTCATCCTTCTCTTTCTGATTACCATATTCTCATCCAGGTCTACGCAATCCTAGACGAGATATTCTTAGCAGGTGAGATAGAGGAGACGAGCAAGGACGTGGTGCTGTCACGGTTAGAGGAGCTGGAGAAACTGGAGTGAATCCTTCGCTGTGCTAAGTTATTCCCATTTTTGTTTCCTTGCGCCTATGGATAATATTACTCTGGACCCAAAGTGGCGTGAATGATCTAAGTTTCGTCATCTCTGCACCTGTCCGATCAGATCTAACGCAATGTGCATACACGGTCCCGGGCTCTTCATCTCTCACAATTGACCAGCCGCGCCAACGTTCCTATGAGGTCGGATTATAGAAGCACGTTCATAATGGTCCACTGAAATTCCGACGGATGTCCATCCCCTCTCTCAAGCCGCTACGGTTCCGCTTCTGACAACATCGGCGCATTAAAGTCATTATATTTTCAACTCTTCGTGCTCACGCTACCTCAACAATAGACTTTCCCACCCGAAGGTCTGCCGCTGGAAAATTATGGGGCCTGCCTGACTGGGAGTCGCTGCCTTAATTTCGAGCGTGTGCTTGCGAATATGGCAACTGCACGGGTATATAGGGAATTGTTCGCCCTTGGAGCTCACCCATCTAGCCCTCGGCGTCTATTCCAATTAGGACAGCCCTCCACTTTATTTCCCACTGCCATCACTCGACTTCTCAACCCTGCAGTCCCCCTGTGCTCTCGGATTGTTGAAGAGTTCCGTTGGGAGGTCCGAGCTCGGAGATGTCCCCACTGCTTCTTTGCCCAGAAAGGATCCATCAGGACATATAACGGAATTTTGCGAGACTATCCTCGAGTCGGTGCAGCTCATTTGTAAACTTGGCAAGATATACTCATGTTTGTGATTCTATGTTAGGAATCCTTGTGAAACTCCAGATTGTGAGGGATGGTGGACATTTCTCGGAACAACTTCCTGTAATGATGAAAATATGGAAGCCGACTTCGTCGAGGGCGACATGTATGTACTTATCTCTGCAAAGTAACGACGATTTCGGTTCTGAGCCGCGTAAGTGTCTTTGCCGACCTGTGATTATGGTTTTGATTAACGCGCAAAAGCCCCTCCTTTTCACCACGCTTTGACTATGACGGTATCTTTCAATAGAAGGGCTTCTCTTCGTCGGCTGTAAGATGAGGCATACGAACTCAAATTATTGGGCCATCTCCTCGCCATTCAAGCCCAGTCTATCTCCAGAAAGCTTGGGCGTCCCACACTTTGCCGGCAGGTCCAAAGTAACGTTGAAGCCTTCGGTGGCTTTCACTCGGAGATGTGCTGCCTATTCCATTGGGACCATGTACGTACCTCGTCTCCTTCGTTACTCTGAGACTCTGAGACTCTTAGGCTATGAAGACGAGGAACTGTATCTATACAACCTGTTGCTGCCCGAATTAACCGTCCCCGGATCCCCCACGCAGACGGGATTGGGAAACTCGCATGGCTTCCACGTGGGTTAGCCTTTTGGTTCCGAGCTGGCGTTGGGGATGACGACGCGGATCGGTGTCCATCCGTCTGGAAAGAACGCTCTGGCGGCGAGCACAGAGCAAAAAGGTGGACCGCTCTTGCTATTTGCTTGCCATTACGGCTGGGAAATAGGGTTAGGTTGTGATCAATCCGGAGATCTCCCCTTTGATACCGAAATGCCTCCGTTCGGTTTTCCACGATGATCACCTACATAAATACGGCCTCGGAAGCGACAGTCTAGGTTGCGTTTTCGTTTATTTTTTGGCGCTCTTTTTCTTCGTCCCCGCTTTTCGTAATAGGTGGGCGGTGCACTCTAAAGGCCCCGTCCTCTCCTTGGAACCCAGAGGTGAAGCCCTTTTCAATCTCACCACCCTCGATTACTTGCTAACCCTTTCCGTCCGTCATCAGAGCACCGAGTTCATCTTCGCGGTGGCGGTTGAGAGACACCCGCTCGTTCCTTTTGCTGCTCCCAGGTGGGAGTCGGTGCGTCTCCTCGCATCCTACAGACTCCTTGTGTGCTGATGGAATATCGGAGCACTCAGGTTATGCTCCACAGTGCATGGAACTGACATTGGAGGCTTACCGAAACATCGTCAAATACATCGGAAGCCGGGCTGATATCGCAAATCTCTGTAGAGTGTCCAAAGGACTCCAGCGCGCAGCCGAACGGGCCCTCTACAATACCCTTTTTCTGCGTAATGATGAAGAGACGACTATCCTATGCAACACTCTGGCCAACTCCTCGCGCCTCGCGTTCCTCGTCGACGCGCTCACGATTTTCCTCTCCGAAGAATCTGATAGTAGTGATGAAGATGACGACTATATCCAACGAGAGCATACCGACTTGCCCGCCACCTTCTGGCCCTCCGTCGCACGAGCGCTTCAGAAGACGACCCGGCTCCGATATCTCAACGTGCACATCAATAACGGCTCAACGACGGCGGTGGCCTGGATCTTGCGGGGATGCACATTTCAGCTACGACGGTTTCACTGTGACTTCGATTGGAACGACGACCTCGTTACATTTCTCGATGGGCAGACCGACCTCGAGGACCTTTACATCCTGGATTATAGCAACAAATCTACCACTCCGACGCCCACATCCCCTGACTCATCACTCCACCCTATTATCTCACTCGGTGCCCAATCCATTCCAAAACTCGCCATGTTGGAATGTACCTTTTCTGAAGCAGCTGTCGCGCTCGTGCCAGGGCGTCCAATTACACATCTCAAAACGTGTTTCTCGCGTACTGAGATTGTCTCGAAACGGGAGGAAATGCATCAGCTGCTGGCGAAGGTGTCAACGTCTACGGTCCCTCTCCGTTCCCTCGATCTAGCGGACTCGTCGTATACAGAGCAGTTCTCCACCGAGCTCCTTGCGGCTATCGTTAATACGCGATCATTGATGACCCACCTGCACTATCTGGGAACGCTCGTGTTGCCCATCGACGGACGAGAGGTATATTTCTACTGTTTCAGTTGAGATAACGTCTTCTGACTCCGCATCGGTCGCCTATCTAGCGCCTTCGGTTCTACGGCCATCTCATGCGCTTCTCAAAAATCCAGTGCGTCGAGTTCGAGGTCTCCGAGTGGCAGCCAGCGCCATCATCGCCAGCTGCTCTCAGGGCCCTGGCAGGGGAACTACGGCTATACGTCCCGTCGATCATCCGAGTCGTTTTCGTTCACGACTTTGACAGAAGTGTGGTCACGGTCGTGGATGGGGTTTGCCGGGTCGATGCAGAGATAAGCACCGACCTTCTCTGGAGAGAGAAATAGGGTATGCCGGTGATGTGGCCGACCAATACTGATACCCTCGCCGACACCACCATCGATCAAGCAAATGACTCCGTCTGCAGAGACAGTTCGCCTGGTCTTCGCATTTGTTCCTAACCCACCGCCCAACCGTCCATCCCTTTCGTTCCAGTTTCGACACTTCCTGATGGTTAACACCATGATATCTCAGTTCGGCCGTTTGTTCACTTCCGCCACCTTCCTTTTCCTAGTTCATCCGTTCTCTTGACCAAGCAACTAACTCTCATACCAATTCCAAAGAATCCCGATCTTTTTGTAGCCTAACTCTCTCGAACCCAAGTGTAACTTTATCTTTCTCTGCATGTCCTGTGTAGCTTTCAGTACGCTCTGCTCTTCTGTCTTTTCTTTCCCTAATATCCCAGCTTTCGAGCGTCACTTATCCTTGGCTAGATTCACTCTCCTTTCGCAACCGCGGCCTCTATATACACTTGACATATCGCCGCGCCATTCTTTAGCTTTACACATACGGTATGACTTTCGCTCCATAACTTCCCTTTCTCCGCGGCCTATTTATTATAAACTTCAATAATGTTTTACCCTTGCTTTTTCCTCCGCCGTTGGCACTGTGTGATCACTAACGTAAGGGCCTCCTCGTCTTTTTATTCGGCCCACTTGCCCTGCAGTTAGATGCATGTTTGCGGCCTGACCAGAGGTTTCATGCGGAGAAAGAGACCTCTACCACGGCCCGTATGTCCTTCGGCGTTTTGGCTCGCTATTGGCCCCGGGTCGAACCCTCGTATAATTTCGTACACGCCCCTTGGCGAGAGTGTTGTGGTACTGGGCGTACATGGGGGTTCTAGCACACTGTGCATTTTACCGCCACTGCTGGACTTTAAGACCGCATCTTCGTTCTAGATTGCGGTGTGGTTTGTCAAGACGGCCGGCGTTGGGATAGACATAGCCTCTAGGCGCTTGGGAAATAACTGCCGTTTTCCGCATCTGACAGATTATGACCCTGGGTACGCTACTCCACCTTTATCGTCTCAAAAAGACAAACAGCGTCGTGCAGTACGTACTACAATGAGCGCCCTGTCCCTGGGAGTTGACCTGATGGACCCATGTTCAGAAAGTTGAAGGGGATGTGGGGTCCTTCTTTTCTGGTCATTAGAGGAAATTAAAAAGGTCCGTTGCTCAAGCTCAAGCTCGCCCGCTTTGCTTGGGTCTCATGCTCTCGTAACTGATATATTTGGAACATGGAATGGAGCGTACGGCCTCATATTGTCTATCGACTGCCCTAACCACAGTAAATTTCGTGGTTTTAGAAATACTTCGGGCCACATTGCTTGATTCCCAACTGAGTGCTTTCGAGGGGCTCCGAAGGGAAAGGATTATCGGTGAAAAATACCGTCACACTACCTGTGCCATATTTGAATTCCGCCAGAGAAGCTGCCCAGACCTAGACGATGGTTACAAGAAGAATGACGACATGCCTTGAGGTGGCGGCAATGTAGCCTCAAGGCCGTAGTGCCACCATGTGAGAAGATATGACACCCCTCCTTCTGTTCTCTTGACGTATAAGGCCTCCGAAGTCTTTAAATGGTGCGTGCACCTGAATCCTATAGTTGTGTGACCTTCAAATTTTAAGCCTCGATGCGTGGGTACGTTTCTACAATGATGAGCGCCGACTCGGGAATCTCAGTTCCCTATCGCCAGGGCACTAAGATACATTTCGCACATAACAGTCATAAGACTCAGCTGGTACGGTATAAAGTTAGACTCCCCCACAGGCTTCGACCATATTCCGTGCACAGGGCCCTATGGCTGTACTACCTACGTATATGTAGGTCCACAAGCTACATATCTACTGCACCGTCATTTCGGCTCAAATTCTTTCCTGCAGAAAATTTTGCACTTCGAGGGATTTCCTGCTTCCTGCGGCGGAGAAATCAGAGCTTCACTGGGCAAGGCCTAACGGACCGTCCCGCGAGTGTGGCGCACTTGATAGGGGCTATTTGCACTCGGCCCGGGAGCCGGTATTTGAATGGCGAAAGCGCTTCGACATCCCTACTCCCGTGCAGCACGGTTCGTCATGTGTTTTTTTAAACAAATTACATAGATGGTAAATGAATCAATTATGATAATGGAAATGACATACAGCTAGCCATCACAAACCTCACATCTCCTCATCAAATGTGCATTGAGCGTGCCATAGCTCAATTTCTTGCCCTCTGCCTACCACTCGGTTCAGAAAAATACTCAATAGCCGACACTCACGGAAATCATCTCAAAACAAGCCTTCCGGGAAGCTGAGTGTGACGATGATAAGAGCACCCCATCCTTTCCTTTTTTAATTTCTGTTCTTTCTTTCTTTTTCTTTTTCTACCCAGCAGTTTGGTCGGGAAACCAAAGCGCTCACGAAAGAACCAACGTCGGAGAGGTATGTGCTGCCCCAAGGTATCCTAGAGTAAGTAGTTATAGCTTGTATATCTTTAAGCGCGCCGCGTGTCGGTCGTTTCTTGTTTAGATCCCGCCAGTAAGCTTTTTTCCTTCCATCCGAAGACCCCTTGCCCTTCCACTGCAAGATTCGGAATCGTTTTACGGGTCGGCATTGGAAACGGCAATCGCTACAGTAAAAAAGGGGCTGCATACGTGGAATAATGAAATGAGCAGCAGAACGTGGTCTGGGTGCGCACCTTCGGACTGCCATCCCTGTAAACAGAGCGCAGCAGTCGCTGTGCCGATCGCATTCGTCTCCTCCACGTTCTTAGCGATAACATGACGTCTTCCGTCGGCTCTATTTTTGAATGATGACCTATTATATTGGGAAACATGGGCAGGAAATCAGATAACCTCCTTTCAAGGTTTCCTATATCGCCGAAAGGTTCGGTGCATGCCAAGGGGTATTTGGCTGTGGGAAAATTTCCACATGCGGTAGTGCCGCTGTGCCGCTGATAATCGTCACTCTAGTTCGCTCTCTGCTGCGCGACTGCTATACCGTCTCTGGGCCTGCATAGCAAAGTCCACCGTCCAGCCATGCCGATTCCCTGCCACTGTACAACTCAAACCTTGGTTATCGATTGCAAGCTTCTCCAGTATATCCTACGAAGCTCTCGTGATGATCATGCCAACACGGGTGGCGTCTATCCGATATCTTCCGAGCTATACTTTGCTTGGAACCACTCAGTAAAGCGTTTTCTAAGGCCTGAAACGCCGACCCATTTGTGACTCGATTGGAGATTCATATCATATGCAGTTCCCTTGGCTTCCAGCCTCGGGAAATGTCGCATCCGCACTGGATAGGTTCCTGCCGACCGACCTTTCGTATAAAGGCACCACTGTCGACGATGCGCAGCGTGCTACACTCTACCTGTACCAGCCTACACTTTCTTATCAAGTCGACGTGATAGCTATTAGCCAGGGCGCTCATCCTTCTCGGAGCGGACAATGTCGTCTACGCCAGAGAAACAATCCGAGAAGTTTCCAGGCATCGAGGCCGAACCTTTCGACCTCGAAAAGACTCTTCTGGACCTCAAAAAGAGGCATAGTTTCGATCTCCATTCATTCCTTCTTCATGGAGTTAATTTTCTCTCTCTCTTTTTTTTTGTATAGGTGCGATGACACAGGAATTCACACTCGCGAGTTGGGAGTTGTGTTCGAAAACCTCCATGTTGTCGGGTTGGGAGAGACTGCATCGCACCAGGAAACCCTCGGCTCGGTCCTCAATCCACTTGGAATCGTTGAGGCCGTTCAGAGTAGTCGCCATCCCTCTATTCGCGATATCTTGAATGGGTTTGAAGGGGTCGTCCGACCAAGCGAAATGTTACGTGGGTCGCGTCTCAATTTGTTTCATCACATTTTTCTAATCTCTGCATAGTCGTTTTGGGTCGCCCTGGGTCGGGGTGTAGTACTCTCCTCAAGTGTCTGAGCAATAGACGCGAGGAGTATCATGCAGTCGAGGGTGAGGTCTTCTATGACGGTCTCCTTCCCGGGATGGTGGAGAAACATCATCGGGGTGACATTCACTACTGCCCTGAGGACGACATTCACTTCCCCACTCTAACGGTTAAGCAAACTATTCGTTTCGCTGCTCGCATGCGAGCTCCACGCCAACGCCTTGGCTATTCGAGAGAAGAATATGCCGACAACGTCACGACTACTCTGCTCAAGTTATTCGGTCTTCACCACGCCAGAAATACGCCCATTGGAGACGCTGTCGTGCATGGCATTTCTGGAGGGGAGAAGAAGCGAGTTTCGCTCTGCGAGGCGTTGGCCGGGCGTGCGTGTGTCACTGCGTGGGATAAGTAAGGCAGCATGTCGAACATTCTCCGATTTTATGTTCATATATGCGCATAGTTCGACTCGTGGTCTCGATGCTTCGACAGCACTTGAATTTGTGCAGACCATACGCACGGCGACAGATACGATGCGGCTCACGACTATCATGTCGTTATATCAAGCAAGTGAGAACATATACGAATTGTTTGACAAGGTAAGCCACATCGAATACATCAGGATTTCTTGCCTGACGACGGGTTGCAGGTCTGCGTCATCTACGAGGGCAAGATGGCGTACTATGGCCCTGCCAATGCCGCGCGAGAGTACTTCATCAACCTCGGATACGAACCCGCCCATAGGCAAACGACCGCCGATTTCCTCGTCGCCGTCACCGACCCCAACGCGCGAACGCCTCGCAAGATCAACGCCCCGATCCCTCGCAGCGCCGGCGAGTTTGCTGCTGCCTTCCTCGCCTCAAAGCTCGGCATGGAGAACAAGCAAGAGATCGCTACCCACCGCAGCGAGTTCATTGGCCACCCCAACAAGATGGTGGACTACCAGCGCAGCTCCTACGACGAACACGAAAAGTTCGCGCGACCTGCGTCGCCCTACATCCTTCGTCTGACGGCGCAGGCCAAGGAGGTCGTGGTCAGGCGCTTCCAGATCTTCCGCGGCGCGCTGCTGATCACGGGGATGAACCTATTGTGAGCTACGTGACTGTTGTCTCTCTCCGTCAGTCCTCAGCTTGCTCTCGTACGCGTGCGATAGCGCGTTCGCGTTCCAGGGGCTTATCATGGGGACCGTGTTCTTGAAGGCACCACAGACGACTGCGGCTTTCTTCTCGCGCTCGAGCGTGCTCTACTTGTACGTGGTCTCCATTCCGTCGCGCTGGATGCTTCTGACGCTAGCATCAATAAGCGCATTGCTCTTTTCTGCTTTGATGGCCATGTCCGAAATCCCCGCCCTTTTCACCCAACGTCCAATCGTGTTAAGGCACCAGCATTGGGGAATGTACCACCCGTTCATCGAGGCGGTTGCCGTAACTCTTGTCGATCTCCCTGTCAGCTTCGTCACCTCTATCGTGTTTGGTGGATTACTTTACCTGCTGGTGGGGCTACAGAAGACGGCCGGACAATTCTTGTACGTTTCCGTCGTCGTTTGTGTCTTTTGATACTGATCTTATCTGATATAGCATCTTCTTCCTATTCGTCCTTTTCATGGGAATTATTATGAGGGCATACTTCCGTGCGTTGGCCGCCGCTTGCAAATCCGAAGGTAGATATCTTTTTTGCCTTGTGTCCTCGTGCTGATCTCAATGCCCCACAGCCGCTGCGCAGACACTTGCTGGAATCTCCGTTCTGGCTTTGTCAATGTACACAGGCTACTCCATGCCCGAAGACTCAATGATATGGGCCTTGAGATGGCTTATCTACATCAATGTAAGCATTTTCTTTTGTTTGCATACCACCGCATCGTTGACCTTCGGTCAGCCCTTCAAATATGGATTTGACTCCCTAATGACCAACGAGTTCCATAGTTTGAACGGGACTTGCACCAACCTTGTGCCGCAAGGGCCGGGCTACGAGAACGTTAGCCTTGCGAACCAGGTGTGTGCCGTTGTTGGCGCATTACCTGGAGAGCCCACCGTTCAAGGCGGTCGCTTCCTAGAACTCTCACTGGGATACACCTATAATAACCTCTGGAGGGTGAGTCCACTTTCACAACCTCGATCTTGTCATGCAATCTGAGCCTCATACCCGAAGAACTTCGGCATTCTCTGTGGATTTGGTGTCGCCTTCATAGGTGCACTGCTCATCTTCACCGAAATCAATACCAAAGTGTCGGGTTTCTCTGCTGTGACGCTTTACAAGCGTGGCACAAAATTAGACGACGAACCAGACGCGCCGGCAACGATAGATATCGAGAAAAGCAGTGATAAGGATACACACTCCAGAGTGCTGGACCACAGCCGTAACGCGTCTACCCTGGGGGACGAAGTGCGGGGAGAAGACATCTTTTCGTTCGTCCATGTGGGATACACGATTCCGGTTTCCGATGGACAAACGAAGCGTCTTTTGGACGACGTCTCAGGGTATGTCGTGCACGGAAAACTAACGGCGCTGATGGGCGAGTCGGGAGCGGGGAAGGTGCGTTCCTGATTCTCGATCTGGTTTGGTCAGTCCGCGTACCTCGCCCCCTTACCCCGCATTTTATTTTTAGACGACCCTGCTAAATGTCTTGGCGCAACGCGTCGACGTTGGTGTCGTCACCGGGGACCGCTTTATCAACGGCCAGGCGCTTCCCCAAGACTTTCAATCGCAAACGTGGGTTTCACTTTACCCTTGTGTTGTCTCCTCCTGACGAGTACCGTAAAGGGGATACTGTCAGCAGCTGGATACACATCTCCCAAGGACGACTATCCGCGAGGCGTTATTGTTTTCTGCCAAGTTGCGACAGCCAACATCAGTGCCTCTCTCAGAAAAGGAAGCCTAGTGAGTACTCGTAATTTTCCTTCCCCGTCGGAGTGTTAGAACTGAAGCTCGCCCGATCATCTAGTGTCGATAAATGTCTCCATATGTGTGGCCTCTGGTCGCACCGCGACGCCATGGTGGGATCTCTCAACGTGGAATTCCGTAAGAGGACTACGATTGGCGTAGAATTGGCGGCCAAGGTTTGTCCGATGTAAACGGGTTGAACCTGAATCACTCATCTCGTATAGCCGAGGTTGCTACTCTTCCTGGATGAACCCACGTCAGGACTCGACTCCCAGAGTGCATGGAATATTGTAGCGTTCTTACGCAGCCTCGCTGACCAAGGTCAAGCCATCCTGTGCACGTAAGCCTTTGCTATTTCGACCATATTCTCTGATCTAATTCTATTGGCTCAAAGAATTCATCAGGTTCGTCTCGCACCCTAGTGAGATCCTGTCTCTTTAATTCAAACTATTCTAGCCTTCGGCCGAGCTTTTCCAGATGTTCGACAAGCTTCTTTTGCTCCAAAAGGGTGGCCAGACAGTCTACTTCGGTGACTTGGGACATAATGCGACGACGCTGCTTCAGTACTTTGAACGCAATGGCTCGCGGCACTGTGGTCCTGGAGAGAATCCGTGAGCAATCCACTATTCTCCGCTTTACTTTCGTCGTCTCATTCTTATCTAGTGCCGAGTTCATGCTCGATGTCATTGGTGCTGGTGCCACGGCCACGAGCAGTCAGGATTGGTATCAAACTTGGAGGAATTCGCCCGAGTTTGAAGCAACTCATCACGACATTGAGGAGATCCATAAGATTGGAAGGAACCGGCCTGCGGTCGAGACCACCTTGAGGACTGAGTTCCCGACGTCATGGAAGACCCAAGTGGTCGAACTTATCAAGCGCGGCGCTTCTGATCACTATCGCAACTCGATTTATCTTTCCTCGAAGCTCGTCTTGAACGTATTCAGTGGGCTTTTCATCGGATTCTCGTTCTTCAAGGACGAAGATAGCCTCCAGGGAGTCCAGAACAAGTTGTTTGTATGTGGTAACTTGTTTCATTCTCCGCTTTTTCTGACAGTTAGTTGTAGTCTATTTTCATGGGAACAATCTTGAGGTATGCGCCCTCGGCATTCATTGACACCCTGCTCTGACGTCTTTCCAGTGTCCCACTCGCTAATCAGCTACAAATCCCGTATCTTGCCACTCGGCGCGTCTATGAGATTAGGGAGCGCCCGAGCCGCATGTACGGCTGGACGGCCCTGATCACATCTCAAATCCTAGTTGAGATCCCTTGGAACATCCTGGGCTCCTCGCTCTATTTCGTCACCTGGTACTGGACCTCCCACTTCCCCAACGATAGGGCTGGCTATGCGTATCTCCTTATTGGTATCATCTTCCCGTTGTATTACACGACGATAGGCCTAGCTTTCGCAAGCATGGCCCCGAACGCCGAAATAGCTGCTCTCATCTTCGGCTTCCTCTTCTCGTTTGTTATTACATTGTGAGAGCCTGTTCGCTACCTCTCGTTGCCGTCGCTGACATAAAGTTCTTCAGCAACGGAGTCATGCAGCCCTACCGCGAGCTTGGCTGGTGGAAATGGATGTACCGCCTATCTCCCTACACATATCTCATTGAGGGAACCGTTGGCGAGAGTGAGTCCATTCACTTGAGTTTGGGATATAGATTAACGTCCTTGCAGTAATGGGACGCCGGAGCGTCCGCTGTTCGCCCATCGAGTTCGTCAACTTGAACCCACCCAGCGGGCTGACCTGTGGCCAGTACATGGCGAACTTCATCTCCTTCGCTGGCGGATACCTGACGAACCCTGACGCGTTAAGCGACTGCCAATTCTGCAGCCTCGAAACAACAGATCAATTCCTCGGCAGTGGCTTCAACATCTTCTACGACCACCGATGGCGTAATGTAGGGATCATGGCTGCTTTCATTGTTTGCAACGTACGTAGTCTAACTTACCCTTGCTGTGTCGATGCCGACTGATCCTCCTCTGCAGGTCTTTATGATATTTTTATTCACTTATGTTTTCCGGATTCATACGGGAAGCTTCTTCCGCAGAAGTAGATCATGACGTCCTTCACGCAACGACACGAATGGGGCAGGAACGAGCAGAATGAATCGATTCTATCTTACTAATAGTCTTTCCTCCCCACTCACGCTCACATCAAGTAAATACACATCACTTAGATCGTGTGATTTGCTTTCATTAAATGCCAGTTGGTGTGATGACCATGGAGAATACCAGATACTTGGTCGACTACGAAATATAATTATATCAAAGTTGGTCATGTTACTAGTGCTGGGTCCGGAAGGGGATTTATGTGACTGTTTGTGCTGTCAACGGAAGAGGATCAAGAATGAATTACAGAAGTTCGATGAAGACCGAGCGATCCGACTTCAGAGCAAGAAAAAAAGGTTGGGTGGAACGAATATCGCCCAACACGACGAAGGTGAGAGGGCAGCACCCAGCCATGTTTTAGTTGACGAACCGTGTGAACGAGACGAAAGATAAGTGAAGAAAGGTGAGGCAAATTGAATTCTCTTTGCTGTGCAAAAACATTATTCTAACTGGGCCGGCTCTGGGAGGTGAGGAATACCCGGCGTGGTCCATTTTCGAACACCGGGGTTCGAGACTACTCCAGGGGAGTGAGTTCCCTGCACTCTCGCCTGGGAACAGGAGTAAATCAATGGATGCGTCACACAGCAACTGGTGTCGAGAGCAATCCACGTTATTTCTTTGCTGTGCAATAGAAGCCGATTCAGAGTTGTGTGATCCTTAATCCTGTCGAGAGCAATCCAGGCCCTGCCACTGCGGGCATTGGCGCATAAATTCCAGGACTTTATTTAGAATTTATGAAAGAATTTATGACAGGTAAATTATTCTTAAAATCTCCGCCTTTATGTCGAATTTATGATGAAAATTGACATTCCATAAATTCTTCTTGAAGTCGGACTTTAATTTGCATAAATTCGATGAAAACATGTCGGCGATCGCTCCCAATCCCCAGATAAGCGAACAGGTGGTCAGTCACCACGCCAAGATAACATATGGCAGCATCACTCCCAAACACGTGTTGTGTTTGTCCGAACTCTTCGGGTTGAAGGAATGGGTGCTGCCGAAGCTGGATGGATTTGGGACCATGTTTCGGTGAGGGAGTGGTGAACCATTGAAACTGTATTGTGTACTGTAAGAACATGTTTCTATTGTCGCGTTCTTTGCACAACCGTGTCTGCTACTCGTAGGTACATTCTTAAATGGTAATTGGTATCGCGTTTGATCAAGCTTGGCATCCCGTTTAGGATCCAGGTTGAAATCGCCGATCCCCTCACCCTGATCGACTTTATGTTAAATAAAGGCAGAGATTTTATGCAGAATTTATGATACCATAAATTCTGCATAAAGCTGGTTGACTTTACGTAGAATTTATGGAATGACGTTTCCTTCATAAAATCTACATAAAGTCTACATAAATGCAATCGAATTTATGCGCCAATGTCCGCAGTGTGCACGATCAGAAGGCTGCCGAAGACCAAGGACGAGGAAGAACAGACCAAGCGATCGCGCACAGCACGAAACGAGTCAAGACGAGTGAAAATCCAGAAAAGCAACAGGACGTCTGCGAGCCATGCGGTGGAAAATTCAAGGCTCTATTCCTCAAGGGGAAAGCATGGGGTTGATAGCAGACCCGAAGTCCGTTAGCTCGGGGTTGCAGTATATCCCGTCGACTCAGAGCGACCAGGAAGAGGGAACAATCTATACCCGAATATCAAATATCACACGACGCACCAGATTAATCCCGACGCACGCCCGCTGTCGATCAAGTAACGGCGAAACACAGCAGCAAAGCGCTAAGCGCCCATGGAGGCAAACAGCCGTCAACAAGCTGGTCGCTGACAGCGTACGCAAGTTGATTCGTCTATCCTGAGAATAATTTACTTTTGAAAGGAAGTGGGCGGTCAGCGCCAGTCCTTGGGTAATTGCAAATTCCAAGACGGCCCATGTCTCCCCAGTCTCTTCGACTCATTCTCCAAACTCGTGGCCCCAGCTGCTGACGTGCAGTTGATAATCTCTGCTCCCATTACAGGGATCAAAAGCAAAGAAGGAGTGTATAAAAGGCCCCAGGAGTTCGTCTCTTCCACCCCAGAATCACCGCATTCTATCTCCTCCTCTTCGACGACCTCGACGCCCTCATCATGAAATATACTAACAAGAGCGGCACTTTCATCCCCAACGTACGCATTTCCTCGTTCACACTATATCCCCCCTGATCTTCTGGCAACAGGTTACTACTGTCAGGTTTCGCTGGATTGGCGAGAACTATTATGGCACATTCTTGCGTGTGCGTGAGACAGCCGGTGGCGTAGGTCATTGCTCCTCGAGGTTGCAAGAATGGTCTCTGACTGGAATATAACAGCCTCGCCTCATCATTGGGTTCCTCGACGGCACCACATTTGCTATAGACGACGACCTTGGCGTCCCGCTAATCGGGTGGGTGCTTATGCTTTCTCTTCCGCTCGTTGCTTATTGTGTCTCTTCCAGGTACCAGATCTCCGCGACGGCCCCGCCTGAGGGGAAATAATTGAGATCTTTCAAACATTTTTCATCGTCGCCCTCCCGTTCTGAATTTTGAATGTACATCACGTAGTCACCTGTGCCTTGCAATCCAATATGGATTATTCAATTTTGGTAGACGCCACTTGCTGTGAGGCTTGATGTAAGGATTCTCAAGGTCACTCTGTGCAACACCAAATATTTTGACATGAGTTTTAAAAATAATAGCCAACATATGTTCCGAACCGTTCTGAACAGCCTCTCTAAAGCAAGTACCAAGAGGACCTGGGAAACTAGGTCTTGTCCCCCAAATCGCCTTGAAATCTGTAATATTTTGGGCCTCGAATCCGCAAATTTGGACAAGGCTTCTGACCCAAAAATGGCAAATTTCGGGCCGCAGCCGCCGCTTTGTGATTTCGCCGTTCCCTTCATCCCATGAGGCGTCTTTTGGGGATAAAACGGCGATGGAGCACCAAAACTCACAGGCAGAAAAGAAAACTTTGATATTGCAGCACCCGGTTCAGACCAACTTAGGACTCTCAAATCCACGAATTTGGACAAGGATTTTGCTTTTTGTCCCTCGAATCCGCAAATTTTGGATAAGGATTTGACCATTTTTCGGGCTCAAATCCGCAAATTTCGCCCAACCTAGTGTGCCAAGTACATTTTGCCAGTATTTTGCGCCCATTGGTGTGTATATGGTAGGATTTCCACAAGTGGATGATAGACTATAACAGGATGGGTAATAAAGCATCAGAGGCTATGGGAACTGCCTCGCGCCTCACCGAGTCGTCGAAGTCGATTTTGCCAAGATTTTGCAGTAGCTCGTGACGCATGATGCGTGATGGGTGACTTGTGATGTGTGACTTGTCCATGTCAACCTTCGACCACTATCCTCACCTACTAGTACAGCACATACCAACCTACGCAGTGTCGAGGTATTGAAAATCTACCTGCCAGGTGGACCCTCATCCAGATACGTCAGATATTGAGAGCCCTTGTCCTTCAGAAGTTTGACAACATGTGCTGGGGTTCGCAGTGTAGTTGTCAACGGAAAAGTGTGAGCCATCCTATAACTCCGGATCAGCTATGTTATCGAGGCTTAAAGCATTGACTTAGCTTCCCAAGGATTTGTGGTCCTGGAGACGTCCTGGCGATTATAATGCCTATAGGCTTATTTGGGATACTTTTATTCCTCTTTTTGAACAGGAAGGCCTTCGTCTCTGGAATGCCTGTTCGGGGTGTCAGTATCAACCTAAAATCTTGCCTTGCGCTGACAACTACGCATTTCTGGGGCCGAACTCCATTAGAAACTATAGCATGTCCTGCATGTGGCAGTACATCTCAAACAACGGCTCGTCGCATGCTGCTCGAAGTGCCGACCGAAGAGACTTCATTCTCCGTGTTATTACGGTTGGTGATCAAGGCCAAGATCATCTCGACATCATGAGGCGTCTCAGTCTTTCCCCTGATATTCTTCGAGGGAACAATCACATCCTACCTATGGTGAAGGAGATTGCTTTGGCTGATATTGTAATCGGCGTATTCCCTCGAGTCATGTTTGACCTGGATGAGGCCATCAGTCCATGTTACATGAATTCCGTGGAAGATATTCTTTACATGGTGCTTCAAGCTTTGGAGGTACGGTGGTCTGTATCTCCTCATCTGCATCCTGACCTCCTCTGGTACAGGGTATCAAGTACATTCACGCAAATCGAATTGCCCACCGTGTATGATATTCTCACTGTTGATCAGGATAAAAATGAACTGTCTCTTCAGGATCTCTTTCTCACAAACTTCATGGTAGAATGGATGCCGGAATCCATTAACGAACGCGGTGGGATGACTCGCCCCCGCGTCTATATTATCGACTTCGAAACGGCAGTCGCATTTTCTGAAGATGTTCCGGAATCTCAACGCATGCTCTCAGAAGTCCCATTCCCAGGACCCGAGTATAATCGACAGCGAGCACCCGAGTGGCGAGAGGGGCAGCCTTATTGCCCATTCCGTATGGACATTTGGCAACTTGGCTCCGATCTCCGCGATAGCTACCCGGTACGCAAATACTTTCCAAGTCATAATCACGATTCCTTAAACGTCCCCACAGACAGGGATCCCAGAGGTTGATCAGTTGTGGGCTGACCTCGCAGCTGAGGAACCCGATCAACGGCCGACTGCTGGTGAGGCGATGTTGAGACTCGATACACTGTTGCGAGAGACTCCTCCCTCTAAGTTTCATGTGCGCTCTCTGGTACCCGAAATGGTGCGGGGCTGAGGGATTGTACTCAGATAGGATGAGAACAAACCTGGAGGAACACGAATATTGTTGTATGATTGCAGGGATGGCCTATTAGGCCACTCTGTTGCGTCTATTCAAAGACAGACCCACACTCGGACCCACACCTAGACCCCTGCCTGTTGGCATCATGACCGATCTCCATGAGGTACAAGTACAGTGACTTCTCAGGATTTGGGCGCTGTGTGTCAGCGCCCATGCCTACACATCAAAGTCTTGATCTAAGGGCAGTAATCACCCACGGGTATCCTCTTTGAGGTCATAAAAAGCTGAAGTATCGACAGGCTACCTCTTTGTTCTACCTATGGGTGCGCTTCCACCGCCCTTCTTACGTCTTCCTCAACATCTTATCGATACAATTCTCGAAGCCCTTTTCGAATCGGGGCCTGCAAGCATAAAGCCTTTCGCTCTTGTAGCTCGTTCATTCCGGCGGTGCACTCAACTACACCTATTCAAGCAGATTGATTTCGGCCTGGAATATCCAAGCCGGGACTATCCCTACAGACCTAGAGCAAGAGAGCTAAACGACATCATCAAGTGCAACCCCACAATCGCCGACTACATACAAGAGCTCAAAGTTGTCCTTTCTGACGGGGATACAAAATGGATTACGCAGGATGACAACCTCCAGCAAGTCATGAAAGCCGTCAAGAATTCTTCATGCCCGCTTCAGAAGCTCTCCATCCGCGGATATCGTGGCTTACCCATTTCCGAAGTACAAGTCATAGAAACATTTTTTTGGCAGCCTTACGTCGCACCGAACATCACCACCCTCGACATGCGGAAAATCCAGAATGCTACCCCCACTTTATTCTCGTCGTGCATCATGCTTCGGAACCTTACCTTATACGATGTCAAGGTCACTCTTGACGAGTCGAAGATTGAAAAGCCCCCTTCCATTCAATATCTCCACTACAAATTCTCGGGTGATGCCGTCAGGCTCCTGGCCGGTGGGACCTCATCTTCTGCCTCTTGTGGCAAGATTGCACTCGACATCTCTTGCCTCCAGTCACTCACTCTGGTCACGTCTATACCAGCCGACTTCTCGTATGCCCAAGCGATCATCGACGCCGCTGCCGATTCACTGGAACAGCTGTCTTTGGAGTGCGGCGCGCATTATCTTGCAGTTGGTAAGCTCCCTTCGTAGATTTACCTCTTCCGTTATGATGCTTACGCCTTTTCGTACCAAGTTGAACCGTTTCCTGGGACGTTGAGTTTCGCCAGGACCTGATCCCTTCGGCATCTCGAAATTGAGTCGGTCTTTGAATGGGAAAAGCCGTCCGATGAACACCCACTGGAAGGACTCTACCAAACCATGGCAACTATTCCGGATGTCAATCGCATTGAAACAATGGATCTGATTATCTTTAACGGGCGCTTCGAGGGAACTCGTCCTTCCACTTACTTCCATACCGACTGGAAAAGCCTCGACAGAGAAATAACCCAGATATCCTCCGGAAAGACGCTTTCTCTCTCGCTGCTATTCATATATTTCGTGGGGGAAGAGGCAACAAAGAGGGAGATCGAAGTCCTGTAATCTGATTGTGCTCTGACGATGGATAACATCAGAAAGTACAAATTACTATTACTTAAACGAAGCGCCTGGATAACCGCCACTTTTCTGCATAGGGTAGAAATACAGTGTTTCTAATGCAAACTTTTGCTGTCCCGGATAGGCAGATCCAAAGAGGCCTCGTATCTGTGTATTAAATTCCGTCCTCTCGACTACCTGCGTCTCGGTGTGGACAGCGCCCACCACTCCTGCCCACAGGTGTATAACACGCGGACCTTTTTGAATTCCGTGATGATGTCGCACACAACGACAGCCAATCAAGATTGTCCAGCTGAAACTATAAGAATTGGAACACCAGAGACCCCCAAGGCAAACTCAGGATTGCAGGTCGATTCAGGTAAGCCGAACTAAATCCACTACAGGTCCAAATGAATTGACATTCTACATATCCTAACACAGGTGCTGGTCACCAACAACGATAGAAGAATTGATCATGCTATTCCTTCGATTTCTCAACACTACGGTCCTCCTTTTCCTCATTCATGGTGAGCGCTCCCTGGACCCTACCCATTTCATTATTCGTTAACGGCTTCTTGAAACACATAGAAGCGACGTCTGCTCCCATATCCATCAAGTATGTTGATCCGAGAATCAGTTTACGCCCTCATTTAAAATCAATTCTTGAAGGAGTCAAGGAAGAAGGTGAGGTCGTCTGACATCTCTCCGCTATTGTGGCACAAAATTCATGCTATTATTTAGCAAATGATCAGATAGCCAAGATGCAACACATCCTTCGTTTTCCTCTAAATGTCGACCACAAGAAGATTCTAACCACAGCCTTTGGACCGAAGTACAACCTGGAGGAAATCAGGAAAAATGTCAATACACTCCAACACGGCATTGTGATCGCTCAGGATCTTTTCCGTCGTATGCCTAAACTGAACACGCTGACTCGAACAATGATCAGCGAATATGACGACAGTGACCGATGGGTTCAATTCTCGACAAAATTTTATGCACACTCCATGACTGTAAGGCAACAGGCGGGGACTTTGATTCACGAGGCCTCGCATCAATTGTTCCGCGCCGTAGATAAGTGGACTCGTGAAGGTAAACCTCGGCCAATGACAACGGCTGAAGCGAAGAACGCAAAGCAGTTTTATTGCGGCTGTAGGTTCAGACGTGTTCTCTTCAATGTTCTAGGGTATGGCTGAGCATAATCCTAGATTATTACGCCGACTTCGAACATCTCAAAGCAACAGTCTCGGAGCAGATGGACAGGAATGCAGATTCGTACAAGATCTTTGGCCACCTTGCAAAATATGGCTTTGACGTTTCCTATGCGAACGATTTTCTACATGAATGGTTGGAGCCTCCCGTCGTTTCTGACCAGAAACCGCGTACTATTCCCCGCCCATTGGGACCTCGCGTACGTGACCGCGGACCCAAGACTACAAATAAGGCGATTGAAAAGCCGTTGTCTGGGCGACCTTCCCAGAAGTCGTAGCTTACATTACTTTCTCTTTCCTGTTCTTCATGTGCACGAATTTTACACGTAAGGAGAATCGCATCCGTACCCAGGAGTTTGCAATTGTCGTTTTGCTTCTTGAGTCGTGAGAACCATATGATGAAGTGCCTGCTTCAGGCTCAACCTTCAAAGCTTCAAGACTCAGACACAACAACAATGTCCTGGTGTCCCCTCTGTGTGTCAACATTCCTATCATCATTCCTGTCCCGCTGTACACTTTTCCTTTGCTGCGCGCCACATGAAGGACTAACTACCATAATTGGAACTGGCTGGGCTTTTCCCGGCCCGGACGGCGGGCCACGATCGCATCTCTGGATAAACCTCTCTGAATTACTTAGCAACATCATCGTCTACTGAAGGCTGAAGCACCAGATTATATAACACCGAAGCCATGATACCCTGGACTCTAGACGACTCCCCAACTTTCTATAGCAAATTCAGGCCTTCTGAACAGTCTTCTCGTCCACAGCCTTCGGAACCGCTTGAAAAAATCCAAAACCACCTTCATAGCCGAACCATGTCGTCCTCCGACAGTGTGGCCCACGGAGGAGCAGAACAGCTATCTGGAAGGCATAGAGAGCCACACCCAGGGCCGCGCATGCTCGCCAACCACTATCCACGAAAACTTTCGTCCCAACGGACGTCCCCATGAGCTGGCCAACGTAATACTTGAAGGCGTAAGATCACATAGTTGAACGGAAAGAATCGCGAAATTTTACCGATAGCACGAAAAGCGAATTAAGTCTCGAGGTAGCAGCCATGTCGACACTGCTGAATACGTTAGAGCCCACTCTAAAAACCATCGAATAAAGGACCTGCCCAAATATGCAGGACACTATCGAGACGTTCTGTATCTGCCTCATTATATCCAACCCGATGCAGGAAATTATCAGGGCTGGAAGGCTGAATCCTCCCGCTGCGGTGTGGGCCGCTTGGAAGACCGCAAGAAAAACAGTGGCCATCAAAATGCCGTACCAGGGCGAGATGTGATCCATTAAGCGCCCAGCGAACGGGCCTATCATCATCCCCCCTATGCCGACGAGGCCGAAAAGGCCGATGGCGAGCCTGTTGTATATAAACCGTCAGGGAAAAACAGGAAGATATTATCAAGACGGCAGAGGAAGGGCGCACGTAGAATAATTAAACGGCTCTCCACCAAGCAAGAAGGTAAGCGTGACCCAGTAGCTCGCAAAAGCAGTGCTTGTTCCCAGCGTGAGGAGCTCAATCTGCACCATGACCGGCTCCATGACACCGAACTTCGCCATGGACCACAAAATCCCCCAATACGTCATCTGCCTATTCTTCGGTGGTGTGTCGGGTATGATGCAATAGCACAGGACCAGTACCGCGCACTGCACGCCGATGGCCATGTAATACACCACACGCCAGCTCGAAAATTGCGCGATCAGACCTGCCAGGACGCGTGCGAGGAGCAAGCCGGAGAGCATCCCAACTAGCACGATTGAATACGCGAAAGTGCGCCTGGCAGGAGGGGCGAGGTCCGCAGCGAGCGGCACTAGGATCTGTGGAGAAACATTGGCAAGGCCGACGAGGAAACTGATGGCTTCGAAGAGGTGTAGATCGCGTGTCGTTGCGAGACCGATCGTCAGTGCAGTAGTGATGAGCTCGAGGGAGAGAATTAATTGCCGCCTTCGGATGAGATCCCCGAGAGGGCAAATGAAGAGCATGCCAACGGCGTAGCTAGAATACTAATCAGCCTCACATCTACGGTTCAAAATTAGTCAAAAGCCCCTCATACACACCCTACTTGAATGAGCGTTGGTATGCTAAAAAAATGAAATCAAAAAGTTGGAGACAGGCGTAACAATTAAAAGGGCGTACAGTGATATTCTTTTGTAGGAAACGTCAAAGGATATTGACATCTGGACTTCATTCCGACAATGAATCATTTCTTGTCCCCCCATAGAAAAATCCGAGGAAACTCACTCAAAAGCGGCTGACAGTAGTATAGGTTGGATATCACTGCATTCCGGATCGTTCTAAAATTCTTGAATCCATTTTTAAGGGTCAAAACCAAGCTCACGGAATGTAGCCGCAAGGCTAAGTCCACAGTTCATCCAAATCCCAAATTCAAATGGTTTATCAGATCGATATCGCAACCGACGAGGTATCGGAAAGAAGAGCAAGTCATATTTTGAACCATGCTGGACGACCTCTGATCGGAGGGGTGGGGTCGTTGCAGTAGAATCCTTCGGGACATTTTCGACATCGGCGTTCAGAGTCGAGCTAGAGGACATGCTGGGTGAAGGAATAGGATGAAGGTTGGTGTCGCTGTGGGCACTCTTTTTCAAACCCATTGAGAGGGTTTGAATCTATACTAGGATAACTTCTGGTCAGGCGCCAGGACGCTTCGTCGCGGTTTTCATAAGGCTAGCCGGCCGAAGAAGCTGAGCGCAAAAAAAAGGATAGAACATCTATGAGCACACGCACAGTCTTCCAGACGATCCGCACGTTGATTCTATTTCGGCTCGCCAACCTATCATAAGAGAGGAGGGAGCTTCTTCTAAGCTTCCCCCGGCATGTACGCTCAGAAAGTCAAAAATACTTCACAGGCGGACCGATGAGCCATAGGAGTAAATGATGGTTCTTGGGATGTCAGTGTAAGATTCGGTGCATGTTCAAAGTTTGAGACATACTCCGTAGAGCATAACGGGATAATTTTGAGCATTGTTAATCGTTCGGTCAGTGTAAAGATGACGAGGTGTTTCGCTTCTTGCGGTGTCATACATAATTCATGAGAAACGAAAGTCCAACCATCGCAACATCTCCACAATCTCAACATCATGTGCACTTCGATAAGATAAGGCAATATTTTTCGTCATCTGATTCTGAAGGCAAGCAGGGTGTGTATAAGTATTCTATCAGGCGTCCTTTCCTTGGGACCAGACGAGCCGAAAATGGGACTATATACACACTGAGAATGAATAGCAAGCACCCCTCGATCATTTTTACTGATAGGCTGCGAGGAGGAAACGACAAATAGCATCTGTATTGTGTGAAAGTAATCCGGAATCTCGCTCGCAGAAGCGCGACGTGAATGCGAAACTAACCAAGGACGAGGCAGGCATGATAGGCATGATAAAATACACGATAAGTCCGAGTCAAAGCGAATCTGAAAAGCAAAAGTAATGTACCACAAAGATCAGGGGAAACTATCAAATAAACAAGTCCGACTATTTCAGCGAGCGCAATTTCTGTATCACCTCGCGTATATCAGGCTGATTCCATTCTCCGCTCCACTCAGAATAGCGACGATGCCTCCAGCTGCTAACCGACGTCCGACCTTCCAGACTCGCGTCACTCTCTTCAGCAGGAGTAAGGGTGACGATGACGCTCTGCCTCCGCTTCAAATTTCGGGTCAGGAGAGTTCTATCGGACAAAAACGATGTCGGACGCGAGCTCGCGAAAAGGGGTATCATAGGCGATCCACGCCCTGCGTCGTCATCGTACAGCGAGTCCGAATCGTCAGACACCGACTTGCTGTCTAGCGAGGTGGATGGCGTGGAAGGTGGTGTCGACGAAGGATCATTTGGGAGCTCGGCCAAGTCGTTCAGCGTGATTGGCGAAAGCTCAGCAAGCTCGGGCAGGAGGTATTTGACTTCACCGCAAACACCGGGAGAGGGGGCGGTAGCGTCGCTGTTCATTCGTTTCTCCTCTATTGACTGATCTGACAGGGCAGGGCTTGACGCGCGTTCTTGGTGATGTTTCGAGTGATCGTCTAACACTGGATTTAGGGCGACAAGAACAGCTGACGCTGATGATTTGTGGAAAGTCCCCGTAGCGCGGCTCGAGGATCTGTCGTGGTTAGAGATGGGGTTTTGCTCCAGGGGCCGGAGAATAGGGAGGGGTGCCGGTCGGGGATTGGGGGTGCTGGCAGATCGTAACCGCCCTGTAGAAAGCGACAAGGTCGCCGGACTTGATTCATGACGGACATGGGAAGATGGGGAAGATGGTGAACGAAGCGTCGACGGTACAGGCCGTTCTCTACAATTCATTGAAGTTGAATTCGGAGTTGGCAAGGAGTGTAGGGAAGGGGAGGAGGAAGACGACGCGAAGCTAGTTTGTGAGCTTGATTTCGTTGCAGTCGGTGTCTTTCTTGAGACCGAGGTATGGCGCGGACTGGTTTCATCATAGTCGTAGTGGACAACGGTAGAGCGATGGAGTTGGACCTTCTGGGGAAAGCAACATGAACAATTGTCCGGGGTCTGAGATCGAGAGCGCGTCTGTTTTTAGAGGGTATTCATCACGCGCTGCGTCGAGACTACTCTCAGACGATTATCATACCTTCGGAAGTGTTCCTACCCGGGAAGTCGAGTGCATGGAGGGCGATGGTCGATGATTTGACCACGCAGAGGGGGCAGAACTGCTTGGGGGGTTCCAATTTGGAGAAAGCGAATTGAGTATCTTCACCGGGGCGAGTGCGTGAGACGGAAGGCTTGGAGTAGGTGTCTCGCACATCGAGACTGGCCGACTAGGGGCATTGCTCAGGCGATTCAGTCGGTAGTGGTATCGGTGCGAGGCGCCATCGCGGTGTCGCAAGTGGGATGGCGCGCTCGTCGACATCGCCTAGGGCTCGACCCTAAGTGGGGAGAAGAGGGAAGGAAAGCAAAAGGCGAAGACCATTTGGATGATCTCTGTAATATGACAATCCCATGCGTATTTGGAAGATCAAAACCTGATGTTTGGACCAATCAGGCGAAGCCGTAAGTCTTCTTGGCGTTGATCAGGTGGCCAAAAGGCGATGGTAGGGGCATTGGAAAGGTTTTAATTGGTCGGAATTATCTCTGGTTTCCTATTCGAAATTCCATGGTCATATTAGGCGAAAGTAAGTCAGTGGTGGCGTTCGGAAAGGAGAGGGAGCATGCCTGAGCATACACATTTCAATGAAGTTCGGGCGACGGATGCATTATCCATGAGACCTGGACCTCTCGGAATCTAAATGAACCCAAAAGAGCTCGAAGTAATTGAGAACTTAGAAGACTGATAAGAAGGGGACATCCAAAAAAGTACATACCTTTTTGTCATTTAATCACTGAATCTTTCGGGTGTGGCGTATGAGCACGGTAAAGGGGCCTGTCCTCGAGTTTATGTGGCTCCCTCGATCACTCAAGCATAAATAGAGTCAACCCATTTTACACCCAAGATTCCGGAGTCGATGAAAGAGGAGGAGCTGCTGTCCATTGCGGGGTGAGTCCTACGGTGCGTCGCCCGCCGAGGATACGGAATATCGGGGTTCCATATTCACCCAGAGTAAAGGAAGGTCGAAGGAATACAAGCCTCGTTGTCAAGTGCCTCATTGGATCACAACCGACATCATCGACGCGTCCCACGTGGAAGTTTTCTTATCCGAATGCACATGATGTTGAAATTGTGGAGATGTTGCGTGAGTATGGACTTTCGTGTTCGCCAGTTCCGAAGAAACTTGATTCGTTGCTTTTTATACGGTGAAGATTCCCGCCAGACATAGTTGACCGATAAAACCCTCTCGAAACTCAGCGCACCTGCGCGCTTGGCGCCGTTCCTTCAACTCCTTGGTCAGCCCTTGTATTTGACTCGATCGCTGCATGCCTCTGAAGTTGTATATCGGTGGTGGAGTAATTCTGGATCGTGCCTTGACATCTTCATCAAGGCAATTCCCAATTCTGGCAGTCTGTGCGCCACACTGGTTCGTACGCGCTTCCAATACGAGATAGTGAGTAGATTTGACTCCTACCTCAGTTCCTCAACCCGGAACACTCCCACCTCAATGCACGCGTCGACTAATGTAAATAGGGANATGCGTTCCAAAAACTGTGTCGATGAGTGGCTACAACGGGGTTAGACAATTGCCAGCCTGTAGGCGACGGTGCGTATTAGCATGGATCCCATCAGGAGTCTGTGACTGACGTCTCTCTATCATAGGGCGTCGACTGACATCCCTGCCCCCTCCGTCCCGACTCATGAGCGCCCATACGTCCAGACTTTCTTCTCCAGTTTTCCCGGACTCTTTCTTTCGCCCTCATCTCACAGTTTCTTTCATCATGCTCATCACTGCACCCTTCCACACCAACCCTGCTAGCCTGATTGACAACTCGTTATCGCCATCTCCTCTCGCTTGGTTCGCTGACTTTCTCCAGCAAAGAGACCACCTCGGCTCTAATCACCCACGAAAGACATAAGCCCAATGTAGCACTATGCACTCTCAAGGTACCCATCTGCATCTTTTCTTCTCCGGTCGCGCTTTCTCACTGCTGTCTTAAAACTTGCGTTCAACTAAATTCGTGCTCGATAATTTGATGCTTTACTCGCCTTGCTTTGCGACATTTTCTGCAACTATGATTGTGTTTAGTCAACTCCGTTTTCCAAGATCGCATTGAAGGATTGCTGGATGCCACGAATTTGCTCTGTTCTTGTACGTATGTACTCATTATTTATGGGTCCTGCGACTTCGACACGCACATTTAGTCTGGGCCTGGTGTTATCCGTCAGAGGCCCTGGTTTGCAAGTTCTCTGTGGAACTGATCTCGTAGTATCGAGGAAACAAGGTTGCACTCGCCTGGGGGCGCAGAGAGACGGGTACGCAGATGATTTTCCGTTCTTTCCAATCAAGACAGGTCAACGTTTCGTCGTCGGCTCCGTCGCTTGTGCTACGGATATCTTCTCAATCGAACGGGGTTGCTTGGTGTGCGTACCGATTAAGCTGGTATACAGCTTAGCATGGGTACTGCTGTTCTTCGGCAACGGGTATCTTTGTTTCCGTTGTGATGTTCACTGGTAGGTAACGAGAGTCGTGAGGACGGTTTATGCGCTTGCGGTCGCGATTGGGCGAAGGCTTTTTGTGGACAGAAACCACGAACGCGGACGTTTTCTTTTGTAGCGGGGGTTGGTGAGGTTTCTGCCAAAGCGGTCGACGTATTGTTCAACTGTTCGGACAGCGTTTACAGTGTGATCTTTGTGTATTATCGATTGCGAGCTGGGCTATAGTGCGTGTGTGCTGTGCGTGTATCGGAGCGTTATGTCAAAAAATGAAAAAAAGACCAAGCGGACATAGAGTTGCATGATTATGCCCCGATTTTGATACCTCTGCGTGTCTCGTGCTGCGATATACTAACACTGGGTTGCTTCGACAGTTCGGCAGATGGGGTGGGCTGTCCGGTGAGCCTCCCGACGCATCTTCTTCGTCACTCGTGTATTTCTTCGCACCGCTGGTGGGCGGGGAAAGCGAGATGTATGGAGGCCCAAAGGTTCCATGGGTTGGAGAGTAGGAGCATTGATCCCAATGGATGATCTGATATTTCGAGGTCCGTAAGAGCGCACGCGATTCCAACCGATTCAGGTCTTTTCGTCAGGTCGACTCTGGCGGTATCGTAACGGAAGAGGCCCTGGCATCATGATTCAACGTACTCTGGCGGTGTGATGAGCCTTAGTAATTTGTTCTTGCTCTGCGTATACCGCTCGATAACGTATATCGCAGCGAGGACATTCAACTTGTCAGAACGGAACATGGATGAGTTAATAGACGTCGGTAAGGTCGACTAGAGGAGAACCACACTCGCTTCTTATTACTATTAGACGTAGTTTGTTTTTTCTTTTTTTTTTCTTTTTTTGTCGCTTCTTCCTCGCCTTTTGTGATGTTTGATCTTGTTCCCAGCTCTGTTCCAGTCCGGCGCTTGTCCTTGGCTCAAGAGCCCTCTCTTTTTGTGATCGCGCCACTTATTTTTGATTATGGTGTCGACGTTTTACGTTTTCTGCGCCCAAGGCGTAGGGTTTCCAGGAATGGAGTCAGTTTATGAGAGATAGAGTATCTCTCTCGGTTTATCGGGGCAACTTGGGATCCAACATGTGTAGCCTCTCTCGATTTTGAATAACTTCGCACTGCCTCATAGTATCAAAGCATCGTTCGAGGCGTTTCGGGTGCCTGAATCGGCCTCTTCATACTCGAAGACGAAATAGTATTGCTCCTGGAGTGAAGGCCTTGCCCTGACCTTCATTCTGCGAAGGCTCCAGAAAGGCGTAGAGATGCGTTAACAAGTACGTTCGCCTAAAGAGAATCCATTCGCACTTGGACGCGGACTGGCCACTCATTGCTGCCCTGCATGAATGGTAGTTGAACGTGGGGTGGTATCTCTGGCATGTTCAGGACCAAGGTGTTACGGCGTTAATCCACATATCCAGACTCAAGCCGGCTGAAAGCCTCAGACGCTGGGCTGTTTGTGGACTTCGTGGGATTCGATCTTGAGTAGGCATGTGATGGGAGGAGGGAAATGGATGGCTAAGTTGTGGCCAGAGAACACTTAAATCGATGTCGGTTTTTCGGTGGGCAACGTGTGTTTCGTGGGCTACTGTAGTCTGTGCGCGTTGTCGGAAATTTGTTCAGTGTGCTGCCGAATAAACGAATACCCTTCTTGTGGCTAACCGTCATTACCTAAAAGACCTCCATAAGCAGGCTCGGGAAATTGCCGGCGGATCAGATCTGCGCGGCGCTGTCAAGTATTTAAATATTTAAGCGCCCGTCCACTAATGAGGCTCGTACCGATGAGACCGTTCTCGTAAAGGCATCGCGAATACAATAGTACATAACGGTATAATTCGTAGCTGATTTGTGCCTTTATGGTAGTTGACGATTTTTACACCTCGACTGGATTCACGTGGTGAGGTGTTATTTGTCGCAAGTCTGCCTATTCATCCTCGATGCCTGGGATCCCTGAAACGACTTACGAAGTTCCTTCCCACAATTAGCGGTATATAGTTAGACGTTACATTACCATCTAGTTTTATTTCCCAGTGTTGCTTCTCTGCATTGGCCCTGCAATTTCGGTCCTGTCGGATAGGAAGATTCGCAGAGCGACTATAGAGGCAGCAGCCGAAGGTTGGAACGACAGGCGGGATCCGGCTACGGGTATAAGATGCTTACTCTCTGCCGAAGCTGTGTATCTCCACTGGCTACTCACGGATGACAGAAAAATACTACCATGGTGAGTGGCGCTCATACGAGCGAGGATTGAGAGGCCGACTACTCCGAGGTGTGCAAGGGAGTGCGGTTGGAGAAGAGGCGGGTGGTAATATCGCCCTGTTTTACAATGTGTTAGTCCGCACCCAGCGCGCGTGAATTCGACAGCGGGTGATTGTCGGCAATACAACCTCACATAGTTTCGATGGCAGCGCCTGACAATCCCCCCCGCGAGGCGGGATCGAAGCGTTTACGCGTCAAAAAATAACTACAAGCTCTCGTGAGTGATGGTAAAGTACAGGTCTGCGTTGTCCTTGTTATCTGCAAGCCTACATCGCTGATGGGTAGATACGCGGACATAAGGAATCTGTTGACTGGTTTTGATACAGAGGCAGTAGAGGAGTCCATTATTCCATCACGCGGACGCTGTCTTCCGGATCGTAGTCGTCGAGGCAGATGAGGCACTGTAAAGAAAGGGTGTTCAGCCTCAGTCAGGTGGTAGCAAAATGTCGGCACAAAGTAGCACGTACGCGGTCGGTGCAGTTGGACGAGATCTTGCCATCTTTCTCGTACTGTGCGACTTGCAAGGCTTTGATTGTCTCCAATCCTGATTTCTCGATCTCATCTTTCGAGACGGTGGGGGGTTTGACGTGGCCAAGCAAGTCAGCAAGCTCTCTGAGAAATTTCAACGTCTATCAGCTAACGACCAGAGGGAACGAGACACCTTCTCCTCACATCAGAGCATCGAACGAGTCGAGAGTTGGACCTCCTGTCACGATGTTATGATCTGGTGGATAGTAACCTAGAAATAGCATGTTATCATCAACCATTAAAAAGAAAAAGAAAAGAGGTGCTCACCTCCAATGACATAAATCAAGAACGTCCGACTACCAGGGGCGGCCAACGACGGGATCTGCGTTGGGTTATGTAGACCAGTAGCGCCCGCCTCCGTATTCCGTCTGCCGCCAGGACGCAAATTGCGAATGGCATTCGCAGCGCGAGACTGCCACCCTCTCGGCCTTCCACTGGGCCTCCCAGCACCCTCGGCTCCTGCACCCATTCCCATTTCTGGGGCATCCCCAACACCCCATGGATCAGACTCGTCGATGTCTTCGCCATCGATGGGGTCGACACCAGCAGTATCAGATCCTGACGGTGGGGGTTGGCCGAAGAAATCGATACCCTCATCCGTTCCTTGGGTCGGCGGCATGTCAGGCGGCCACTCAGAGTTGACGGACTGCAGGCCAACGACGATGACTGGCACTACGGCGTCCAGCATTAACGGTGGCGGAGAAGTTAGCGTAGGCATTGGGTTGGAACTGGACGGTGATGGAGTTGTGTTTGTGTTTGAAGACATAGATGATGTTGAAGGAGAAACATACGACGACGGAGTCGAGTATGAAGATGGAAATGGAACATCCGGACTCAGCGAGGGCTGTGGTGACAAGGTTGAGGATGTCGTGGCCAACGGGTCAGCAACAGCAGCTGATGTCTCCGAAGAACCTTCTAGGTTAATGGCCTGCGTCGGAGCTTGTGTTGCCTCAGGAGTAGGTCCAGGCTCTGTCGGTGTCGAGCCCGCTGCCGCTACAGGAGCAGGCGTGCCAACCCCAGATCCTTGTCTCCGTATAGGGGGTAATTCCACTCTCGTTGACACGATTGGTGGGAATCGGTACAGCCTCCACCAGTTGATCCTCCCAGCAGCATCGATGTGGTTCGTTGTGCCTGCCGTTGCTCCTAGGCCATGCACAGCTGGCGCTGGGTGCGTCTGGGTATGTGCGTGGGTATGAGTGTGAATATGTGCGTGCTGGCGATGATCGTGCTGCGCTGTGCCTCCGGGGTGAGGCATCGGCCCATTTCCAGCAGAGTGAAAGTCTGGGAAATGAAGTAACGTCAGTTGGTTGAATGAGGATAGTGAAACCAAGAAAAGATGAAAGCCGAAAGGAAAGGCAAATTGAAAAGGCAGAAACACCAACGCACCATCTGCGTCGTCATACTCCTCCGCTTCATCAAACTCGCTTTCCGAATCCGAATCCGTCACGTCCTCGAGGTACGGCATCGAGCTCACAGAGGCGTTATCACCGTCTCTTCTCCGCGTGCCCACTTCGTGTTCATGTCGATCTCTCTGCTCCGACGTGCTGGCAGGATGTGGCGCCGTTTCGAATGACGGAGGAGACGAGGCTACAGCCGCCGCCTCAGTAATGTCCTCGTTCGTAGATCCAACAGTCGATGGTTGCGCCTGCATGGAACTGAGCTGGGCAGACACATACTCTTCTTGTGGTTCTTGAGCTGATTGTTGACCTGGCACGTCCTCGACCTGCGTCAGCGCTACCCTTAGGTCGGTCTGCAAGTCCACCAGGAACCGCTCAAAGCTGCCTTCTGGTGGCAGCGTCGAGCTTGTTGGAGGTTGTTGGGCCTGCCCTTCTCCTCGACCTTGTGCCTCTGAAACATCACTTCCTTCTGCCGCCGGTCGCCCCGCACCCGCACCAACTGCCTCACTGTCACCCTCGGCACCTGGAGTGGCGGAACCTGGAGATGCCGCACCCGGAGGCGGCGTCATTCCGCCCAACCCGTTCAAGCCGAGACCAATGTTGAATGCCCTCGCCATCTCCGCCAACATCAGCTCTCGTGTGTCCGTCGGTCCTTGTCCAACACCGTTGGCATTCAAGTTGTCTGCTGGTGTTGCATTCCCATCAGTGCCGATCTCCATCAGAGGTGTGTCGTTCGTACCGGATGCGTTGTTATTGTTCGCAGGTGCAGGAACAGAAGGAGAGGGTCGGAGTCCCAGCCTTTCCCTTATCGTACTCCAAGCCTGCCGCATACGCTCCGCTCGTCCATTGGCGGTGATGTCTGGGGCTTGCGGTTGACCACGATGAGGGTTGGGCAGTGATGTTGTAGAAGCTGACGGCGGTGTCGATCCAGTACCGGGAGGGGCAAGACCGGAGGAGAGAATGGGTTCGGAAGATCCTGTAAGAAGAGACGCAGCTGTTGCTGCTGCCGCGACACTGTTTTTAGAACGATAATAAGAAATAGAGCTCAAATTGTTACGCGATAAGAGTTTACTCACCTGAGCAACGTGCCCAATACATCAATGCTGCTCGACGAGATAGCAGGAGCACGATTTTCACTCTGTGGCTGGCTCGGCTGCTGCTGGGGCTCGGACGACGGAATCTCCGGCTGCGACGAACTCACCTCCGCAGATTCGCTGATTAAAGGCGTGGTTACGTCAGTCGGAGCCGACTCCTCCGAAGACGACGATTCTGACGTTGGCAATTCTGCCTCTGGAGGCGGTGTGGGCGTCGGTGAGGCGTCATTTATCAGCGCAGAGGAACGCCGCGATGACGTTGATCTTGGCCGAAGAAGTGCCGAGAGTCTGTTCCTCGCTCGACTCGGCGCCTGCTCCCGCTCCACGTCGAGATGAGAAGCAGGCCGAGAGTTCGCTGTCGATGGAGGTTGCGACGGCGCTGGCCCTGCTGTCGGTGCTGATGCCGGTGCTGCTGCCGGTGGTGTCCGTGATACATCTGTCGTATGAACGATGCCCTGCACCACAACGAGCGTCCCAGGCGGTGGAAATTGGCGATGAGGAAGCGCAGCTGCAGCCGGTCGTGGGGCCGTCGGAGGCGGGGCTGAGGGCTGGGGGTCGGATTCCGAAAACTCGGGAGGCGGTGTGGATGTTGCGGCGTAGGGTTCAGGTTCTGGTTCTGGAGGGGTTATCGACACAGAGGCGAACTCAGCGCTCTGGTCCCGTTCCTGGACGTTGGCTGGTGAAGTTGGCTCGCTGAGCACTACCTCTGGCAATGGTAAAGGACTGGGCAATCGGGGTGTGGGGGACCGTTCCTCTAAAGCTTCCATCGCCTCGTGGAACTCTTCTTCGTCCTCAATAGGGGGCTCCCTCTCGGGTTGCTTTCCCTTCACGATATCCGACGGCCTGGAGGAAGATACGGTTGAGGAGCCTGGTGTTGAATCGACGGCGGGTGGTGCCGTAGGGTCAACGGGCGCCTTCGACCACCGTCTGGCGTTCCGCCACGATCGCCTGGCATCCCCCGGCGCCGATGCGATGCTGGTGACTCTTCTGCGTATACTACTCGGCTTCACGAGGTTGAGGAGGTTCTTGCGCACCGAGGATCGGCGTGACCTCGATGCCGGCAAACCGTCCTCAGTGGCAACCTCTGGCTCGACGTCGGCGCTGGTACTTTCGGGGAGGTCTTGCGTGGGTTCTTTCGGAGGCTCTTCTGGAGCCTGCGACGGCGGCGACGGTGGATTTGGCCTGGAATTGCTCTGCCCCATCGTGATGAAAGCTGAGGAAAGGTGAGGATACTGCGGGATGTAGGCAGTGCTAGTGGCGAGAAATTAGCTTGTTTGTATGTATAGGGCGTAACTGGCGGTCGTTGACGCCAACAGCGGCGGTGGTTGTGGAAAAAGGGCGAGCTCGTCGTCGTAGACGATGAGTAAGGTTGTAACGCTGTGACATGTCACGCTGAAGACCACAAATGCAAAAACTGAAGACCCAAATGCAAATGCAAATCAACAAGAAATCAAGCGTTACAACAACAATTATTGTTAGAGCAGCTTCTTGTTGGAATCCGTTCTGATAAAAACCTTGTCGTGGCCTTATGGAGTGTGATTTTTTCCAGAAGGTTCATTTTCCAGAGGCCAGGTGATTTTATTTGCTTGGGAGGCTGCAGCCTACAATTCTGAGAGAATCTCGAAACAGAGGCCCCGGGAAGCTCCCATCAAGGTTCAGCTGTGCATCAGTGAAAACCTAAACACCATCTCATAGGAAAGTCCCACATCAATATGAGCCATTGGGTAGGCAGATGGAAAGCCACCATTAGGATCTCTTGGCTTGGAGAGACCGCATCCCTCCAACCCACCCCGTTCCTGAGATATTGACGAAAACTTTTTTTTCTTTCCTCCAAATGGCTCTCAAATCCGCAAAGTGAAGACAGGGGATTTCCCACGCTCCCTGCAGGGAGTTTTATGAAAAAAAATACACCAATCGACGCGCCTCGCCGCCTGCTATTAGATGAGATACTTTTCAAGTGGCCAATTGAACTCGCTGTCACACAAAAGCCGAATTTCCACGCTTTTGATTGGGGATTGACGGTTATTGATGGGACGGACAGACCTCCGTGGGAGCTTCCCGGGGCCTCGAAACAGGTTGATAAAATGGTATGTTGCAGGATATTTTACTCGAGGGTGTTCTGATTTGTTCGGACTATCCTTCCAACTGACAAGGACAGCCCTCTTCCTGGTACGAGTCAAGTACCAGTCGGCCGAGAATGCATTGAAGTTTGCCCACAGATACAAGAATTTAAATCGCGAAGGACCCTCTTGCTTCTAGAATGAACATTGAAGTGATCGCATCCGCACTCCAAGCCCAAATCCCTGGAAAACGTGAGCCAGGCGCGCCAAGTCCTCGCGATGGCCTAGACTCGGCCTATTCCAGGTCGAAGGTAGACACGACAAATATTGATTTCAAACATTATTTAAGCGCCCAACAGGATCTCTGAATTAGAGCGCTTGTGTTACGACCGTTCTATCCAATTTTCTCCTCTTTAAATAGAGAAAGTCTTTCTGGGTCGGGAAAGTAGACATTTACTTCTGAGTTATTTTACCCTCCGCCTCTTGCTGGATCTCCTTGCAGACACCCAAACCTCCCTCGTACCCGAACCAGGTCCTCCTCTGACAATGTGGTCCGCGGAGCAGGAGAACGACAACCTGGAAGCCGTAGAGTACCAATCCCAGCGCCGCACATGCTCTCCAACCGCTCTCAACGAAGACTTTCGCCCCCACAGACGTCCCAATCACATGGCCGATGTTCGTCTATACGTTATAGATGAATTCGTGAAATTACACAAGAAATTTGTAAAATTTCACCGAGAGTACCAAGAGGGCATCGAATCTCGAGTTATCATTCATAACGACTCTGTCGATCGTCGGCGTGAAGGCTTGAGATAATGGAGTCACGCTAACGAACGTACGGCACGTACCCAAACATGCTCATTGTCATTGAGACGTTCTCTATTTGCCTCGGTGCACCGAGCCCCAGGCACGAAATAATCAACACTGCAAGGTTAAATCCTCCGGAAGTGGTGTGGACCGTTTGAAAGATCTACGAAACAGTGTCGCGATCAGGGTCCCATACCATGCGGAGATGCAGTCAATTGGGCGCCCAGAAAAAGGCGAAAGAACGACTCCGCCTGGGTTGGTGATGCCCAAGAGGCCGATCACCAGCCTGCGTTTTAAAACATGCGAAAGGGATCAGAGACGTCCTGGCTTAGGGTGTTTCCTTGACCCTCGATTCTGCGTAGTCCATGAAGCTCAGAAAAGGAGAAAATGCGTAGAGATGCAATCAAATAGGCATGATCATATAAGGGAATCCATTTGCATTGAGCGTGGCCTGGAAGGTCAACGTGGATGACCCCATTCAAATTCTTCCCAACATGAATGGTAAAATTGAACATGCGGGTAATGTCTGCATTTGCAGGATAGAAGTTGACAGCGGTGATCGTACCCTCAGACTGGGCTGAAAGCTTCAAGTATCTGGGAGCTACCGGATCTTCTGGTTCCGATGCTAGAGGTTCCATGACGAGAGGAAAAGAAATAGAACTGGTTTAAGCTATGGCTAGAGAAATAAAATCGCATGTGGGCGTTTCGGCGGGCGACGTGGTGTCTTTGCGGGCTGCTGTATCCGTGCGACGTTGTCGGAGATTTGAATTAGTGCATATTAATTTACAGGAAAGTGGTATATAGCCTTGTGGCTAACCGTCATTATCTAGAGGACTTCCATGAGGAGGCTCGGAAATTGCCGGCGGATCAGATCTGCCGAGCGCCCGTCAGTACTTAAGCGCCGTCCAACTAATGAGCTCTACAGATGCCGACCTTTCCATAAATCGTGGGCAACCATACAAAGGCATCGAGAGGCAAAATCGTAAATAAGGCATATAATTTGTAGCTATTTGTGCCCATGGCTAGTTGAACCAAATTAACCCTCGACTGATACGTGGCTGAGTACTATTTTGATCGCAAGTCTGCCTATCCTGATCCCTGGATTCCTGAAAGCAATACGTTAGGAAGTTCCTTCCCACAATTTATATAGTAAGAAGAAACATACCATCTAGTTTTATTCCCAGTGCTTCTCTGCTTGGCCCCGCAATTTCGGTCCTGTCGGAATAGAAAATTCGCAGAGCTGACTCTAGAGGAAGCAGCCGGGAAGGTTGACGACAGGCGGGATCCTAGGGTATAAGATGCTTACTCTCTGCCAGCTCGTGTATCTCCCTGCTATCACGAGACAGAGAAATACCCATGGTGAGTGGCGCCATAACGAGGAGGATGAGAGGCACGACTACTCCGAGTTGCATAGGGAGAGCGGTTGCAGAAAGCGGGGGTAAATATCACCTCGTTTTAAATGTGGTTAGTCCCACCCCAGCGCCGTACAATTCAGCACAGCGGGTGATTGTCGGCAATACAACCTCACATAGTTTTGATGGCAGCGCCTGATAATCCCCCCCACAGCGGGATCGAAGCGGATTTACGTCAAAAATAAACCTACAAGCTCAGTAGGATGGTAAAAATACAGGTCTGGTTGTCTTGTTACTCTGTCAAACCTACATCGGCTTTTCAACGGCATAATTACTGACTAGCTACTACAAGCAGAAAGTCCATCTGGGATTGAAACCTCGTATTGCAAGAGGAGGTTAGCATTGGCATGCGGAGGGAGTGCCATCACCCAGTTGAGCTTCCCGTTCTTCCCAATCGCCGATCTATCCACATGCGGGGCATCCGCGCCGTCCCACTGAGCCTTGACGTTCGCGGCAAGCTGAATACCAGATTTCTTGTTTTGATCGCCGCGTTCGCCGAGAGGTGGACTGAACAACTTGACTTGTACGCGCTCGTCCTGGGACACTGGAATGTTGTCCATGATTTTGATGTTCCCGATAGTGGTTGAGCGTGTATTGAGAATCGAGATGCGCTGCGAGACGGAGACGGTGGAGCTCTTCTGGTAGAAACCCGAGCGCGACTCTCTTCTCTCCATGGGGTGATAGGTGACGCGAAGGGAGGGATCTAGTCTGGAGAAGGGTAAAGTAATGAATGGGAAAGTCGGTGCAAAATGGAACGAGTTTACTTACCCCAGCGGACAATCGAAGGTTTCTTGTGGGTTGATGAGCCGAATTTGCGTTGTGGATACAAAGCTCTTGTCGACGTAAATGTTGGCCGGGCCCGGAATGAACGTATACTCTGAATTATTCTTGATTTTTGCCTGCAGCGCACCGTTAAGAAACTTCTAACAAGGAACCAACAAATTGCCGACCTGGATGAATGCCCTTGGGTCCATCTTCGGCACAGAGAACCACATAACTTTTGCATCTAGTTTGAGTTGTGCAATGGTAACATTATGCTTTTGTCTGTCAGAAGGAATATTAATCAGACCAGGAATGCAAAAAGTCGCTACGACATCGCTGTTGTGGACTTCTGCTGTTTGGTGCCGAATGCTGGGACGAGCTGGTGAGGCGCTACGACTCCTATTCCATGCAGGACGCTCTCGCGATCGAGAGCGAGAACGGTGACTGCCACGTCTGTGCGGCTGGAAAATATTGTTTGTGCTGCAGTCACGAGAGGTGTCCTGCCTAACGGCGAGATTCCAGGGCTCTAGAACAGGAGCAATGGAATTGGACGACGGAGTTATAGTCTCGAGCGTAAGCGGGACGCCGCACCAGGACTAAGGTAAACAGACGTTTAGTGGACTTCTACACTTGGGACGAATGAAACTGTACCTCTCCTGTTTCCTGAGTAATGATAGCCTTGTACAACAATATTGCCACTTTCTCCGTTTGCAGTGTATTGACCCGGATGTCATAGGATGCCATCCAACGCGGGCCCAGGACCGCTGCGTGATCAAGATTCAAAGAAAATTATTATCCTTAGAATGCTCTATGAATTGCGGGTACTTGCCATATCTTAGAACGATTGTTATCTCTTCCTCAGCCTCTCCATGAACATCCAGGACTACTTGCCACGTCAAAGGCGCCTCGAGGGTTCGTGTGTTTCTTTGAACCTCAATTTCATCTTCCAGCTCGGCCAACTCTGTCTTTAAACCGAGGATTCGGGCGTCTATCTTCCTCGCAAGGGTAACGTAGTTCTCAAGCAGGGCACCGAGCTTGTCCCAGTTTGTGTTGCTGATATCCACGGAGTCGAGGTGATACCTGAGCGTGTCTCGAGCTTGGCGAACGGCGATAAGTGCCTTTTCCGCTATGTCGTGCTTTCTTACGAGGTCAGGAGCAGCGTTGGAAGAAGGGACTTCGGGAAGAGGAGTTCTTGATATGATGACATCGTGAATGGAGGCATTTCCCCTGCCTTCGATTCTGCGCAAGGCCTCGTAAGTTTGCATTCCCTAACGATGCGGCAAATCCACGCACCGAACGGTATCCTCCAGCAGATCGGAAGGAAGTCCCAGCAGCTCGATTCTGTTCTCCCCCTTCTTGATGTCAAGCTTGAAGATCCGTGTAACCTCGGCCCGTCCGCCTAAGTACAGGCTGACTCCTGTGATTCTGCTGTCGTCTGGTGCGGATAGACTGTGGAGATTCATTTCGACTGGTGGCGAGGATTTGGGCGGGCCATCCATGAAGACCATTGGAAGGTAGAGCGAGTTCGTAACCAAGGAGCCGCCTGGGGTGAATGGCGGGACCCACAATGACCATGAGGAGTGTTGGCAGGTCCCAAATGTGAGTCAGGATGGGCCCTCAAAACCGTTGATCGTGATTTGCAACTCAACTCCATAATCAACGCGAGGCATCTCGTCGTCCACATTCATCACAATCTCAAATCAATCTATCTCTCCTGTATTCTTCAGGTAATATATATACATGTACAGTCACGAGCATCCAGAAACTAGACCAGCTTTGAGATTGATTGCCCTGTAGTGCATCCCTCGGACAAAGCATCGGACGTCGAGCACGTCTTGGCGATTTTCTATGACAACTTGAGGTAAGTCCTTGTCCTCTACTGCACTGTGTACTAATCTACTTTACTATTTGCTCTAGTACTTTGAACTAAAAGACCTGATCCAATTCTCCCAGCTTACAGCCATGCTTCGGATGGGGCACAAGCTGGCACAAGTATCAGATCAAGTACCTGTGCGACGCCGTGATGAAGATTCTGCGCACGGATTCCCTCAGTCATTGGACCTCTGGGACGTTGCGTATGGTACTGAGTCTCGTGTCGATGGGAGGTCGAACAGGGATATCAGTGTGACGTCGAGCTTTCGGCGATCCGTGGGAAAAGACCGAAGGCGAGAGAGCGAAACTGACAGTTCACGGTACTGTGCTATTCACCGAGGTATAAGTACATTCGGTCCTCGTATTTATAGGTTTTATGGTGTTTAGGGGAGGTCAATAAAAGATACAAGAGACGAGTCAAAAGATGAGGAAAAGACATACACTGACTACTAGCCAGCGGCAAGATCCAACACGCCAGCAAGTGAGGTCAACGATGGAGCATAGATAGAACTAGACGAGATCGCATATGACACCCTGCTGGAACTTCTTCCAGAGAACTCAGTTGATGATGACTCGAAATTACCACAGTGATAAGGTAGAATATCATGAGCAAGGCTCCTCTCATCATTAAATGAACCTTCTCGAGGAATTTATTGCTCCAGAAAGCATATAGCATGGAGGAGAACATGAGAAAGAAGACGTTAAATGACCACCCTCGATACCGAGGGAAGACTACCATACTTTCCGGGAGTTCCACACTCTGTGAGCTGATAAGTATCCATCCTCGAGTCAGATGGCAATGTCGTTTTCCGGTGGTTACTTAGGCGGCATCAGAAGTAAGAGAAGGCGTAATACCCTGAGAATTCTATTGCTTTTTCCTCGCTCTCGCTGCTTAGTTTAGACGCATCCTTCGAAACGTATCAATGGATTATTCTGGAATCTTGACACGAATCTGAGCTAGTCAAATCTACGCGGGAGCGAACGAGTCAGCGGTCAGGGTAAATATTTGGTGAGCGGGGTCGGATGATATAAATAGTCTACACATCCACCACTTAATTTCAATTCCGAGACGCAGCTTCAATGGACACAACCGCCAGTCAAGCCCTAGCTTCTGACTCTAATTATCTGCTTGCCCACGACGACGGGGAAAAGAGGCGGTAAGTGTCAGTCTGTCACGCCGAAATGATTGTTCAAGCTCAAGGTTCACTTACGATTGTGTAGGCTCGAGCGTCAGCATTCTATGTTCAAGAAGTTTATGAACCGCGTTCATGGTCCGCTGCCAGCATCCATTGACATCAGTCAAGTCACGAATGTCATGGACGTCGCTGCAGGAACACTGGTCTGGACTCTTGACCTCGCGAGTGTTCCGGCCGTCAGGAGCAGGATTAGGACGAACGTCTCCAGCCCGATCCATTTGTACGCCTGCGATATCACCGACCAGAAATTCCCGCCCAAAAGCGTCGTAGAGGAGCTGAGGATCAACACTTTCCTGCACGATGTGACCGCTCCCTTCCCGGATCATCTTCACGGCAAATTCGACTTGGTCAATATGAAGCTGCTCATATTCGCATTGACGACGAACGGGTGGGGGAAGGCGCTTGAGAACGTCAGGGCCCTTCTAAGTACGTCAACGGATTCAGCTTCGACAAGCCGTGTTCTGAGTTCCTTTCACAGAGCCAGGAGGAAAGCTCCTTCTATGCGAGTCGGACAGCGTCTTCTACACCAAGGCGGAAGTGTCGTCCCCTGGGTTCTCCCCGGGCCAGCGCGTTCTCGACCCAGATTCGTGGTCCTACGCGTACAATCGCTTGTTCCGGAAGAACGCGTTCCTGAATGATCACTTGACAAAGTGCGTCCTTTCCCTCTCCCAGCAGCTGAACCCTGGTTCGCGACCTCACGTTTGCTTTCCAGTCTCTCCACCGAGCTTCCCGCCATGGTCGAGGCGGCCTCATACACCATCGAGGAGAAGACTTCCGTCATGTTGCCAATGGGGATACTGTGCCGAACGGAGCCTGGCGCCTGCGGCCAGGACGTGTCCAGCGAAGAGGGGTTCACGAAGGATATTTTCTTCTTCATATCGGAGTTGATAACGGGAATGGCATTGAACGACGGGTATTTGGAGGATAATGATGGGACGAAGATCGACAATCAGGAGGGGAGGCAGAGAATGCTGGCAGCGCTTCGTGAGAACTTTGTCCGAGAGGGCGCGTTCTTCTCCTGCACGGAGTTGATTGCGCAACCCTGTAATTAGAACATGGAGGCATTCGGCGGGCCTGTTCCTATCGTGTTCCAAATTATCTTCGACGCCTCGAATTTTGATGATTTCCCTCTATTTGTTTTCGAACCGTGACCATCCCAGCAACCGGAAATGCGCAGACCTTTGAGCCCATAGCCGTAATTGATCCCAGCCAGAAGCACGAAATGTTGGAATTGAGAGCTGAAAGTCACCGAATATGCGCTTCCCAGGAGGTGGTGAAATCTTGTCACGAGGCTTGCAACAAGAGACATGCACGAAACTTAGCGTTCTGCGAGGTGCTGGACCCACTGCATTTTGCACCATGATTTCAGGACTTGGAGCCTAATCAGAGCTTTATCGACCCCGCTTTCACGCACAAAAGATAGCAGCATATTGCGTTCATCATACTCCTGCAATACCTTCCCATCGAGTCGTGAGTCATGACGCCGCAAGACCGAATCTTACTAACGCTGGCGAACCGTTCGTTTCACCAGGAAAACCCACGGATGCAGGAGTTCCCTGGAGAGCAGCTCATTTTCGAGATTGGCATGCCGACACCTAAAGTACGTCTTCCTAGAGTAGAAATCATGTTGCAGTGAGTGCATGAATGCCACCGAGCACCCTGAATCGAGTTCCTTTCGCTATATCCCCCGGGCCCAGGCCTCGGGGCGTCCCCCGCTGCTTAGCGTAGCGGCTAGCAGACGGACAGGCAGATTCAGAACGTGTATGTATGTATCTACCCTCTATTCGTGTCCCTCGAACGCGATTAACAAGCGACTACAGCAAGGCTCTCACGCGCACAAAGGAGCGAATGCCACTGTGAGCGCTCGGAGGATGGCACGATGCTCACCAGGCAGGCACCGTTTTGGTGGCACGCGCACGAGCGGCTGCAACCAGAGCTATTAGTAGAAGACGAGCTGGGGCCGAGAAGTGGCGTCGGGCTGCGCCCATGCATTGGGAACCCGAGACAAGACTGCGGGTGTGGAGAGTGGAGGTGGAGAGCAGAGGCTTGCCGAGAAGAGGGTGCGAGGGCTGGGGTGGAGATGGGACTCGGAGCAGGAGCGGGAGCGGGGAGAGCGGGAAGAGCAGGCGCAGGTACGGCGGGGGAGGGAGGAGAGGGCATGGGAGGAGAGGGAGAAGCGGCAGCAGCCTCTTGCCCAGTTGTCGAGTAGGTCATGGTGCATAGGCTGGGAAGGGTATACTAAATTAATCTCTATTTCTTCAACCATCGCCGGTCTTCAGCGCCTGTATTGGGATTTCCTGACGTATCGATCGTGGTGGTTGCGATGCCTGTCCGAAATATGTAGGTTCTCCGATTATTTAGTCCCTATTCGTGCATTTACCTGGACCCTGAGGAGATGGTTTGGTCAGACGGGCAATGCATCTCCACCATCGACACGATGGACTCTATCGCCTATGGAGGCGGGCAGAAGATCCCCATTTTCTCTGCGGCGGCTGGCTTCAATGCCGCACAATGAAGTAAGGTAAGTGTAAGTGTAAGTACTTTCTTGCGAACGGTAGACCAATGCGCTGGCAGCGAGAACGGCGTTTTGCTCGTTGTTTTGGTTTTGCTCATCGTTTCGATTTTGATTTTGCTGGGTGTGTGGTGGGGGGGTCCAGGTGTTAGCCACGATCGCTGTGCAACCAACTTGAAGGACGTGGGCCACGAAGACACCTCGGTCGCGTCCGCGGCCCCGCTACAGTGGGTGTGAACATGGACTTTTTCAGGGAGGGTTGTGAGTGGGATGGGAGTCTGGACTCCCGTGTCAAGTACGCTCTTCCTGCCAGTGAACCTGGTGGCAATCGACCCCACAGTTCAAACGACCCCACGACCCCAGTGAACGTCTCATCACGCCGCTGACCTCTGCGGAGGACTACAGCTGGAGAAGCATAGGTCATCCTGATTCCTGACGGTGTAGTAACACGTCCTCATGCGGATGCACTGCGTGAGGTGCGTCCTGTCTATGTGCTTATTTGTCGTATAGTAGAGTATTAGGAGCGCGGCGGCTGGGAACGGATGGGGGGTAGCGCTGAGAATGGATGGGGGGTGGTAGGTTTCTGCAGGTGTCCGGACGATGTGGATAGTCACTCCGGGTACATGCCAGTGTACACTAATTTGTCCACGATCTACGAACGGGCAGGACTCCGTGTCTCTGACGATGCCGAATGACGTCCCTGGCAAGTTACGAACCTAGAAGAAAAGAGATAAAAAGGCCATTTACATAATCATTTCATGGCTGGCTGACCGTTCTTTTTTCCTTTTCTTTACCTAGATATCATACCGGATTCTTTGACGGGATACACTACCGACTCGAGGGCCAAATCTTTGTTGACGCCGGACGGACAGCTGCACACTGGCAATAGGCGGATTTAGCCGCTGATCAAGCTCAAGGTGCCCCCGTCCGACTCGTTGTCGCGATTCGTGACTTGAGAGCGACATCGGTGAGGAGCTGACGCGGCGTGGAAAGACGATGGCGAATCGGATGCGTCGAACCGAGTGGTGCGTGTGGGCTGCTAGGTTGCTTGTTGCTTGGTCTGATGAATGGTGTGGCCAAATATGCGATCGGATGTGACGCAGCGGTGATGAAGGCACTTGGAGAAGAGGCACCTTCGCCCGAAGACAAGCTGGTACTCGAGTTCCTGGACAAGGTGCTGTGTGTTCATTTTTGACGATGATGATGGGCATTTATTAATTGCTTGCAGGCGTGCGTGAATCGCGGACTTCGCTGGACCTTCAAGTTGGGCGGTCGCTGGTGGGCATCTTCCCGGAAGAACAGCTGAATCGCATCAACCTGAAGGTTACAAGTTGCAGAGTTCGACGGACGGAAGGGGACGAAGAGGGTTGAGAGCGGAGCTGAGGGATAGGGACAGGAAGACTGCGACTGCGCCTATGGGAACCTGAGACGAGGATGCAGGTGCGGAGAGCGGAGCAGGAGCGGCTGCTTGCCGAGCGACGGCGGGTGACGAGAGCGGAGCGGGGCCAGCAGATTGCAGAACATGCAGAGGAGATGCGGGGATTGGAGCAGGAGCGGGAGGAACCGGCACAGGAGGAGCCGGCACAGGAGGAGCGGGCATGGGAGGAGCGGGCACGGGAGGAGAGGGCGCGGCGGGAGCGGATACGGGGGCAGCGGGAGCACCCGTGCCGTGGGACTGGCGGCACCCGGGGCGGCACCTGATCATCTGGTGGATGCTACATGCGTCGGCGGCGGCACGAACTTGACCAATGGCGGGAGCAGCACACGGCCAAATTCATGGAGAGAAAGGTGGCCAGGGTGCAGGTGGAGATGCAGGAGTTAGAGAGACAATGGTTAACGTTAAGCGCTCAGGCAGGCACAACAACCGATAAAACAGTATCCTCCGAAAGACCCTGGCGGGCAGTCGATTCCGCATCGAGGACCCAGCAAGAAGTACTCCAAGCAGTTGGCCGAGGCAGAGAGGCTGGTCGAGTTCGTATGGAAAGCGATACCTACACGCCAGGCCGAGGTCGAAATGTGTGTCCAGCGGCGCCGTCGTCTGGAGGTGGATCTACAGACTCTGGAGCAACAGGAGCAGGAACAGGTGGTCGAAAGAAACAAACTATACGGTATCAACCTGTTGGGGAACCGGCGCTGGGAAACTTTCCAACACCCAGAACACCTAGATCTGGCCGCTCAAACCCAGCTGTTGGAGTATCCGGCAGGCCACTGGCGCGCGCACTTTGGAACAGCAGCGGGTCCGACTCGGAGTCGAGGGGGAGCATATCTACTGCAGTGCAAGATCGAAAAGCCAACTTTACGCGACGTGATTTGAATTCACAATCACAGCTTTGAAATACACGCGCCAGCTCTCCCTACCTCGACGCGCTGCTCGTCTTTGTGCGTACTCCCGTTCTCATTTACATAATAGGAGCACTAGTTCCTGGGAGCGACTTACGCGTACGTCTCCCTGAGGCCGGTTTGTTCTCAGCAATTCTCGTGGCCTTCCTCATCGACGTCCGGAAGGGGACTTACTCCAGGCGATCCTTCAGCAGCTCCAGAATGTGCCACAGGGATTCCAACCAATGCCGGTGTCAATTCGTGTCAATGGGCTCTGGTTCACGGGCCTTGCTGCAAGTTTGATGGGGGTTCTGGTCGTCATGGCCGCCAAATTACTTGGACGATACACGATCAATAAGGAGGACGCTTCGCCTTGCCAGAATGACTTGAGGAGCGACGCGGGGAAATTAAACGAATTCAGATGCACGCCGCGTTCGGCTGGGTGCTCCCTAGGCTAATAACGGGAGCCTCGATCCTCATCAGCATATCTCTTATACTTTTTTTTGCTGGCCTGTATGTTCTCCTCCTCACGACACAAAGGGACATTGCGATTAGCTTCATAACCGTCACGTCCTTGTTAGCATATGCGACTTCTTTTTCAGCGCTCCGCGTTTACTTTGACAGTAGATCGTATCTGTATTCTTCATAGTACCATGCCAAGTCAATTTCCTTCCCTTCCCTTCCCTTCCCTTCCTGTATCTACATGTTTACCTCGTGTCGACCTCCTTCTCTCCCCGTACACCCTTCGCATTCACCTCATGCCATTCTCGAAATCTAAGTATGCTTCCTACTTCCTCTATTCAATTTGGATGGCCGAACTCGGCCATGAACACGGTGGGTCAATTAACCTCCGCTCATCCCGGCCATCGGGCCCACCCCAAAGATGAGCGCTACGCCGTCGACTAGAGTAGATTAGCAGGCGTCAGCGCGTCGGCCTTCGTCAGGGCCCGGGTCCAGGGTGAGCTCGACATCAGAACACTTACCACCCCACCCCCACCAGCGCCGATACCAATATCTGGACCTCGTGCAACGCAACGAGGCGAGACGGGTGTAGGTGTCGGTCGGCTCCCACCCAGAATGTGTTACAGTTCCCCAGCCGCAAGGGACGAAGGGAAGGGAAGGGAAGGGAGGGGAGGGGAAGGGAAGGGAGGGGAGGGGAAGGGAAGGGAGGGGAAGGAGGTCGGGAGCACACGGGCTGTGCAGCATAGGTACGGGCCCAAGGGTCGACCGAACCAATTTATTTTATTTGTGAGTTCGATGGACGTGCAGGGGGCGTCTGGGAGCCGCTGGTCCGTAGAGTAGAGTAGACGGAGGGAAGTTGAACGTCCACAGTCGAATCAAGTCAGTGGTGGGAGTGCGAGGATGGGCCCGGGCTGCTGGAAGGACTTGAGCACGCCGCCGATGCTGCCGCCGCCGACGAGTATCCGGAGGTTGAGGTTGAGGTTGGTGTCGGTCTTCTGGGGAGCAGGAGAAGGCGAGTGGGTACGATGGCGTGGTAGAGGGGGCTCGAGGGGGGTCGAGGGTTGGTATCGTATCGGATGGGATGTGCCGTTGAGTAGACCTGGTACTATGCACGTTCACAGACGGGAGGAGGAAGTCGAGGAAAAGTCGAGAGAACTTGAAAGAAAAGCGGGTGCGAGTGTGTGCTACCACGTCCGGGGGAGAAGACTCACACTGAGCAAAGCACGTTTATGAGTAAAATTTCGGTCCAACACATGAGCTAGACAGACGTACGCGCATTCCAGGTTACGTCCCCCGACCACGACTTCTACTTCTTTCTCCGAGTCGATGACCGACCTCCTGTTCTCGATTGGTCGGTCGATCGTGGCGACAGAAGGTGAACTCGGCCCATTCTCTGTGAGTTGTCTTCTAAGTTATCGAGGGCCTCGTTCTTGAGATGGACAGGAAGGGATTGGCTGCTCGTGGGGCTGTTGAGAGTCCAAAGGCTTCGTTGGCTTGGACGGGGCCGTGCGTAAAGGAGGTTGATCCAGTGCCTTGCCAGCTGATCTTCATGACGTCCACAGCTGCCTGAGGAGCCGTAGACCTGTCATGAGTCTACATTAAGCAGAGAACGTGCATCAGCATCTCCTACTTCTCGAGAGACACGAACGACTCTGGAACGTACGGCGAGAACGACAACTCTCATTCAGCTTCGCCCTTTCAACATCCCCTGCGCGAAACATCCTTCCGGCTTACGATTCCCCAGCTCGTACGCACAAGACGCTGTGAACGAGCCATCAGGGCAGGTTCGCCATAGAACTTGAAGGCGAGTGGGTACACGGGTATGGTACGATGTTGAGGTCGTCGAGAGCTCGAGGGTTGACATTGCATCGGACGGGATATTCCGTTGAGTAGACCTGGTACCATGCCCGCTCACCGAGGGGAGAAAAGAATCGCTGCCGCGACTCAGCCATCGAAAGAAAGTCGAGAGCAAGCAATGCCAGATGCCGGGCTGTGTGTGCCACCAAATATGGAGGAGAAGAGTCACACTGAGCAAAGCACGTTTTATAAGAACGAAATTGAAGAGCACGTCGTCCTGTCCGGGTCCATCAGCACGAGCGAGAAGAAGAATAGGAATTGACATACTCGAATCGTGGCGTTACGCACCTAGCACTCCTGGGTGGCGCTGCTGTAGGCGAACGAACGTCGAAGCACATGAGTAAGTCCGGAGCCTCCGCCTTTGCCTTCTCGGGGAGCTGGTCACGGTGCATCTTGCCTGTGTGGATGAACGGAATGAGCCTACCAAATTTGACGAAAGGCATAGAGAATTGACGTACCGAGTAAGGCTATTCAGATTGCCGTCTTTTTGGGCTCTGGTGGATCCAACAGACACAAGCCAAGAGCCCTTGTCCTGCTTGAACAGTGAACGGTCAGCTTTTCGACGTCGTTTCTCTCCCTGGTGGTTGAAACCATTCTTTAGGTTACAGCGCGCTCAGTCGTAAGTACGTGAGGGAGTTGGGATAAGAGATATGGGGTGGCTGTGCGATACGCGGCAGATCATACATGGCAGGAATCGCAAAAAGGAGATACCAAACTCCATTTCTTCAACCATCACCTGGGTTGGGGGACCTCTTTCCTCGGTGCTGGCATGCCAGTCGTTTCGATTGCAAGATTCCCGCCTGCGGCTGTTCAATTACGACTAATTCCCATTGATTTCAAGTGTCTTCAAATAAAAGACTCGGTGCAACTGGATATCGATGCGCGCATGTCGCGGAGCACTTGGCCCGGGCATCCCTTTCATCTCCAACCTACCCATCTGGCCTTCTGACTTGTTAGCGGCCTTCACTGCACGAGGAACGCGCTATTTAAGATGGCAGAAGACGGATACCAGCCTTTTATGTGGGGAGGGGAGAAGACACATTTATTACAGGTGTAGTGACGCAGACACTTTTCTACCCAACATAAGGTGCGTTATGAGTATGAATCACTTTTATTTTTGCTAGTGTTGAACTCCTTTGTATGCGCGGTTGTATAGGCCCTGCTGTCCCCGGCTAACACTTGGAACGATTGGACTTGGGGATGTCGTTCATTTGTCTTCGGCAACGAACCTGGGTACCACGAGTCATTCGTAATACTTCGTCTATTGCGCTCAGCATTATTGTTTTGCTTACTCTTACCCTAGGACAACCCTAGGAGCAGCATTACCCACCTTAGATACCATGCAATTGAAGCGCCTGGACTCGGTTGCATTCTAAATCCATCCTCACCCTCAACGTGCCGGCCCTATCATAATTTCAGGGGGAATCTCGGAGACTTCTGTCTTCTTGGAACCTCACAGAAGATAGCTAGTTGGACATTAATTCTGCATATCCAGGTAAATTAAACCCAGGTTAACGAGACTACCTATTTCTAGTCGGATTCGCTGGGACTTGGTTCTCACTAGCGCCCGTATTTCCCACCGAATGGCGTGCAATAAAGGTGCTTTTGGATTCGCGGGGACTTGCACTGAACTCTGCGAGTGTTACCAACCTTCGAGAATGTCGGCGAAAGGAAGAACTTCTGCACCATGGCAGGTGTTATAATAAGACATCGGTCCTTCGCCATCTCCGCACGTGTTGATACAACATACAACAGCCAAGTGCACGAGAAGTCTTCTTGTGGAGTAGCGTCAAATCCATAATCCCACGGGCGCTCCCACAACTTTGGCGCTCGTTTACAGCTGTCAGAAACTGAAGTCCTTTTGATATGTATTTAAATTTTTATGTCTGCGCCGCGTTTAAGATGGGCACTGGCTCACACGTCCAAGTTTCTTTGGCAGGAGGAGTGACGGATTATCTGATCGATGATTCTGTGCCTCCACTCAACATGTCGCCTTCCAAGATGCAGATCCTAGAAAGAGCTGATGGAAGAAGAGTTTCGACGCCATCCTCTTACTTTTGGCCTGCGAGCTCCCGCAATCGAGTCTCGGGGACCTCGGAGTATTTAGGCGCTCAACCCGGGCTGGCCCGGACCGTCGATCATGATCGATTTCAAACTCAGCGCGAGCGCTCGGCGACTTCCGTTCCGGCGCCTAAGCAGCCTATTCGTTGATTGCACCCCAGTAGCGCACCTGCAAACGTGGTTCCGGCATGTTAGGTCATCGTTATAGGCTCGGAAAAGTGCCTCGTTCCTCGTCTGCCACTTGGAGATGACCACGATAAGTGAATTCACGCTGTCAAACTGGGCCAACACGAGGGAGGTAGCTATGTACATGAGATACATGATATGATTATCCATTAAAACGCACGGATCACGTTTGATCTCAGCTCTGGCCCAAAATTTTCACTGCTTCCAGCACTCGCTTGGCGGAACCCCAGTTCGACAGTCCCCGGAAATCCAGTTCTTTGATGTGAGATAAATGCCTTGGCGAGCTTACATTGTCTTCACCGATGTCGTCGGCATAACAAATCGCCTCGCTTCCATTCCAGAAGCTGTGAAAACAGGGAAAACATAGGTCATGCCGTACGTGGTGAGGGACGTGAATGATAACAAGAATAGCAGTGTCTCCTCGAAGCACGAGTGTCCCGTTTTCTCTCCGCTATGGCGAATGAAGAGGTGTCTATTAGTGGGTACAACGGCTGAACCAAATCCAAATACAACATTGCATTGAGAACTTACTATAGGCGCCTTCTTTGTGTACCGATCAGAAGACGTCTGTTCATCGATTCTTATTCTTGTTTCGATCCCGAGACATTGACAGACGGATTAGAAGCTTGATTCAACAACGTGTGTTGGATGGCTGCAGATAATATCTAGCGTACAGGCACCAACCAAGATTCACCCCCATCCTACCATCCTACTGCCCGTCACGCAGTTAGCACGAATACGGGCTCCCTATCCGACTCCAGAAATGGATTTTTCAAACGAGACACTTCTACATCCTCTCACATTCCCCGACAATGGTCAAGTCAACCATGAGGCATGGAAGGTGCAAGAAATGTGGGAGATGTTGCAGCACATGATGGAAATGCGGGATCATCGCATAGAAGAGGTGGAGACGAGTCTCGCTATGGCGAAGGAGGCGATTGATGAGGCTAAGGCTGAACAAGCCCGGTCAGAGAAATCTCTGCAAGACGCGATGGACAAACAGGCAGAGCTTGTGTCTACCGTCAGTTCGCACCTCTCAAATGCCATGAAAGATCCAGAGAACCACCAGGCAAATGAGCAACTCAAGCAAGAGCAAGAGAAACAGGCAAACGAGCAACTCGAGCAAGAGCAAAAGAAAGCCCGAGCCCTCAATCAGTCTCAGGGGCGAATGGCATTGTGGAAGGAGGCACGATGGTCAGTAGGTCGGCAACCACCATTTTGGTGGCAGGCGCATGAGCAGCGAGAGCTAGAAGAGCGGCTGGAGCGATACCGAAAGCGCTTGTGGGAACCGAAAGCTACGCTGGGGGAGCAGGAGCGGGTAATAACACGGGAACTGGAGCGGCAATCATCGGAGCGGCAACAGCGAGAGCGACCAAGTAAGTGGGAGGGGGGGCAATGGACGGGGCAGGGGCGGTGGCCGCAGCTAGAACTAGAGTTGGACCTGGTTCGGGAGCTGGTGTGGATGTCGCAGGAGCGTGAGCAGAAGCGCCGAGAAGTCCGGCACACTCCTATGTTGGCGGGGATTTGGGAGCCGACATGGGAAGGGGATAGGGGCGTGGAGAAGGTGCTGAAACAGGCGGTGGAGCAGGGGCTACTGCCACAAAAGGAGCCCGAAATGCAGCCGGGGTGGTGGATACAGCCAGCGCAACAGAAGGCGATGGAGCTAAAGCAGGAGAGGCGGCGGCTAAAGCAGGAGCTGGAATGGGTGCAGGAAGGGGACTTGCAACGGGAGCGGAGCTGGGTGCAAAGTCAACAACGGAAGCGGAAGAAGGAGCTGAAGAGGGAGGCATTGAAATGGGAAACACTGTGGGCATGGAATCAGGAGTTGGAGCGGGGGTGGGGGCTGGGGTGGGAGCGAGGGTGGGAGCCGGAGTGGGAGCGGGGGTGGGAGCCGGGGTGGATGTCTGCGGTACTCCCGCTGGAGGGAGAACAGGGGCCGGGGACGTGGTCCGAGTTCAGGGAGAGGATGGTTTCCAAGGAGCGTAGAAGGGTGAAAGCAGAGCTCCCACAATTGGAGCAACAATGGCTCACAGACAAGGCAAGGCAGCTATTGCAACATCCACCTGAGCCATTGGTCAGACCAATGGCTCAGGATGACTCCGACAAGTTGGCCGACACAGAGGGGTTTATCAAGCTGGTCTGGCAGGTTATTCCTGCCCGCCAGGCAGATGTCGACATGTACATCCAGCAGGTCCGTCAGCTGGAGGCGAATCTGCAGACCCTGAGCCAGCAGAGGGACGAGTTGAAGAGCTCAAGGGCGGTCGAGAGAAACAAACGGCGCGACATTTACCAATCCACAAGCCATCTTCAAGGAATTTTGCCGTTGCTGGATCAGACCGCTCGAACTCAGGTGCTGGATTATTCGGGACGCCACTGGCGTGCGCTACAACAACAGCGGGTCGAGGAGAGGGCGTATTTGTTGCGGCGCAACCTCCACGGGCGGCCAACTCTGCGCGACGTGATACTCAGGAACCATGATAATTACACGCGCCAGTCTCCCTACCTTGACGCGTTGCTCGTCTTCGTGAGTACTAATCTCTTCTTTCGTTGATAGGAGTCGCTGATGCCATGTATATAGGCTGGTTTGTTCTCAGCAATTCTCGCTGCCTTCCTTATCGACATACGGAAAGGCCTCCAAGAGGACTTACTCCAGGCAATCCTTCAGCAGCTCCAGAATGTGCCACAGACATTTCAACCCACACCAGTCTCCATCTGGGTCAACGGGCTCTGGTTCACGAGCCTTGCTGCAAGTTTGATTGGGGCTCTGGTCGTCATGCTTGCCAAATTCCTTGGACGATGGACAATCAATAAGGAGGACGTACGAGCCATCTTCTCCTTGCCAGAAAGACTCGAGCAACGACTCAGGGAAATCACGCGAATTCAGATGCACGCCGCGTTCGACCGGGTGTTCACCGGGCTAATAGCGACAGCTTCGGTCCTCATCTACATATCTCTTATCCTCTTCTTCGCCGGCCTTGGTGTTCTCCTTATCACGACACAGAAAGCTATTGGAATAAGCTTCGTAGCAATCACCTCCTTATTAGGAATTGCGACTTTAGCTGCAGCGTTCTTCATTTTCCGCAAGTCTTATGGTCAGTAAATAGTATCTGTATTCTGCATAGTACCATGCCAAGTCAATTTCCTTCCCTTCCCTTCCCTTCCCATATCTACATGTTTACGTCGTCTCGATCTCTATGCTTCTAACTTCATCCGTTTTCAAGTTGGATGGCTAAATCCAAGCGGCCATGAACACGATACGGGAAACTAACCTCCGCTCATCCTGGCCATCGGACCCATACCCATCCCAGAGACGATCATAAGTTTAACGCCAACTAGAGTAGATTACCACGCATCAGCTTCGTCAGGGCCCAGAGTGAGGACATGAATCAAATACCACTCCCACCACCGCCAGCCGCCAGCCGCCAGCGCCGACATTGTATCTTGACTCCTGAATACCGAGTGAAACAACGCGATTTTGACATAGCGTAGGCGTCGTGTCATCTCCCACCCCAATACTATTAATGCGTTCTCCGCCTCAGGCTCAAGAATCGAAGGGAAAGGAAGGGAAGGAGGTCGGGAGCACACGGGCTGTGCGGCACAGGTACGGGTCCAAGGATCGGATGATCGGACCAATTTATTTTATTTGAGTGCGATGGACGTGAGGGACGCTGGTCCGCCCAGGCCCATTGAGTATCAGGTCTTCTGGGGAGAGCAGGAGAAGGCGAGTACATAGGTGCACAGGTGTGGTATGGTACGATGGCGGGGTCCAGGGGAGTCAAGGGTTGATGTTAATCGGACGGGATATCCCGTTGAGTAGCCGCGGTACCATGTCTGTACCGACGGGAAGAATCGCTGTCATCGGAAGTCGAGAGAAAGTCGAGAGAAATAAGAGCGAGTGTGTGCTACCGCGTCCGGGGGAGAAGAGTCTCGCTGAGGCTAGCAAAGCGCGTTTATGAGTAGAATTTCGGTCCGACATGTGAGTTCGGACTTACAGCATTCCAGGTTACGTCGCCCGACCTCGATTTCTACTTCTACTTCTTCCTCCGAGTCGATGACCGACCTCCCGTTCTCGGTCGATCGTGGCAACAGCTCGGCCCGTTCTCTGCGAGTGTTGTAAGTTCGGGGACTTCGTTCCTGAGATGGACAGGAAGGGATTGGTCTTGGGGGGTTGTTGAGAGTGCTATGTAGAACGTCGTTGACTTGGACGGGGCCGTGCGTAAAGGTCGATCAACTGCCTTGGGGCTTCTTCATGATCCAATAATCGACGTCAGCATCTCCGACTCCTCAAGAAATACGACTACGAACGACTCTGGAACGTACCTCAAGAACGACAATTCTCATTCAACTTCGCCCTTTCAACATCCTCTCTGTGAAGCATCCTTCCGGCTTATGATTCCCCAGTTCGTACGTACGTACAAGACGCTGTGAACGAGCAATCAGTTCAGGTTGGACATAGAATCTTGGTTCGAAGCTGGACACTCACCTGAGCACCGGAACTGCCAACATGTCGTCGTAGCCAACGGTATAGGTCCATCGAACCTCCACTGTGTACCCGAAGTGAAATGCCCTTGTAAGCGTATTCCTTCCCTTGTGCGCTCCACTCGGTCTATATCCTCTCTCGCGCACTGGGTCTGGTCGCTGGCTGCAAAGAGCATAATATCGCGCTTGAGCCCCGTCTTATGTATCACTGAGGTGTAGCGGGTAGCTGAGCGCAGCGCGGAAGAGGACGGCATCCTGTCCGGGAATCCATCAGCACGAGCGAGAAAGAGAGAGCAGGAATTGACGTACTTGGATCATATCGTTACGCACCAGCATTCCTGGGTGGCGTTACCATAGGCGAACGAACGTCGAAGCACATGAGTAAGTCCGGAGCCTCCGCCTCCGCTTTCTCGGGGAGTGGGTCACGGTGCATCTTGCCTGTGTGGATGAACGGAATGAGCCTACCAAATTTGATGAAAGGTAGAGAGGATTGACGTACCGAGTAAGGCCATTGACATTGCCGCCTTTCTTGCCCTGGTAGATTCAACTTGGGTTTGACAGCAAAGTCGAGGTTGTTCCAGGACCTTCGCTCCGTCCTAAGCGTGATAACGAGGCATCCATGCGTCCTGCTTGAAGGATGCCAGTGACGTCTTCTGGACGGAACCATATGTCCATTAACGGTAGGCTTTTCGACGTCGTTTCTCTCCCTGGTGGTTGAAACTATTCTTTAGGTTGCGGCGCGCACGTGAGGGAGGTGGGAGAAGAGATACGGGGCGGCTGTGCGACATGCGACCACACGACGCCGCCATATACCAAACTCCATTTCTTCAACCACCATCGGTCCTCCTCCTCCAGTGCTGGCACGCCAGTCGTTTCGATAGCAAGATTCCCGCTTGCGACTGTTTAGTTACGACTAATTACCATCAATTTCAAGTGTCTTCAAATAAAAGACTCGGTGCAACTGGATATCGATTTACGCATGTCGCAGAGCACTTGGCCCGAGCATCCCTTTCATGACCAACTTACCCATCTGGCATTCTGACTTTTTAGAGGTCTTCAAGGAGCGAGGAATGCGCTATTCAACATGGCTGAAGACGGCTACCAGCCCTTTTTATGTGGGGAGGGGAGAAGACACATTTATTACAGGTGTGGTGACGCAGACACTTTTCTACCCAACATAAGGTGCGTTATGAGTATGAATCACTTTTATTTTTGCTAGTGTTCAACTCCTTTGTAGGCGCGGTTGTATAGGCCCTGCCGTCCCAGACTAACACTTGGAACAATTGGACTTGGGGATGTCGTTCATTAGTCTTTGGCAACGAACCTGGGTTCAACGAGTCGTGCGTAATACTTCGTCTATTGCGCTCAGCATTATTGTTTACTTACTCTTACCCTAGGACAACCCTAGGAGCAGCATGCCCCACCTTAGATACCAAGCAATTGAAGCGCCTGGACTCGGTCGCATTCCAAATCCATCGTCACCCTCAACGTGCCAGCCCTATCATAAGTTCAGGGGGAATCTCGGAGACTTCTGTCTTCTTCAAACCTCACAGAAGATAGCTAGTTGGACATTAATTCTGCATATCCAGGTAAATTAAACCCAGGTTAACGAGACTACCTATTTCTAGTCGGATTCGCTGGGATTTGGTTCTCACTAGCGCCCATATTTCCCACCGAATGGCGTGCAATAAAGGTGCTTTTGGATTCGCGACGATCCGAGGACTTGCACCGAACCCAGTGAGTGTTACCAATCTTCGAGAATGTCGGCGAAGCGAAGAATGTCTGCAACATGGCAGGAGTTATAATAAGGCATCGGACCTTTGCCATCTCTGCACGTGTTGGTTAAATATACAACAGTGATGTGCACAAGAAGTCTTCTTGTGGAGTGGCGTCAAAGCCACAATCCCATAGGCACTCCCACGACTTTGGTGCTCATTGACAGGTGCGAGAACCGGGGACCCTCTTCGGTACGCAGTGAATTTTTCATGCGTCCCCTGCATTCAAAATAAGGATCACTACACACATCTGACTTTCTTTGACAGACGCAATGGACTTCTTTGAGGTCTGGCTGATTGATAACAATATGAGGCTCTGCCAGGCGACGTATCACCAGGATCCTAGAAAGATGATAGCTCTGCACCTCTCCTGTGCTTTCCGCAGCACTTTGTGGAGGCGTAGAGGCGACGGTTTGATGGTGAGGAGGACTAGCGAGCGAAGCCAAGTATAGGGAAAGGTCGGCGAAGCAAATTCAACAACATAAGGAAATTTAGAGGGCGGAGCCCAACTATGTACAACATAATAAATCGCGCCCATTGTCACTACACCTCGTTCCTGAGATATTTCTATAGAAGTTTTACTATGAAAATGGTTTAGGCTTATGTCCTGGAGCCGAGGAAGGTGGTGGTGTTTCGTCATTCATCACGTTAAACTTGTCCGGGATTTCTTAGAAGCCTGCAGATAGCATTTTTGGGAGTGCGTAGTCGATTGGTCTGACTCAGGGTCAGGTCTCCCTGCATCATTCCGGAGATCATGCCGAAAACGGATGGATGGCGGGGCGGTATCACAAGAGGCGCGACAGGAGGCGCGACCGATGCGAGCGGCGCATTACAGACCCCAGGGAGCCCGTCCCCTGCCTTGAACGCACCATTTTTGCCTTGGTCGCTGGGTATCACAATGCCGAGGCGGCAGTGCGGTGACCGAACCTTGTTCTTATAGTTGAATGGTGGCTGAGAGCTTATTTACGTAGCTGCACAGCACTAGCATGAACACGAAAAGTGCATATGTACTGTGAAATAAATTTGACACTCACGCCTGCGACAAATCCTTGCAGAGATCGTTGACGCGAGTCTGAGGGCATACGGTGCGTGTGTATATTTACTTTTCGTGTCACTTGTTATCTATGCGCGAAGCGGGTGCTGTAAAAACTGCGTCAACAGCGTAGTCGGGTACCCATTGTTTATCACATTGGCGCTGCTCCTAACACTCACGTACAAGAGACACTATGACCGAGTGAAACATATTTATTTTTTAAAAATCTAGGAGTTGGAACGGGTGGTTTCCGAGAACGGGATTAAAGGATATCTACGAAGCAAGCCTGCATGTGAGGCTTTGCATACTCAGAGAGGAAGTACAGACCACACTCGTCGCATTGCTCGACGAGGCCAGTCCACTCGCTCTTCCTGATACCGTTCCCCTCGGAAAGGCGCTCGAGCACCTCCTTCTGATCCTCGAGGGTTTCGTTGATGGGCGCAATGTCCTCCGCCGGCGCGTTCAAGTTGGAAGGACCTGCCATAGGCTGATTGGGTGGCAGAGGCTGCTCTCCGAGAACGTTGATATCGATGGCCTGCCGCTTAAATTTTCGAACCTCTTGTGGATGAAATGAGCTTGCAAACGTGGTGACGCTGAAAGACAAGGAGGCTTACTCGTTCGTGCCAAGTTCATGCGAGCAAAGGACTGGCCAGCCATTTGGACGACACCAGGGACACGCGATCCTGGAAAGCCAGGGAACAAAGGTGCGGGATTGAGGCCATTCATTGCAGCGGCGTGGAGATGGAAGCGCGTTTGGCTGTCGGGAGTCATAACGGGCGCTGGAAATGTATTTATGGTCAGCTATGCACCATAGAAAGAGAACAAAGACTTACCTGGAGCCGGTTGGAGGAGCCGGTACGAACTGACGTGGGTGGATGTCTCGTACAGGTCTGTCAGATTTACTGAGATGAGTAAATATTGTCAGTTAGAATATTTTCTTCCTGACTAGTTAAACTCACAAAAAAATCCACAGACGGAAGGCTCGTAATGACAAAACACATAGACGATACCTTCCCTCGCGTGTACAATTTGGGAGGACAGCACGACGCCAGGGGGCACAAGCAACCCGCAGAAGCAGGACCAATGCAGACCGTGATCTTGCAGCCACTTACGTATGCCTGCAGCAGTGATCTTGCAGCCGTTCAAGCTAAGAGGCCTGAAGGTGCGTTGTATTAGCAGCAAAGAACATGTTGACTGAAACTACTTACCATGCGACGGTGACCAGTGATCCTACTTCTGGGCAGTATACAATAATCTCCAGAGTGGAGCATTGAGCCTGGATGCAAACGTCGAAGACGCTCTCCTCACGGGGGCGTTTAAGAAGAACAACGCGATCGGCTGGCTCAGACATGGGGTGTTTGGGATGCTGTTCATTTGAGCACCCACCTGTTTTTTAAGCTCTCAGTTTTGCCTCTGTCTTTTCTTGCTCATATTAATTTTTATCGCCTAGGGTACTCTTTGAACCATTCAAGACCTCGCTTAAAGAGCCGCCAAAGACCCTTACCATTAAGGTACGCGCAAATAAATTGTTTCATTAGTTTGACTGGGTAGTCCAGTATGTGCAGTTATGGGTGGTCTGAAAGCCTTCCATATATTTTTATCTTGTAGGTGCGCAGCTTCTATCTCCTGCAGTCGGCTGAGCAGAAGCTAGCGGGATGTGACAATGGGCGCTTATTGTGACACACCAGGTGCACTCAGTGGGGCATGAAACCCCTTAATCATCGGCTATGTCTCCTGCAGGTCTAATTAAATATTTCTTCAATGTTCCTTTTCTTGAGTTCTGCGATTGCGTCTTTATCGTTTGCAGGATCCGAGGGAGGCAAATTAAGGAACATCGACGCAAGCAGAAGGTTGCATTGTGTATGTGCACTTCGTCTCCGGATGGTGAAGGCACCCTTTCCTTCAATTTCCTCGGTCGTTCTCTGTACGACACCTGAAGAACTGTTGCGATACAATGGCCGGTGCTGACGTCTCGCCAGCAAAGCTGTTCTCACCAGAGGAGATTGCGATGGGTGCTAATCAGGTCACGCGACAAACTTGGGTACATGCTCTTGCGAAGCACTCCACTGCCTCCATTGTCGAGTTCCCCGAGTCTGGATCCATCCCAGGTCAAAGCGTAGGGCACTTATTTTCTGTGTCGCTGAACGATGGACATTACTTTCATCCGAAACACAACATTCAGTATTCTCTTGGTGGCTGTAAAGGGCAAGAGAAAAATCGTACAAGTAAGCTTCTGATTGACCAGACGACTGGAAAGCCTGCAAAATGTGTGAAGGAGCATTTATCTTGTGAGTTTTCACTCATGATTATTTTCTGTTGACTAGAATCTTTGACAGGTGGCTCCCTGAAGAGGTGCGAGGCCATGGATGCATCAAATACTCCGACTGCAGCTCTTCCAGCTTTGAACAACCAAATGGTAGATGCTTGTGACGAGGTTTTCCTCAAGACGTTTGGCTTCTACTGTGCACTAGTCTCCCAGGGATGCGATTTCGAAGCCATTGATGCGGGGGACAACCTTTTCGATGATTTCAATATTTCATCTCGGCAGGAGTTGCTCTTGGAAGACTGCCGAAAGCCTCCTCGCGACATAAAGTGTTGCACAGGAAAGCTCCAAATGCATCTGGACTCATTTGGACGTCCATATATTCAGTAAGTCCTAGCGTCTCGCCACCTGAATTATTTTTTGACTCTGTGCATCAGATGCGAATACCATGACGCCCACGATACGGCTCATATCATTCTTCGAAATATAGACGAATTTGAGACAGTTTATCTGCGTGCGCTCCTTGAGGACGACCGAGCAACTGTGGATCTCTACGAAATGAAAGCGATGGGCCGTGGATATGGTCCACGCTCACCCTGTGCCTATACGGCGTCCGCCTCTGCTCAAAGACAGTTATGCCGTAAGCAGTTCGGTCTTCTTGTGATCAAGGCACTTACTGATAATCTTCCAGCTCACTGGCACAGGTTTTCAGATGGTTCTCTTCGGAGAGGTGTCCTAGTCAAGGACCATGACTGCCCCACCGTCTTCCATATATATACGCCAAATGATTTGATATCATGCCCATACATTCTCATCGTCTCGAAAGACCCTCATTCCCATCCCCCTCCTCATCAGACGAAAACACCACCGCCAATTCTGTCCTCATTTAGGAGAATTCTACACTCCCTCAGCTGGCAGTTGGCCGACGCGACACCGCGGAAAATCATAATCGATTCTGGGTTCAGGACTAACCTGAGGGCACTCCTCCAATGGCCAGCAGAAGCACCGGATCCTACTCTCTCTGATCTGCACCCTTCCTTTGGTAACCAGGACCATGCACAGCGGATAATAAATCAGCTCAGGAAAGAGGAGTATCCGTCTGGAACAGGATTCGAAGGTGCGCTCTCTTGTTACCATAATTGCTCAAAGGCGCTTATTGGATCACAGGCGCTAAACTTTTGCTTGAGCGAGGCCAGGCAAGGATCAACACCAACCCTTACCTGCGTTGCGTTGAGTCCCACACTCTTTCGGACGGTAAAATATTTCGACTGATCATCTGTATGTGCCCGAAGATGTCGAGCGTCCTCATGGATTCCGTGTTCATTTCAATCGACACGTCCTTCAAGCGTGTGAATAACAAATGGCAGGAGTTTGAGATGGAAACTTGGGATGTGGAACGAAATTTATGTGAGTATCAATACATGTGTGTGTCGTTATAATATCTGAATTATTGACAGCAATTGTCGTCGCTCGTGCATACACAAATTCTCAGTCTGCTGAGGCACACTTCATTCTCTTCCAACGCATTTTTGACTTCGCTGAGGAGGATACAGGCAAACCTCCCAGGTTTAACTACATGCACGGAATCGGATTCTTCCTCTTCATAGCCGATGCCCACAAGGGACAAGCTCTCGGTATGTTCTCCCTTCATTCATTCAAATTTCCAAGCCTAAACTATAGTAGGATTTGGGAAGTACTGCCAATGGCTTTGCAGGAACCTTGGAAACGATGTGATGTGCAATTATGAGCTGCATCGTCGATTGAACTCTCTCACCGCATATGAACATCTTGAAAGAATCCTTCGGCTCTGTTTAACCCACTTCCAGCGAAACATCGACGAAATCTCGACGCATATCTCCCCCGAGGTTCGCGCTGCAATGTTTAGTTTGGCGTCGTCGACGCCGCTTGCCAATTACGATGCAGTGATTTCGCTAATTCAAAATGGTGGTCCCAAGGCGAAGGGTATGTTAAATTCCAGCTACCATACCTCGTTTAGACGTTATCTAACTTCCCCAACAGCATGGTTGAAAAATAAAATCGATTCAAAATTTGTTCTCCCAGCGATATACAAGCCGCACAATGTCATCCCGATCGAGATATGGCTGGCGTCCCCGACAACCACAAATGGGAACGAACAATCGCATGCTAATATCAACCGCGATGGGACCGATCTAACGCTACTAGGTGGAATAATGCGTGGACTCCGGTATGACCAGCACGCGATGGAAGTCATAGTAAACTATGACAAGTATCACATTCCTCGACGCGATCAAGATTCGACACGCGAACGGCGATTTCAGCGATCTATTCAACGACACGGCAAGCCATTTATTATTTTGTATTCTGCATCTCTAAATTGTGCCTGTCTAGTGGTTAAACAACGACGTACAGCCTATCGGAATCCCTCGTTGCAAGCTCACCTACCTCTGCAGGTAGACCGGTCTTTTATCTCAGAGGACACTATGCGCGACTTGCCATATTCCACGCCTGATTTGGAACTGATCGAGCCAAACATGGATGATATACTGGCACATCCCTCAGTTATTCATCACCCAGTCTTGTGTTATCAGACTAGCCCGTACTCTGAGCTGGCCGGGGCACTCGATGTGTTTATGCCCTCTTCAAATAACCTTTTTATGACTCCTCCCCCCCTTATGTCTCTTCCAGACGAAATCACCTTCCCTCACTATGATCCAAGTCTCCATTATAGTACCTATAGCTCACTTATAGATGTATTTAGATATGCGTAGCTTCTACAGTCTTTCTAATCGCAGCGAGACGTACAATTGATTCTCGAAGAGCCAAATGACAACTCACACAGCCACTGATCAAGCGCTCGTCATCGGATTCAGACTCTGCCGCACTACACAATTGAGCGCTGCATTTTATTTTCTTATAAATATGTCTATTACATGCACTGCTATTGATTTAGTATGGTTTGGTCAAAAGTTGGTTGGTGTGGCAAGCTGCACGCCGTGAATTAGACACAATCTCGAGGGAGATCAGCGAGATTCTCACGCTTGGCCGCAAGTGTCTGAGTCGCCGGCAACCGCATCGTCACACTATCACACATTCAATATCCTGTCTTAGATTCCCTGCGGTGTTTTGGGTCCTCCCGACACCAGACGCGTTCACTGTTGATGCGCTGGGGGCAGGAGCGTGCCAGGGGCTTGATCTGACCTTTTCGGGCTGTCCTGGCAGCTGTCAGCCATCGGGATCCGACCCTGAGTCAGACCAATCGACTCATCACTGCATTTTTGGTACCAGACACGCGGAAACTTTCATCAATCCCTCCAAACATACGATGTCGGGGCTAAGTCTGACATGTTTTCAATGTTCCATGGGATTTCAAGGCACATGCGCGTCGTTCACGCGTCATTCTCCGTCCTGCTTCAACCACCACAGACGCCCATTCAACTAGCGCAACTGGAAGATCTCAAAAAATGTCAGCTAGAGGGAAGGACAGCACCAAGCTTTCAAAGCAGGAACTTGCAGAGATGTTGATGAAAACCATCGAAGCATGTGTGCAAAATATGCAAGATGAGGTGGGTCCGGAAGCGGCTTTACAGCGTGAGAAGGCATGATTCCCTCTCTCTCCACCCTTTCCGAAGCTTACATTTGACTTGTACCCAGGAAAGAGTTCAATATTCCCCAAAGTGCAAAGGTGTCGAGGCTACAGACGATTGGATGACCCTTCTGAAGCCGATTCAGCAAGACGATAAGGATCAATGCGACTCATGGAAAGAAGAGATAGAGAATATTCTCATTTTTGTAAGTGTTTTACTTTCGTTACTCCAATCTCAAGCTCAAGGTTGATAACCACACTCTCACCAGGCAGCGCTCTTTTCTGCGGTAGTAACAGCATTCCTTATCGAGTCATACAAATTACTGCAGCCACCAGACTCGACTGACAGCACCCCCGACCCCACAAATTCTACTGCCCTCAACAGGCAATTTAACCCAAGCCCAGAGTTTATATCGATCAACATCTTCTGGTTTTTGAGCTTGGTGCTCAGCCTTACAACTGCGCTCATTGGGATTATTTCTACGCAGTGGCTTCGTGAACACCTCTCTTATCCGGAATACTTAACGCCCGAGCAAACCTTCGCATTGCTCAACATGAAGACGGACATGCTCCAAAAATGGCGTGTGCGTGCGATCATAACGACATTGCCGATTCTACTCCAGACTGCATTGCTTTTATTCTTTGCTGGGCTGGCACAATTTCTCGTGTCACTTGGTGTCAAGCAAGTTACTATCCCGGTTGTATTCTTCATTGCGTTATCCTTCATTTTCCCCATCGCGACGATGATTCTTCCAGCCCTCCAGGTTTACCTCCTTCAGAAAGAAACTCGAGTAAACGGTGACGTTCCTGCTCCGTGCCCCTACAAATCCCCTCAAGCCGAGTTCTTCTATTCTGTTTCGTTCATCCTGTCACGCTATCAATTGGTCAAGCTGCCTTTTGCAGTGGTCTACGCATCCATTCGCTGTATTCTAGACACCCTTCGCCACGTGCTCAAATCCGTTCAATATGTGTTTCGACATGGGCTCAAACATTCTCAAACAATTTACCAAAAAGTCCACCTCTTTTCCAAAAAATATCTCCCCCATCTGTGGGCTGCCGCGGCTGATTTTGTGAAGGGCCTATCCATAGCCAGGCAATCAGAGGTTCGCTACACGCAAGCAACCACACGTTTCCGTAACACAATGAAGCAAGTAAACGAAACATGGTGGTCCTCTGATTTGGCGTGGGTGTCAATTCGACGTGACTATGCATGTCGAATCTACACGAAGCGCCAATGGGAACGCATCAAGAAGGCCAATGGGGATATGCCCCCTGAGGCAGACGACGTCCTCAGCGCCTGGGGCGATCAAGACGACAATGGACCTTGGGAGAAGGTATGGCAATACGGTCTGCCTTACGACCAGATACAAGGCCTTCGGAATCTGAGTCGATTATATCAGTACGACGATTCATCTGATCAAAGCATGATGGAGACATCATATCGGTGCTTTGAACACACTCTCGACTCATTCTCCGGACCACGATCATTGCCCACTGGTGAAGCTGGGTCCAGGACAATTGAGTGGGGTGACATATTTTATGCATCTTTGCTTGAGTTACTGCGCCCGGAAGGTTACTCCATAATTTCCGATGTCGCCACGATTCCAGACCCTCCATCAGACGCACAGGTCCAAGAACGCAACAAAATTGTTCATAAAGAGGTCCTCTTCCTCTTCCTTGCAGAAATGAGACTCGAGAAAACACCATGCAAAGTTTTGATTCAGGAGACTTGGAGCATGATCTTCTTCGACCTTCTCCACTCTTTTTATAAGGGGAACTGGGACTTGAAAACTGTACCATTCGATGCACCTCTTCATTTTGCAAAGCACTCAAACTACTTTCGGACGTCAGTTGCACCCCGACTTCCAATATTAATCCAGGAAGGCAGGTGATTCACGTCATCTCTTCCGATTTTCTTCTGATCGTCCCATAGATCTGGCAAACGAAGACCAGAAATATGCCATTTCGTTTTTACAAGGGGTGGCAAAGTCCGAGGTGCCAGAGTTGATAAGCCATCAAGATCTGCGGTTTATGGTCCGGAAAATCGTGTCAGAACGACCATCGACAACTCTAGCATCACTTCCCCCGTTAACCGCCATTATCAACTCATTCAAGAAGGCCACTGGAAAGTATATGGCTACATATACCTCCCCGACTGAGACCGAATCTCTCCGTAACGAGGTATTTGGATGCTTCATCGTGGCTTCGGCATTGTGGGAAGCTCTGAAGACCCAAGAACCATGTTACCATGAAGTTATTGAAGAACTGGGTTATCTCTTATATGGCTTCTGCGATCACTTACTCGTTACAGCGGCAGAGGATCCCGGAGCAAACACCCTGTCTAAGAGAGTAGAACACACCATCGGAGACACATTAAGGAATATCCGAAATGCGTACCTTGATGACGCATTTGCATTCAGCTTCAAAGCTCACGGTGCGCGCTCACGATCTTCACTATTTCCCATACACAGATATTCACTAATGAGCGGAAATCCTAGACTTAGACTCAGATTCGGCCTGGATAGATGTTGATTCCGACTCTGACTCTGGCCTGGGAGGATATCTGTCAGAACCTGTTCAGGCACCCATATGGTCACTTTACCGTGGGGGTCAGACTGTCAGGTCCCTCGTGGGCCCTGTGGAGGAAAATAATATGTAAAATGTGTCTGTCATATCCGACTTGAAGAACCAATCGAGGGTTATGTTTGCTTGTTGAAATCCTTCAGCTCCTCCGAATAAAGGACTCATAAGGACGAAACATTAATAGTGTCTTTTCCATCTAGCCATCGGACCACCCAAGAGATGACCATTAGTACGGCGTCGATATACACCCCGGCATCCAAGATACTCTCATGTGGCGGCACTCTCAATGTTTATTTTATTTGGACACTGACGCTCAAATTACCCACATAATCTCCTCTACAATAACTGGACTGCCAGCTCGTGAGTGAGTATTTGGGATCATTCATCGTAAATCTAGTACTGACAACGTCAACTAGGATAAATCGATGACCATCGTGCTACATCAGACAGGACTCTAGCGCAATCGCTCACGCTCTGTCCCGCTGAAGACCTGATCAAAGTATGCAACAGAGACTTACGCAGAGGGGAGGGCAGAAGGCTTACTTCGGATGCGGAGGTTCCGACTGTGTTGGCGTTGACGATGTATTGACGGCACTCAGGTGGGTATTTTGGCTTCATGTCGAGATTTTGAGTGAACTTTGAACTGAAAGTGGGTCGACAGCGTACTCCACGGATCTGGACAAGCCAGTGGATTACTGTCGAAACGGGCTTCAAAAAAGGCTTTAATAAATGGGCAGATTGTCGTTCTCGTCATATTCGTCATATGTTTCGCTCATACCCCTCGAAACACAGGAACCCCAACGCTATATCCCTGCTTTAGACTCATAGGGTGCCTATGGCGCGTCATGCAGCTGTGGATGTCATGAAGAAACGCCAAGGCACTCGATCAACCATCCTTTGCGTACGGTCTCATCAGAGTCGACGAAGTTCTTGGACTCTCAGCAACCCACTAATGGCCGATCCCTTCTTGTACATACATCTCCGGAACGAAGCCCTCGAGAATCTAGAAGACGACGCTTGCAGATAATGGGCCGAGTTCATGGTTATCGCCGTGTGCGAACAACCGACCGATCGAGAGCCGGAAGCCGAAGTTGGTTGGTTGAAAAGGGAGAAGTCGAGGTCGGGGGCATAAACCGGGAATTCTCGTAAGTCTAACTCATGTTCTCAGTCCGAAAATTCGTTCTTACAAACGTGCTCTGCTAGCCTTAGTGCGACTCGAACCCCTCGGGCCTCTCCGAGCTCAGCGATGCTCGGTCCGCACTGTTTTCTCAACTTCCAGTGCCGGAGATCGCGTCGTTGTCCGTTGTCCGAGGCAGCGAACTCCTCTGCTTCCACTCGGTGCTAAGGTGGTGTCTGGGCTATCGGGCTAACCACTACAATATTTGCCTTACGATGCCTCGACCCCCACCCCCTGAGATTGGCATCCTCCGGCGTAACAGCATCCGCGCTATCAGCCCCTCCTCCATCTCCTCCGTCCTCCCTCTCCTCTGCTCCTCCCTCTCCTCCCGTGCCCGCTCCTCCCGCCCCCACTGTACCTCCACCTTCTCTTCCTGCTAACACCTTTCCCGCCCTTGCTGCCCTTCCCCCTCCAGCTCCAATCTCCAGCGCGGCTGTCGCTCGGTCCTCCCGACAAACTCGGCGTCCTGCCGGTCCCGCTCTGCTCTCCGCACCCGCTGTCCCTTCTGCAGCATTGTCTCAGGTTCCCATAGCTGCAGTCAACACTTCTCCAACTCATCTTCTAGCTTTGGTTGCTCGTTCACCTGCCACCAAAACGGTGGCCGCCGCCCTGTTGACCATCGCGCCATCCCCCACATTGGCATTCGCTCCTGTGTGCGCTTGAGAGCCCGCTCCAGCTCTTGCTGTAGTCGCTCGTTTGTCGCGTTTGAGGGATACGAACAGAGGGTAGACACGAGCTGTGCTTGCTCGTCCATCGCCTCCTGCCGAGAGTTCTCTGCAAATGCTTGTTGAGCCCTGGCCTGATCTATCTTGTTCCGTGCCATAGCCAAACTGGCCTCCACCTCTTCCATGCAATGATCCCGCATCTCCATCATGTGCAGCAACATCTCCCACATTTCCTGCACCTTCCACCCTCGTCGTCCGGAACATCGTCGGAGAATTCGGGAGGGGGTAAAGGCGTCTCGTTTGAGAGTTCTTTGTCTGGATTCAAGTCGAATAAGAAGTCCATATTCGTGTCAACTGTGTGATGGACGGTAGGATGTTAGGACGGAGGAGTGGGACTTGGTTGGTGTCTACACACTAGTTATTATCTGCTGCCACCCTATGCACGTTGTCGAAGCAAGTTTCTGTCAGCGTCTGCATGTATACCGTAATCGAAGCAATAAGACATAAGGTTCGATGAATGCCATCCGATTGGTCCATACACAAGGTGCGTATTCCAAGCTCCCATCTCGATGCAATGTCGTTCTTCAAGTCGATTCCGTCGACGTATCCTCTAGGTAAACGCCTCTTTATTAACAGTTTTATGAGGGACCTGCGTGTTCAGTGAGAAACGGTGCTATTCTTGTTATCATTCCCCCCCCCTCACCGCGCACGGCATGCCGCATGTTTTCGGTCCTTTCACATCTTCGGGAATGGAAGTTGAAGGCCGCTGGTTTTGTCTACAACATCGGCGAAATCAATACTCCCAGTCTCCTGTCTCGACAGGGTGTAAAATCCGTGCCAATTTTGGCCCCTCCTCGACCATGATGAGGAAACAGGATACCAGGCATGTTGGGGTACACTTAGCACGAGTGTGAAGTGGTGAAGATTTAAGGTTAGCTACAGAACGAGAAGTGAGCGGTGTATGCTGATATTCCATGGCTTTCTTCACCTCATGTAGCTACTTCCCTCATATTAGCCCTGTTCGCCGCGAAGGTGTGCAGCTCACCTGATGTCGTCGAAACAAGAAACATGAAACGAGGCACGACATCCGTGAGCCTACGAGCTCATCGTCTAGCCACATACTCAAACGCGCCGTGGCTATCATGTCACAACGCACCATGTTCGCAGGTGCGCTACTGGGGTGCCATCACCGTGTAGGCTGCTTAGGCGCCGGAACGGAAGTCGCCGAGTGCTCGCGCTGAGTTTGAAATCGATATGATCGACGGTCCGGATCGGGCGCCTAAATAGCCCGAGGGGCCCGAGGCGAAAGCTCAAGGCTCGAGGATGTGAGCGAGGACGTCGAGAAGAACAGGATGTCGTGGGGGATAGGTAGGGTATTTATTGTGTAAGGCTTGTCTGGAGGCCTCGAGCGGACTCTTTCTGGACGTTGTTACTTGGCGCTATGTAGAGGAGCCGATGGGCACAGAGCATATCTGGATCTCCCGTGGCTTGTCTCTCGCTGCTCGGACAGCAGGTTTGTCAGCCTTGAGGTAAAGCAAATATGATCGTCTGCAGGGCATCGCGGTTAGGAAGATGAACAAAAAGAAGATCGCAATATGAACCTCCTTCGCAATGTTCGCCTGAGATCGGAGGCTTTTGTTAAGTAAGCGTCAAGGTAATGTTAAGGTGTTGTTGATGAAAGAGACTGGGCAGCCCACAGGTGGATAATCTCACCCCGCACTGGGTCTTTCCTAGACGAGGACACCGGAATGAGTGCATCCGAGTCTAAACTGTAGTGAGAACAAAATCTGGATGTTCGGCCGTAATGGATTCTAGGTTGATCCATCAATAAAACTCACGAGAGGTAGATGAGATGGACGAACTGAGAAAGCTGGATTGACCTGCATTTCGAGCTACGTGTTAATGATGAAATTAATGGGAGGAACGTATAAGCGAGCACACATGCCTAATAAATTCGATTGCGTGGTCTGGTCGTCCGTGTGTCCATAAACGTGGCAGAAACCCTCGTTGTCTGCCTTTCGAGGAGGCCATGTAACCATGGATGGCGATGAGGGCGAACGCATCGCTATCCGGTCCTTCAGCGTGAGGAACGGGTTCCAATGCGAGGCTATGTGCTGAAGGTGAAGCATTGGCTATTCAAGGCTGGTAAGACATCAATCGTCCAGATTCTATGCTGTCCTGAGGTATTGTGAATCGCATCGCAGCAGAGTGCGTAAGTAAGTACAGAGGGTATATCATGTTCTCTGTCAATTGCTGGGTAAATCGCGCCAGCATCATTGTCTGAATATGTTGCGGCGGGTTTCACGGAATGACACGGATTAGGGTCATCTATGAAGAACAGAAGGATATCCGGCCGGTTTTGGCCATCTGAAGGCTTAGCCTCAGTTGACCTCGAAAGTGAAGAAAAGGATAGAACGTACTTGGACATATATATCATAGAGTACCTGTTGGACATCTTCTGCTCTATCGGACAGCATCACGACAGGACATCCCTCCACAATCGGATTTAGAGGTTGCTCTAGTTGTGGAATAGCAAGCACATCCTTGAACATTGGGGATTGACGCGCAAGCATGGACCTTTGGACGCGGAACTGCGTGTCTTCCACCTGGAGGATGACGTTTCCGTCGTCAAACCAAAAAAAAAAAACGGAACGCTTGATGGTCGATAGTGAGCTTGTCGATGCTGGTTATTCGTTGCTGCCCAAGTCGACTCGGCGATGTTTCGTAGCCGGTTCTGGAATGGTCGTGAAGGAAAGAAGTCGGAGGAAGTTGGGATTGAACAAAGAGTGTCACAGCCACATGTCCAGGTTACGGAAGGACGGGAATTCCTTATTGGGACAAGAACCGACACCTCGACGTCGCTCGGCTAAAATTCATTTGGCCTTCAAAATCGAGCAGAGTGCGATCAAGTCGAAACGACTCGGAGCTGATCTGAGTGCCCGCATAAGTCGCACATTGACATAAGTGGCCACCTGATTCTGATCAGATTAGACGCGGGAAAGCCTCATCGGTCTATCCAAATGTTTGCGCCAATGAGGGGACAATTACGCATCTTCGAGGCTGATAATTAATCAGCGCCTACATGTGTAGCGACTACGTGCGCAATATTATGTAAAGGTGAAATCTACGGTGAAAAGAAATACACGGATTGTGAAAGACTGTGCTGAGTGACATCATTTTGGCTGTCTTCGTTTTGTTCAAGAGATCCACGAAGCGGCAACGCGGTCATCTAGCCTACCGCACGCCACGGAATGCGGAGTCTATCTGTGCCTTCGCGTGCAGGCCCTGTCCAAAGTCGTGCAATTCGTGTGATTGAACCCCTACAAAGGCCTCTGGGTGGGTCTTTGCAGTATCGATGTTGACCGCGTCGATCTAAATCATAATTCATATTATCAACGAGAACGAAGCCTCAGGCAACGAGAAGGCGCACCTGTATTTTCTTTGAGAGGTTCATTTGTCCGCTGGCGGCTAAGTTCGCTTGGCCCTGGGATGACTCAAGGCGAGACCCAGTGCTGGTATATTTACCGCGCAATCCGTGACGAGAGTTTAGACTGCTCAAAAGGGAGTTGGCGTAGAGTTTTGAAAGAGGAAAATGAAGCAGAAGATGCATCCCTGATGGCTGTAGAAATCACGAGAAGAGTTGGCTTTCTCGAAGGGAGCCGCGATAAACGTACATCAAGAAGGTAGAATAAAAGATGCAGCGAGGCGACTATCATGGTTAGGAGACCAGTTTGTACGGTCACTGGACACGATGGTGAGGAGGTCCATCTGATAGCGGAAAATTTCGTGCTCTCACATCGAATAATACGATCAACAACCATGTCAGATTGCCGAAAACCAGTCTTGCGCTTTTGCTAGAAGAACGAGTAAGCTAGGGAACGCCTAGCGGCTGCTTGACGCGGATCATGGATGTGGGCTTACCCTGTGGGCGAGGTTGATCAACGTCACGGACGAAAGGGAAGGAACATCGGATGAAGCGAGCTGAGGACAGAACTCACAGGTGCCAAACGAGAACAGTGGTGATAACGACATCGCCTAACACCTCGGCAGCCTCATACACGATAACTATTGCCTTGAAGCTGCGAAACTCCGAGAAATACTGCACACGGACGGTCTCGACGGCAGTCATAATTGAGGCGACTGAGAAAAGCGATGGAAGGAGGTCAGGAATCAGGCCACAACAAAGAAGTTCGAAGATTGACACACCTCCACCTGCGATGGCCAGCGCTCCAATTACTGCCACGTAAATCCAGTTCTTAGTCAACCTCAAGATACGCCAGGCAAAAAATGATTGAACTGTAGAGGCAATTAACCCCTACAGACGAGATGAATGAGATGAAATGGTTGAAAGAAAAGGAAGAACGCGTACCGTTGTCCAGGCATCTGGAAATCGAATTTCGAGCTCAATAGAGTGGATGCAGGGAAGACGTTTATCGATTCACCTGTGGCGAGAACTGAGTCGGGTGAGTGTTAACTTCGAAGGATGGACTTTGAGCGTACGCCAATCTGCTTTTGTGAGAAACTCAGGTTCGCCTAGACGCCGGGTTGTAATTAAACAAGATAAGAGGATTAGACGTATTATGGGTTACCGTAGAATGTGATGAGGGATCGGTATAGAAGCACGCATAGGAATGTTGTGTTCATGATGTCGAGAATGAACACGAAGGCGACCTGAGAAGTTGATTGAGTCGGCATGAAGTGAGGGATTCGTGGCACTTACCAATGCTTTGGTGAACGGTCGGTCCCTGGGGGAGGAAAACGGTTAATTAGTGCCTTTACACGATTAATAAATCCTAGACTAACTCCTTGTATTTCGTGTAATACATGTAGACTTGGGTGATTGTCACTCCTAGGAGGAGCGTGTTGAAGACAAATCCTATAAACATCCATCCATGGCTACGGCATCGTTCAGACATATTCAAAGAGGAGAGGAACGCGACTCACGCAACCTCCGCTGGCCCTTTCATGCTGATAGGGCTTATAAACGCCATACTGGTGTGAGCCTGCGGACACGGTTAACGACGAAGTGGTGGGGAAGAAAAAAAACTGGCCACTTCGACGCCTCACAGTGTATATAGTCTCGGCAACGAGATATGGTACATAGAGAGACGAGTGCGGCCTAGTGGTATCCATGGGCCTAATGTCCGGAAGAAGCCAGCTAGGCATCTACTGCGAAACGCGCTGATGGTTTTTTTTTCAGGGTTCTTTCGCGCCGAAGGAGTTCCGGTCATGTCAATTTGGGACCCTAAACTTCCATATTTGGGGCTACGTTCCGGTGGCGCACGTTCTGGAAGGTTGGTGAATTAGACCCTGCCTCTGACTTGCGGATTATCTGAATGGACGTCCATTTCCTTCATTCGAGGTGTATCGATGGTGCACATGGAGAGAGGCACCATCAGAACGACGAGGAGAAGGCTGGCCGGAAAAGCAAGAATTGCCATGTCCTATGTATACACGTGACTGGATGAGAAATCCGTCGTGACCTGACGATATCCCTTGTGAAAGTTTTTTCAACCTCCAGTACTTCCGGAATCCGGTCCTCGTGCTTCTGTTCAGGGCGAGACCATCAGACTTTCTCCGTTATCTCAAAAGAAGGGGAATTCAATAGGAGAAGACGTCGATGCAACATATACATATATTCTTACCGTGTTGCTCGTCTTCGCTGATCTCTGGATTTGCCCTCGCTCAAGATTTGCCGAAAGGAGGCCATTGAACTTTCCAGATGTATGGGAGGAATGACAGGGCTGAGCTCTATAATGACTTTCGTAGACAATAAGAAACATACGACACGCTTTGCACGAGACGCCACACTTCTGAGTCTTCACTGTCCGCCCAACAGTACACCGAACACCATGACAACAAGTGAGCCAAGGATGAACGAGAGAAAGGCAATAGTATATCGAGCAACCGGGAATTTCTGGTCCGGAAGCGTATGCTGGACAAGGAAGGACCTGTAGACCGCTGACCAGAAGCAGAGGAATCGTCAATCGCTGCAGGAAAGGAAGGCTAACGTTGAACTCACCTATCACCAGCATCACGAGAGCCAGCATAACCGTTGTAACGCCTAGCGGTCTCGCGAAGCGCTGGATGCTCCTACTCGCCGCATTCAACTGTACCGTGACTTCGGGAGAGGCGAGGTCGTTGATGGTGAAGAGTTGAACGAGGACGACGCCGGTAGAGGCGAGTGCTAGACTCGTACGAACATAGGCGAGGAAAGTTCGCTCAGATGCCAGGTGGTCTCGCGCTACGCTCCCAGAGTTCTCCAGGACGATCGTCGGACTGAAGGACAGATATTGGTCGATGATCATGAGAGGCGGAAGCGAAAATGTCTGATTAACAGGGCGCAATTACATGAATGTCGCTCACAATGAGCGGACGCAGAACGGGCACATACCTTGGGCCGATTCTGTGCAGGGAGTTCCGTGCCTTCCTTCTCCATGAAATCCTTCAGGCCACTGTGGTATTCGGCTGGTGATGACGAAGAACCACAGGCGATAGTTGGCGTTTCCTGCAAAGTATTTGAGGCGTTCATGTCGCTTCGTAGACGGATCGCTGAAGCTGTTGGAGAACGATTGGCAACCTCGGTTCCAAGCCTTCGTCGAACGTCCTGGGAGCTCGAACCTCAAGGCGTCGAGAAGATGGAAGGTGGGTGGTGAGAGAGCTGATCCCACAGAGGCAATACCATGGAAGTATAGGTTTGGGATCTGGAGGCTATTTCTGCTCGTGTGCTGGGCACCCTTGAACGAGGTCAGAGTTAGGAACGAAGACTGGTGTGATGACGTCCAATGACCCAATCCGTATGTTTGCCAAATGTTTGCCGCCAATCTTCTTTCCTTCACCCTGCTTATCACGACATCAGTGCTGCTATATTTTCCAATGTACAGCCTGATACTCGCCATGCGCCTCGTTCTAAAACGCCTGGAACAGCCATTGACGCCTCGAGTTCTCCCGGACCTTGAGCTTGAGTACTCGAAAGGCCGGATTCCGAAAGGCCGGATTCCTTGACAGAGGTGCACCACCACCCATTGCCCGTGCGACCACTATTTCTTGAATGCTCCTGGATGAGAGAGAGCTCTTCGGAGTTCTCAGGGGCTAGTTCCGGACAACCTCAGCGGTGTCTTGCAGAACCACTACCATGCACCCCGCGACCAAAGGCGCACTCGGTTCTTCTGGCAGCGGTAGAGAGAAGATGTCGGCGAAGATATTGGATTGGGTAGACAAGACCGATTTGCGAACGCGGAACTGAACGTTTTTGGCCTGTGATACAATGCTCCCATCTTCAAGCCAGAACTTGGAGGAGCGCATGGGTGTCGAATTCTGCCCTCCCCCATCCTCGAGGTCGCTTTCAGTAGCTACAGTCCGCTTACGTTTCTTGGTCTCATGAGGTGACATGACTTTTTCAATGAGCCAAGGACCGGTCAGGAAGGAGGGTCATTGTTGAAGGCGACAAGTTCGGTATCGGTTACCAGGGCCGGTCCCGAAGCCAGTTGAGGGCCGGTCACTACGCGTTATACAGCGCAACAAGGCTAGGGACCAAGAACAATCGGAAAAGAGGCAAATAAGTTGTGGTGTATTCTGAAGACTAGTCGCACAGTACTTGCATCGAAAAGTTCGTCATTCACCAGTGTTGGCTTACTCATCCTCGTCGTCCGAGCATTCCGAGTCCCAAGGAATGTCTGGTTTGTCAATCCCAAACAACCCAGGAAGCATTTCCCAGACCTTTTGTCGTCCTCTGTTATACTGTGCTTCTACGCATAACGCGCACTTGGTGCAGAAACGAGCTTGAAGCTTGCTTTTGGTCCATGATCGGGTTACAAACTCGATCTCATTGAAATCCGCACCATCCCTCCATAATTCAGCCAGGAGCTTGTTCTTCGCGGTGTTGCAGGCGGTCTCGTCCAGACAGAAAAAGGACGGAATCTTGCCGTTGTACAGAGAAGGAAGGATGGTGCTTGGAACCTGATGGAGGAGCGCTTCATATGCAATAATACAGGAAAGGGGCTCATTCAAGCGCAGACTATGATTCTTCCTGATCGCCGAAAAGCCCGTTTTGATGTCCACCAAAGTGAGAAGAGAGCGCAGAGGGAAGTCCGCATCCGTACAGTGACATAACAGCTGCGAATGGCAAGATAAATTGTAGGCAAGATCGATCGAATTGAATTTTCATGAGCGAGACAGGCGGCTTTGAAGAGGAAAGACTCCTCGAAGGCAATGTGCGTGTTTGCCTCTCGCTCGTCCCATAATGCAAGAGTTTGAGGGAATTGGAGCCGGAGACAGTGAATGGCTTCTTTACGTAAATATTTGAACTGATACTTTCGTCCCAGTCGTAGCATCGCCCCAAGGACAGACAGGGACATCTTTTCTCGGAAGTTGTATACTCTATGGGCAGCATATACGCGTCAGTATCGCAAGTTGCAAGCCCGAAGGGAACGAATGACGCACTTCATCGTGTTGTATAGCAACTCCAGGAGATTCTGGACATCCTCAACACTGTCCTGCAGAACCACAACCGGACAATCGTCAACGAGGGGAATATCTGAATCACCATCTGAATCGTCTTGCGAGATATACCGGCGAAGACGCTGGATTGTCTGGCAAGGACAGACTGGTGGGCGCGAAATTGCATGTCCGCAGCCTGTAACACGACGCTGCCGTCCTCGAACCAGAAATCAGTGGAGCGGGTTGCTGGAGGGTCTGAATCGGATTCTTGCATGTCAGGCTGTGTCTTTCGCTTCTTGGACGCAGGATCCTATAAAGGGAGTAGAAAAGTTGTAGTCTAAGTGAACATGTCGGTGGATGTGACCCTGTATGACTAAGCAGCCCCTATCATCATTGCGAAGTTCTGAAGCCGGCGCTGAATGTAAAGAGGCAGACATGGATGACATTTGAAAATTCGAAGGGTCAGTGACACTACTAGCACTGACAAAGGGCAGTCGTCCCGCCAAAATGAAGTCGGAACGCGTCGTCGACTCAGAGACTTCGAGGAATGCCACATCATGAGAAGTTATGAAGATGGAAATGGTACAGGGGACTATTGTTCGTCCTCCGGCTCGGACTCGCGATGCCCATCCTCGTCTTCTGTACCCTCCGACTCCCAGTCGATGAGTGGATTATGCAGATGGAATAGACGTGGAAGCGAATTCCAAACATCTAGCCTTCCTTTCTCATAAGCTGCTTTTGCGAAAAGCTTGCACTGCGGACAGAAACCAGCAGCGAGAAGATATTTGTTGATCCTCCAAGGGTTCCAAAGGAAATTGATTCCGTAGTCGACGCCGAGCCGCCAAAGAGAGCACCCTGTTCTTAATTTCTGACTTCTGCAGGATGGATTGGCGGAGCAACCAGAACAGGGGAGGAGATCGTCCGCAAAAAATGAAAGTATTCTGGGCGGAATGACTCTGAGGAGGTCTTGATAACCCGTCATTAAGGACAGAGGTTCGTTGAGACGGAAACGGTATTTCCCGTGCAACTTTTCGAAGCCATCAGTAAATTGATCCTAGAAGAGCATCAATACGCCAACTTTGAATGTCACGAGAGCTACTCACAGTGCAGCGCCCTCGATGTAGCCTTAGGTATGCAGCCGGGAGGATCGACTGGAGAGAGTGCTCGTGGGCGAGGCCAATGACTTCAAAAATTATGTCCGGTTCCTCGACATTTGTCCACTCTATACGCTGGTCCCACTGTTCAAGTGTACTCGGAAATTCAAGCTGTAAAGTATAAATGGCCTCTTCGTACAGATGCTTGAATTCGTACTTCCTGGCCATCCGAAGCATGGTACCAAGAACCGAAATGGGTTTCGGCTTCTTCGCGGTGAAAATACTATAATCGGGAGGATATGCATATCAGCGAAGGATATGACGAGACATACAGGAAAATGTACCCCATGGTGTTGTATAACAGCCCCAAAAGATTGTAAATATCCTCCAGCGTGTCGGTCAGAACAACGACGGGACATTGGTCGACTTGAATGGCGTCCGAGACTTCCGGCTGCGGAATGGAGAACATATCCGCGAATACCGGGGATTGACTCAAGAGAATGGACTTGTGGACGCGAAACTGCGTGCTTTCCGCCTGCAGAACGATGTTGCCGTCGGTGTACCAGAAATCAGGTGAGCGCGTTGGTGGAGCGTCTTGAGCGACATCCATGGTTTGATCTCCGGCTTGAGAAGTTCGCTTTCGTTTCTTAGGTACAGGGGAAGGCATAACGAGACGCGATTTGACGGGTAAGGATGCGCGTGGTATTTGGCAGAGAGCAAACGGCGCGATTCCTCATGATAGGGTCACAGCACGTGTTTCGTCACTGTCGCGTTTGGAATTTGAACCTTAAGTTTGGAGCTTGAGCTTGAAACCCCAAAACGACGCGCAGTTAAGTAAGTACCATGATGTACAGGACGAGATAGTAGAATTGACAGAAAGTCCTTCCAGGGAGTAAAGAAACAAAATTAAATAACCCCATAGATTGTTCTAGTCCATGTCTTCTTTTTCCTCATCATCATCAACATCGTCGCCGTCCCAAACAGGTGCGTTGAGCCCAAAGTACTCTGGCAAAGAATGCCACACTTCCTCTCGAGCGGTGTTATACGCGTCCTTCGCGACCAAAGCGCAACTACTGCACAATCCCGCGCTGAGCTTGTTCTGGAGCCAGGTGTCAGCGGAGAAGCGTATCGCGGATTGGATACTGCGTTTCATGACATCCAGGACGTGGTTCGTGCGCGCAAGGTTGCAGGCGGGAACGTTGAGACATTTTGAGCTGGGGACACGGCCGTCGTACAGCCACGCAAGGGTCTTTTGGGATACGGCGCGGTGGATATGTTCCCGTCCGAGTAGGCAAGAGAGAGGCTCTTCGGTGCGCAGAAAGCGGCCGTACTTTTCGCGGTAGAGGTCGAAGCCTTCTTTCATTTCTTGCTAGGGTAATCATCAAGGATAATGCTTTGAGACTTCGGCGACTTGAATACTTACAGGGGTATGATTCAAACACATGAGGATGTATACACCGGGAAGGATGGACTTGATACAGTTTTCGTGTGCGAGATAGGCAACTTCGAATAGAATGCCGGTCGTGCTTGCGATATACTGGTAGTCAGCGGCGTTGGCATCTGACTCCGCAAGGTCTGAAGGGAACTCGTGTTCTAGGAGATGCAGCGCTTCGCTTCTAAAGTGCTTGAAACGATACTTTCGTCCGAGCCGTAGCATGGTGCCAATGTGGGAGAGTTCCATCTTCTTCTTGAAAGTATGTATCCTAGAAATGCTTCAGATAAGTTGGTTAATAGCATAGAAAACCGAATGGCGTCCGTACCGCAGAGTGTCATAGAGGAGACCACAAAGATTCGCAATGTCCTCCTCCGAGTCCTGAAGGTGAACGACCGGACATCCGTCGACAGTAGCCTCGTTCGAGTCGGGTGGCTGCGGTATCGAGAAAATATCTTTAAACACAGGAGATTGGCTAGCCAACACAGAGCGGTGCAGCTTGAACTGCGTGCTTTCGGCCTGAAGAACGATGTTGCCGTCGTCGAACCAAAACCGTGATCGGGTCACAAGCGGAGAGCTGGAGGTTCCATTCGGCATTATGATGACCGCTACATTGCTTGTAGATTGTTCTGCCATAATTTTTAGCCTAGTTCGATGCGTAGCGCGAGTAGCGGTTTGAGGAGGTGGCGGATCGGTATCAAGGTCCAAGGACGACGCGTCTCGGTACCGCAAGATGGTCGTGAACGTCACGTGCCTGCATCAACATTTTCTTCTCCTGCACGGGTTGTCTTCAAACTCTCACCATCGCAGGAGCAACGCAATGGAGGAAGGCTCATCTACGGGCGTGAATTCTACCTCGTTTAATGCCTACAATGGCCGACTACAGACAGCAGCGCTCACGGCCACACGCAAGGCCGCAACTCTTCCTGCCGACATCGTTTTTCATCGTTCTATGGACCAATCGCTCGCTCAGGACTTGGACTCTCTCTCGGAGAGAGTACTCTCCATTACAAATAGGCTGTTAGGTCTGGTATCAACGGTCGATCAAACGCAGAGCAAGGGAAAGGGAAAGGCGAAGCTGGAAAGCGAGGACGATGTTGTGGATAATTTTCACTCGGCTGTGGTGGATACAATAGACCAACTGCTCGAGAAAACAGTGCGTAGATTCTCTTGTATCCCGATTTGCTGTCTTATATGAGTCGCAGGACATATGCCTCGACGAATTCTTGGGCAAGAACAAAGCTCCTGCCATCCCGATCAACCCACCTATTACGCACAACAAACCCGGCATGAAAGTATTGCAGAAGCCCTCTGGGAAGAACGAACCTGTTATTCAGCACGCCGCACACCTCATAAAGCCTCAATTGAACTTCAAGAAGCCTCCAGACAACTCTGACTCGCCTTGGCATCCGACACTGACCCACAAGTACAACGCAAAAGTTCCTCTTGGGCACAGCTATCAGGATCCAGACGCGGAGAGTAGAACTCTGGTGTGAGTTGGGTCCTTTCTTTATGGCCTATTCTTCTGACGCTGCCCCCTCCAGTTCGAGCCACCCATACCGTTACGAAATTGCGCATATACCCTACCCACCACGCATGTTCAAACCATGTACCCCCACCCTCCCTCCGGTTCTTGAAGATACGACCGCTACGTGGGTAGATACCCCAAGCGCCTTCCAGGCCATGCTATCCAAGCTCAAGAATGCGACCGAGATCGCCGTCGACCTCGAACATCACAGCTACCGTTCCTACGCCGGGTTTCTCTGTCTCATGCAGATCAGCGACCGCGAAGAGGACTGGGTCGTCGATCTGCTCGCCGTCCGCGGCGAAGTCGAGGCGTTGAACGAGATCTTTACGGATCCGGCAATCGTCAAGGTCTTCCACGGCGCCGACAGCGACATCGTCTGGCTCCAGCAGGATTTCAACCTCTACGTCGTCAACCTGTTCGATACTTTCCATGCGTCGAAGCTCCTTGAGTTCCCGAGGCACGGCCTAGCGAACCTCCTGGAGATGTACTGCGATTTCGTACCGGATAAGCGATACCAGCTCGCGGATTGGCGCATACGCCCGCTGCCGGAGGACATGCTCTTGTATGCGCGTTCAGACACGCATTTCTTGTTGTTCATCTACGATAACCTGCGGAATGCTCTCTTGGACCGCTCGAAGTCGTCTTCCAGGTCCCCGACATCTTCGCCGCCACCTGGAAGCTCTGGATCGTCGTCATCCAAATCCAAAAGCCCGACGGCGCTCCTCGACCAGGCACTTGCACGCTCTGCGGAGACGTCGTTGCGTGTGTACACGAAGGAGCCTTACGATGCGGAGGAAGGGACAGGTCCAGGAGGCTGGGACACGCTTGCGAAGAGGTGGAATAAGGGTGTTTTTTTGGCTGGTGGACCGGGTGTTGGAGTTGGTGCGATGCAGAGGGAGGTGTACAAAGCGGTTCATGCGTGGCGGGAGAAGACCGCGAGGGAAGAAGATGAGAGTACGCGGTACGGGCGTCTTTTCAGTCGTATTTTGCTGCAAGTGTGCTGATGGATAGGGATTTCCATGTTGCAAGATACGTGCTACAGAACCACTTCTTGTTCATGCTGGCGGAGGAGCCTCCCGCCGACATGGCGGCGCTGCTGAAGGTGTTCAGGACGTCCGTCCCGCCTTTGATCAAGCGCCGTGCGAGAGAGCTCTTGAATGTCGTGCGGGAGGCGATGAAGAGGGGCCTGCCTATGGTTCACCCGGGATCAAAAACAGCGGTGGAAGAGGTAGTGGCGGAGGAGGTGGTCGTAGAGACGCGGAAGGACGTGGTGATGCTGGAGAGCGAGGTCAAGAGCCTCGAAAGTGTCGAGGGGAAGGTGAAGAACATTTGGGGAGGTCCGTTTTCCACTTTCTTCGCCGATGTTTGTCAGCGAAGAAGCTTATGGTCGATTCAGTAACACCGGCGACCCAGAAAATCGTTTCGACGTCCCACTCTTCGTTGTTTGGACTATCAAAAGGCACCACAACCGCGGGAGGTGCGAGGACCACCGCTATCGCGTTTTCCACCAGCGTGAGCGCTCTATTCGGCACCGGGAAGCATACAAACAACGGGGTGAGTGCGCCCTTCTGACGATTTAAGCTCTCCAAATCGTCGGTCGGGAGATGAAAAGGCTAAAGTATAATTTACTTCATATTTCCAAGGCTGTGGCCTCGACCTCGAAATCTGTGCTGGAGACAACGCATTTCAAAGAGTTGGTTATGAAGATCAACAAAAGCCTCGCGTTGGCTCCCTCGGTTCCGCAGGTGAGCGCTAGTTTCGTTCTCTCGAAATTTCTCATGAAGGAAAACTAAATACAATGCCGGTATACCAGCTCCCCGCGGTTACCTCCAGCGAGCCCGGCGGCACACCTGGTGAACCTAAACAAGAGGTAGACGAAGCGACGGGAATGGAGGTTGAGATACCTTATGTGCCCGCCTCTCAGCGGGCGACGAAGCAGATCCAGGTGAAGGAAGAGAGCGACACAATTGTGGTCGTTGGGCAAGCGCGGAAGAAGAGGAAGCGCAAGGCCGCGGAGACGGCAGGCGGTGAGGAGAGTGTCCCGTCGAAGAAGGATGAGGGTGATTTAACTGCAACGAAAATGGAGGGAGCGGATGATGCGGAGCCGTTCGACTTCGCGAAGGTACCTAATATCTTGGATGATAACCCGGATTTGGAGGAGGGGAGCAAGAAGCGGAAGAGGCAGAAGAAGCAGGGAAATAAAGGTGAGTGCTTAGCTCGCGTTTCATCTCGTCCGCGACATGGTTTGGTGTTGCTCACTCCTTGCACCATAGGTGGGACATTCTACGGCGACTTCCCTGCACCTCCCAAGGCGTATAGTGAGGTGAAGAGCGGGAATCAGTCGTATACATTCAAATAACGATCAGGGTATGGTTGTACTCTGTTCTTGTATGCTGATGTACACATTTCATTGCACGATTGCTTGCGTCTGGCCGCGCGCCTTGACGTGATTTAATTGGTGACTAATCTCACCGCCAAGCTATCAGGAACATCGACCACTCGTGCGTCGCAGCATGCAATACGAGTCTTTTTAAATTTCATCGTTCGCCCTCGATCTTCTGACGATTCGGAATCTTGCCGCCTGTGGAATTTGTATGTAACCTCTCGACTCGTTTCTTTATGTTCTGGATTTGATATGCTTATCCTCCTCTAAGCCACGTTTTAAATGTCGAGCTTACAGTAATTCTTTTGCTTAGGTTCGCCCGCTCATGTGAGTGACAACTTTGATACTACTGGTGCGATCGCCCGATTTTCATAAATCGAGGTGACAAATATTCCCGCAAGCGTCCAGCACCAATCTTATCCAGTGATAGCAACGAGAATGCGCAATCTTAACGTCAACGCACCCTCATGTTTGCCGGTGGAAATTACTCTTAAATCCTATCACGTCCCCGCGCCTACGCAACGCGAATGTTTGCGAAAGGAAATGTCATCTTATTCTTTTGTCACGAGGTCTGTGACTTTCATGTTTTCTGTAGGCTTCGCTCTCAAGATAGCATCTGGAGCGGAATGCGAACATCAAAGGTATTTCGGACTTAGTGCCGCAAAGACCCCGCCGAGGCGGCAGGCCAACCACATGTGCCCCTCTGTTTTTTGTCGGCCTCTTCCAGTTTTCCCACCAGAAAGTGAGGCACCTTCTCTCTGTCAAGTGTTCTTATATGCCCTTCCACCCCGGAGAGGCTACCCGGATTCTCCCTCTTATCAACGTATTAAAGACTCGGACTGTTGATATCTTCCTTCAGTGCTTATGGTCATCATGAAAAGTCACAATCAAGGCTGCCTTCCGACAGGCCCTCTTCAGTCGTCCTCAAACAGCCCGACAGCGACATCTGACACATCAACTCCAGAACCTTTCAGTGTGTCTTCGACGATCATCCACGGCACAATACACGATATTGAACATGTTCCCGTCAAGAACGACCCTCGGGCATGGTCGACGGTTCGCAAAGTAAGGCTTATGTTACCTTGTGCTGTGCCCATATAACTCTTACTTCGCAGAACGCCAGTTTGACACTCATCGCGTCAGCTGCTATGATCGCTGGCCTTGCAGGGAGCATCCAGAATCGTAAGCTCAATTAATCGTTCCTAAATTCGAATCTCTGACTTCTCGACCGAAGCTGCCGTTAAGGAAATGGAGGACGACCTGCCAGCGACGAGCTCGCAATTCAGCTTGAGCATTTCCATGTTCATTCTTATTCAAGGACTTGTGCCATCAGTGTGGAGCGCCGTCAGCGAAGTGAAAGGTCGCAAGGTTCGTGGTTGTCTGAGCTTTAATTTCCTACGTTCAGCTGCTCTAGGTGGTATACATCATATCACTGTCGCTCTTCACGCTTAGCACGATTGTGGTTGCCCTAAGCCGAAACATCAATCTGTAAGGCTCCAAGCAGATCGTACACTTCGTTCCCGGAAAGCTCATGAACTTACAGAGTAATTGGTTTCCGATGCTTGCAAGCGGCGGGATCAAGTGCCGTCATGTCCATCGGAGCAGCCACCCTTGCAGACATCTTCGAACCTGAGGTGCGCGGTACCAAGGTGCGCCACTTCTGCCTTGATCAGACCGGGTCACTAGTTTAACTTGGTCGGGTAGATGGGGATATTCTATATTGCTCCTCTTCTTGGGCCGGCCATTGGGCCCATATTTGGCGGTGTCTTAACCTCAGCGTGGAACTGGCGTGCTATATTCTGGTTCCTCGCGATCGTGTCAGGTTCCATCCTGCTTGCATTTGCCCTTTTCTTCCATGATACCTTCCGTTTTGAGCGGAGTCTCACATACCAGAGCTTGCTCAGTCAACGCCTTCGTCAGCGTGCAAGGCCGTCTTCTTCGTCCCCAGTCAGCGTGGAGTCTGGAAGTCGAAGCGATTTAGAGAAGACTGAGGAAACATGCTCGGAGTTAGACGAAACCGTCAAGCTCTCGATAATGGATGTAAACCCCTTCAAGCCCGCGATCAAGGTGCTTCAAAGAAAGAACAACAACGTCATCCTTTTCGCCTCCGGGTTATTATTTGCATTCGCATTCCTAGTACCGTATACAAGTGCACGCCTACTTGCTATTTTCTACCACTATAGCCCACTGAGGATCGGACTGGTTACGCTCTGTTACGGCGCAGGTATACAACATATCTGACTATCGAACCACCAGCCAACTTCCTCATATTCTCTAGGAAATGTTGCTGGAAGCCTCCTTGGAGGGCGTTGGTCGGATCGCTCGCTTACCCGACTTATGACCGAAAATGGGGAGGCGAGAAATCCTGAGGTGAGCGATCCCGTCCTTTTATTCCGAGGTGTTTGTTAACAGAGCAACAGATGCGTTTAAGAAGCACGATCCTCGGCGTCTGCCTTCTACCGCCGTGTTCGACAGCGCTTGGGTGGGTATGTAAGGAGCATTTGCATGTTTCGACTATCTGTACGTTTCTCTTCTTCTGCGGATTCTTCAACGTGTAAGCGTATTTTCGTATATTTCCCCCCAGTTTACTGTCTCATCTTCCTTGAAGGTGGATCTATACGAGTACGTTGGCCTATATCGTGGACGCAAACTCGGGGCGGTCTTCGACGGCGGCTGCGGCAAATAGCGGATTCAGAGGTATTTTCGCTTTCATCGCGACCGAACTTGCCGTTCCAGTCCAGGTAAGCCCTTCAGCGGTTTCGATTAGAAATTATAGAATTCTAATCCGTTTCGGGCTTTACTTCAAGGATGGCCTGGGGGATGGTGCGTGCATCTTCGTGCTCTGGGTACTCGACGAGCTAATCTCCTGTTTCCTTGGTGCTAAGGGTGGACGTATACCATCTTAGGAGGATTAATGGCGTTGAGCGGCTCCCTCGTTCTCCTCGTATGGTGCAAAGGGGCGCAGTGGCGTCAAGCAGCTGAGGAGAGAGAGGCAGCTTCCCAGAAATAGGCACAGCAGAAGGAAACCGTGATCATATAAGGAAAGTGCTACTCATACGTTTATTCTCCTTCGCATCGTTTAGAGTTCCAATTGAAATTTGTTGTTATCTGGCTTACCTTCACTTCACCGCTCAAGTTCAAACACCCCTCCGTCCGCCAGACTTTTCCAGAGGTGTCAAGCGCAACCACGAGCTGTTCAACCCTACGCTCAGGTATTTCCATCTTCGTGTCTCGGATAGTTGACCCCTAGCCTGCTACACGGAACGCGGCTTTCATCAGGACTTCATACCTCTTTTAGAAACTCTCTCGGCTGTGGGCGTCATGACTTGTTTAGGAAGGAGGTGACCATATTCCTTCAAGGTCAAGGAGGCACAGAGATAGTGAGAACAAGCCTCTTCTTGCATCGAAACTACGTCTACCGACCCGCGAAATAAAGTGAGTCACCTTTCTGTCCCCAACCTTCGCGGTCGGTGATGATGTCCGAAATCTGCGTCTGAAGTTCCGGGATCCGGGTTGCTTGTGTGCAATGGCGTCACAGCGTGTAATTCACGATACCGGATTGGGCACTCATGGGCTTATGCCTTCTCTTCGTCCTGCAGGGGTCAGCAATAGAGTCTGGATACCCCGCCAAGTTCATTGCGGAAGTCCACGAGGGGACCTCCTTCAGGGAAGGCATGCGCCTCGAGGAGGGGCGGGGGTGTCTCAAGACCAGATTCCGAAACAACGGACCGGTTTCATGGAAAAATGAGGTGGAATCCTTCGATCTACAAAACACGTCGAAGAGGAGTGTGGTACGTCCATTAGACGAGAGCCTTGTGCCATGAATTCGGTGCGTCTTCCTCGTCGTGAATCAGCAAAAACACCTCTCAATTCCGGCAGTACCACATCTTATCAGTCAAGGAAGCAGCGGTCGATGAGCGCTGTCGCTGAGCGGCCATCCTGCACCCCTAACCGTGGGGACTTGTTGCTTCGGCAGCAAATTGACCCGGTTACGTTTCCATTGGTATAAGGTTCGTACTTCCTCACTTGTCCTATTTTCATGGTGTTTGTCCTCGAGATAACCTAGAGATATGAAAGGACGTAATGCGCCTCAGTGCCGGATAAAACAATTGAAAAAACGACGCCAGCCCACTACAGCCGGCTTCTTGCACTCTCCTTGTTTCCCAATGGCTCCGTGCTCCCTTTTCGCTGGCCTGAATACTAGTCTTGCCTTTCATTTGAAGGCCGTGCGACGACAAGCAGGATTATCTATCGCGCCGGAGGCATTTTTGACATTGGCCAGCGCCTGCGGCATGGTGCGGCATGATGACGCCGAGCCCGCCGGCTGCTAGCCACATGTCTCGACAAATGGATCGAAGTCCTTTTTCAGGATTCGGGTCTTCGGACTACGACAATGTCCCCCCATCCACGCACCAGAAGACGACTCATGCTCGCCCTCGGAATGCTTATAAACGCCCGGCTCTCGCCTCTGAAAGACCTCCCAACAACAGGGATTTTTCTCCCTTAACGAGATTCCAAGCGCTCGCTCGTGCTCGACCTCTCCTTCTGCTCGGATTCCGGGTTTCTTTAGTTCCGGAATTCCCCTTGGTATGGTTGTGAAGTCCAACAGCCAGGAAACCCTTCCGACAGGGGACACCCTCCCTTCGACTCGACCTACGACGACGGGAGGAGCTAGTGCTGCAACCCCCGAGCCCTTCAGCGCGACATCGACGATTATGCCCGGTGTTACCTATGATATTGAGCATGTCCCCGTCAAGAATGATCCTCGTGCTTGGTCTCCGTTTCGAAAGGTGAGAGCTATTTCGAGATATCGGGTTATCCTTGTCTGATCGTGTGCCGCCTAGAACGCAAGCCTTGCCCTTGTCGCGTCAGCTTCAATGATCGCAGGTCTTGCTGCGAATATCCAGAATCGCAAGTCCAATAATTGATCTTAGGCTTTCCGATGCTGAAACTGAAATAGCCGCCGTTGAGGAGATGGAGGAAGACCTGCCAGCTACTAGCTCGCAATTCAGCTTGAGCATAGCCATGTTCATCCTTATCCAAGGTGTTATGCCATTGTTATGGAGTGCTGTCAGTGAGGTGAAAGGTCGAAAGGCGAGTTGGTGTACTTTTCCATCGATCCCTTGTCTAACTGAATCTACTAGATGGTGTACCTTGTATCGCTCGCCCTGTTCACGCTCGGAACAATCGTGGTGGCGCTTAGTCGGCACATTGACCTGTAAGCCGTAAGGCACCCAAGATAGTTTTCTATGGCACACTCATGGTGTCGTAGAGTTATTGGTTTCCGGTGCCTTCAGGCGGCAGGATCGAGCGCTGTAATGGCCATTGGGGCCGCAACTCTCGCAGACATCTTCGAACCAGAGGAACGGGGTGCAAAGGTGCGTTGTCTTTGCTCGTCAAGGTCAAAATGCACAAGCTTAACCGCGCTACTAGATGGGCATATACTACATCGCACCCCTCCTCGGACCGGCTGTCGGGCCCATATTCGGCGGTTTCCTCACCTCGGCTTGGAATTGGCGCGCTATCTTCTGGTTTCTCGCTATCGTCTCTGGCTCGATTTTCCTCGCCTTCGTTCTGTTCTTCCATGACACTTTTCGCTCGGAGCGCAGTCTCACATACCAGAATGTGCTCAAGCAACGGATGAGGGAGAGCGCGAATCATTCGTCGGCCCACCTTGATACGGGCGCTGGAAAGCAGAAGGACTCGGCCGGCACCGCTTGTCTTGAAACGAACAAGGCGGATGTGGATATCGAGAAAACGGCGGCGAAAACGAGCGCAGAGGAGGTCCAGCCGGAACTTCACCCCACATTGAGGCTCTCGATAAGGGACGTTAATCCTTTCAAACCTATGGGACAAGTCCTGTTTAGAAAGAACAACTTCAACGTGCTCTTGGCTTCTGGATTGCTATTCGCCTTTGCCTTCCTTGTACCATATACGAGTGCGCGGACGCTGGCGAAGTTCTATCACTACAGCCCATTGAAGATTGGACTGGTTACACTGTCTTACGGCGCTGGTATGTAGACGATCTATCATCCCGGTCCTACGAGAATTGCATTCTATTTCCAGGGAGTGTTGTCGGAAGCTTGGTTGGTGGTCGATGGTCGGACCGCTCCCTAGCCCACCTGAAGGCCGTGAATGGAGGTAAAAGCTACCCTGAGGTCAGAGACGCTCGCCTCCTTTTGAAACTATCCTCTGATGCACTATATGCAGATGCGCCTGAAGAGCACAATCGTCGGTGCCTGCCTCCTGCCTCCGTGTTCCGTCGCGCTTGGATGGGTATGCGAGCAACACGTCCACGTTTCAGCCATCTGCGTCTTCCTATTCGTCTCCGGTTTCTTCAACGTGTAAGCTAACCCTTCATCGAGTACCGTCCTCATCCCTTAACAACTTCCCAGGTGGATCTATACGAGCACACTGGCCTACATCGTCGATGCGAATGTCGGCCGCTCGTCCACCGCCGTCGCTGCGAACAGCGCTTTCAGAGGCACATTCGCGTTCGTGGCGACCGAAATCGCCGTTCCGCTTCAGGTGGGCGCTCTTGCTCCGATAAATGAACAATCTTCTAACCTTGCGTGTTGTTTTCCTTCGGCACCTTTAGGATGGTCTCGGAGATGGTGAGTCCTACCTGCGCACTCGAATAAGTGTGAAACTGATTATAACTTTGATTCTTCGCCTCAAGGGTGGATGTATACGATCTGGGGAGGAATCATGGCTCTAAGCGGTGCCCTCGTTCTTCTCGTTTCCTGGAAGGGCGTCCAGTGGCGTCAGGACGCAGAAAAACGGGAAGCTGCAGCACAGAAAAGATCAGAGGAAAAGGGCAGCGGGAATGCCTCCTCTGGCTCGTAGACGAGGGCGCTAGACGTCCTTTAGATGCACGGCACGATTGATCATAGAATTTCCTTTCAGGTCTCACGCATCCAACTGCGCACAATTATGACTCCATTGCAATAGAATAGTACCTTGTTACTCACTGCTTGATTCTCTCCTGTACGAATACTACTGTCGCTATAATATGTTAATCATGATCGATTATTCTGGGACTCCTCACAAGAAGGTGGTATACAGGAAGTAACGAAGGGGCATGGGCATTACGGTGAGATTTTCTCTCGTTTCCTCCCGTGGCTTATGCCGTGAAATATCAGACTCGAGGGTTTTTCTTTTAGCGGGTTCTACATCTCCCATTGTCGCGTCGTGGATCAAGAATACTTCGGAAACACGTGTTGTGACATTTCGCGTTGTCACCTCCGCGCGAATCTGGATTGTTCTCTGTCTCGATATCAATCGTCCTTGCGCCTCTATTCTTTTCGCTGTATGACCTCAACAAAATCCACGGAAATCTACCTGTTCGCTGTTCCGTCTATCAAACAGAACGAGACGATGCACTGGGAGGAAGGACAAGCGCAACTTCATGACGGCCTTCCCACCCCAGAAACACTCCAAGTCAGTCGTGATCCTACCTCATGAGCAACCCGAATCGTGGTGATCGTGGACCACTGAGAAGAAGGGTAGGAGGAAGAAAGGGGATCAGGTGGAACGAAAGCGTGCTACTCCTACGACTGGTGATTTGGACCAACTCACCTCATCACCACATTTCATGCTTGCTCTGAGACGAAACAAACGGTTCACTCTTCTCGAGAGCTCGGGTAGCCTTGGTAGGGGCCATCTCGCATCAGGAAGAACCTCCTGGTCCGAACCCCGCTAGGCATGTCATCTGCAGTAATCGCTCTCACTCAATTGTTTCCAATTGTCGACTGGAGGATCAGAATCTCGTCAGGTCGTTGGGGCTACTATAACCTGGGGAAGATTATTGTTATGACAGGTAAGAGCCCTTTCCGATGTCTCCTCCTAAATTTTACTCTATTCAATCCTCCAACAGGCGTCTACAATCGTTCTTCGTCCACCAAGCGCTGCCTGAGAAGCAATTTCCAGTCGCACGTTTTTCAGCGGTGTTCATAACTTTCTTCGGTACCCTTGTTCCCCGTGAGATTCGGTGCACTGTTGGATGCAAAAAAAGGCATGCCGCATGAGGCACACAGCCTGTTCCTCCGCACGCCAACCGGAAGTTCTGCGACCTTGACGGATCGTCTTTCGTGGATCTGGTAAGTAGATCCGTGAGGGTTCATAGCAATATACTACGACTTATCATCATTTAGGTGTCTCTTGAGTCTTCCCTCCAAGACCTACATGTCATGTTCTTCCCCGTCATACGATCCCGGCCTGCGAGAGGGATCACGCGACAGATCGCCCAGAACAGCCTCTTCCTGTTCAAGATAACCCGATTATCAATTTCACCCATGAACACAAAAGACTGACGCAATCACACACCGCACAATTGAGCTTTCGAAACTGCGAAGTTCGGGAATGTCATCACGATGGGTGGTTCAAAGTTGGGCGGCGACTTGGCACAACAATTGTCGGTTCTTTCCAACCCCTAAAACCATATAAAGCCTCGCGAGCCTCAGTCCTACCACCTCGATCCGATAACCACAACTTCAGCGACCATGTCTTCTCCAGCTCGCCAACTGCTCGCACTAATCTCGACGTCTCTCTCGACGCTGGAGAACACCTGTGTGGAAAAAGGCTTCAATATACCCGACCTGCATGCTGCCTTCGACCCCGCAAGTGAGGCTTTTCGCGCTGACCCCATGGCCAGCGAGGCTGTTAGTGTCCTTGGTGCTGCTGCCCTCCAGCTTGCTGCCATCTTCCTCCCGCCTCACGTTTCGTTGTACCATAACGTCTTGGGAGTATGTAAATTTCACCCTATTTCATCGCTGAGAGCATTTGTCTTACCTTCCTCAAGTATATGAGGTCCGCTGCTCTTCGAGTTTGCATCGAGTCAAACGTAACGGAAATATTGCGTGAAGGCGGTCCGAATGTAGGTCGAATATATAGAAGCGAAGTTGTCATTTATTCTTGGGCACGTAATCCACAGGGCGTTCACATTAACGACATCGCAGCAAAGAACGGTCTGGACCCGCGGAAGATCGGTAAGAACGTCTACTCGTCGAAAGGTAGTAGAAACGCTCCTGATAGTCAAAATCGCCGATCTAGGACGCTTCCTGCGCATTCTCGCTAACCATCATATCTATCGAGAGGTCAAGCCGAACGTTTTCACCAATACCCGGATTTCCAGTATGCTCGATACTCTCAAACCCAGCGCGGAACTGTTCGCTCAGTCAGCACTTCTTTCCCAGCGTCTCTTATCTTTCGTCTAAAGCCACATGTCGTTTCCGCAGCCCAGAACAGAAGCACGAAAATACACCTGGCCTCGCCGCTATGGCTTGTCACCAGTGAGCCATCCTCCCAACCTTGTGAGCGCTCAGCTGACTTCGCGTAGCCTCGACGAAGGGTACAAATCGGCAGCGTATACCTGGGAGACCGTCTCCGACCCAAATGCGACCGACGCCACGACCGACTCACCGCTGTCACGTTGGACAGGGAGGAAAGAAACCGTTTGGGAGTTCTATCAGCGCCCAGAGAACCTGGACAAGTACAAGCGATTCAACATTGGCATGCACGGCGTAAAAGCCTTACAGCCCAGTGATATGAGCCTTCAGGGTGCGTTGCGCTAGACTGATCCCGGGTGGCAAAGTGCGGGACTGAGGTGATATTGTATGCAGCGTTCGACTGGAAGAGCCTCCCAAAGGGCTCCGTCGTGGTTGACGTTGGCGGAGGGCTTGGAACTGCTTCTTTACCTATTGCTCGAGAGTATCCCGATTTGCAGATATTCGTGCAGGACCTCCCGCCCGTTATAAAGACCGCCACAGAGGTATGTCAACTGATATGCTGCCACCTCGCTTTGTATTTGATTATGAAACCTGATGTACCCTCGCAGCTCTGGAAAAAAGAGAACCCAAACGCGCTCGAGTCTGGTCGCGTCAAGCTAGAGGGTCAGTCAAATCCCATCTACGCAAATAATGTCTCCCCGCTGATCAGAACCACATTGGCAGCCCACGACTTTTTCAAACCCCAACCACACAAAGGCGCCGATGTCTTCCTCCTAAAGCAGATCCTGCACGACTGGCCCGACGCGTCCTGTATCCCCATCCTCAGTCATCTCCGCGAAGCAGCCTCACCCACTACTAAGCTCATCATCATGGACATCCTGATCCCGTTCGCGTGCCACGACCCCGGTGCTGACCTGGGGCGAGAGATACCCGGTGCCGTCCCAAAGGAGGCCCCGCCGCCCCTGCTTGCGAATTACGGGGCTGTTCACGAACTGGCATACAACGCCGACATGACGGTGCGTGTCGGGTGATCTCGATCATTTGCTGCGACAGTGTTAATTTTGGCGTGTAGATGTTCATTTTTGCGAACGCCCAAGAGCGTACAATTGTCGAGATGGACGACCTTCTGCGCCGTACGGGTTGGAGGCTGGCTGTCGTGCATCGTCTAGAAGGGGCTAGCGCATTCTCCCAGTCCATGGAGGCGATCCCGGTGGAGAAGATGTAGGAAATTTCTTTTACGAGTTAGGCCGGCGTTCACGCGTCGCGAGTTACTTGGTCAGTGCTCTCAGTGCATGCAAATTACGATCTGGAGCTGACCTATTGCAGCCCACTTGTTCATTTTCCCCTGAACTCAATTATATTGACCATGTGCCCCGAGCGATTGTCTGAATGGAACTGCGGTGCTGCCAGAAATTGGTGTACGGTGTACAATTCCGAAAGGGCGCGGGTCTCGACTCTGCGGTGTCAATCTTATCCAAAGTTAGCACCGAAGATCTGCGCTATTGACGTCAAATCCTCAATCAGCCCGAGAGACACGCCTGAGTACTCAGAGTGATTGACATGGGTACCCTCAGGCTGGGTGCAGTTGTATTCATGGGCGCTAGCGGATTTAGAACCGAATAGAGCGCCCATGGCATCTCTCGGCATCTTTAACAAGTCCCTCATACCCACACTTACGTCTCGATTGATAGTGAGGTAAGCTTGAAGTCTGGCCCTCCCAGAAGAGAGGAGACTGTCATAATTCCCATGATGGTATCCATCACATACGGTGAGCAAGCATCATTCCTGCGGCACCAACCATACCTACTACGCTAGCGTTCGTGACGGCTCATGGCCCTGTGCGACAACAAGACAGGCTGTATATATATATATGAACCTGATGGCCGTCGCATTCAGGCAAACTCCTTCCCCCCCATCGCTGTTGACAGGATGGTGTGGGTCAATCCTGTTAGCATGAAAGGTCCTGCGGAATTCACGTGGGTTATATCTCTCTAGCGCTCACATTTCATGACTCATTCAACTGCCAGACATGGGTGGATATTTATCGGCTGTGCTCTCAACATCCTTCTTCTCGGCGTGACGTTCGGGCAGGTCTACAAGTACTACGCTGAGTACAAAGGGTACGTGAATCTTCTTCCGTCCGGTCTTAGGTGTTTTATAAATGTCAAGGCGCTAGTGACCGACCATGGCTTAAAATCCTCGTTCGTATTTGCAAGATGTATCCTCACAGAACCTGCCCACTTGAGATATGACTTAGATCGCGATCATCATGTTTATCGACATTTTTAATAGTGTCTCCCTTTTCGCACTTCTCTACCACGACCTCGTCATATCCTTCGGTGACGCTACCCTTCTACTGATATACGCCAGCGCCACTGACCCCACCTGATCTTTCAGGGGACGATGAAGCACTTACCAAAGGGAACTGGAGTACGTGGTTTGTCAGTGCAGGAAAGCTGAAGGCTGATTGCTGATATTCACCATTCCTTTCTAGTGGTTGGCGCGGGTAAGCTGTCAAAGAGTTGTTACGTATCAACCACCGGTTCTCATGAGAGTTTCGTGGCTGCCAGGAGCTTGGACGACAGTCAGTTCTTCTTTCTGGGCTAATAGGAACGGTCCGACCTCTTTTCTCTGCATAGGCCGTCATAGCCTCTGCTGTTCAATCTGTATTTGCATGGCGAATCTACGTGCTAACGAAGAAATGGATTTATGTCGCGATAATTTGGCCCCTAGCTATAACTGGTGCTGGTGAGTACTGAAATTTTCTCTTACTTGAAGTGGTCTCTTACCTCAAATAACGCGTACAGCAGCAGGCATCGTAACCGCCGTGCAGACTGGAATCTCTCTCCCCTTCTCCGAGCTTCGCGACACCAAAGTGGCAGTGACGACTTGGCTTGCCTCAGAAGTGGCTGCAGACATTATCATCACGGCCGTGCTTGTGTGGTACCTGTGCGTTCAACATCTTTTTCAAGCATTTAAGTGAGAGTGCTCACCAAAGTTTCTTTCAAAGCGTAAGCCCTCTCCAGTCGACGCGCTACAGTGACGTCAACTCTGTTGCCAGCACAAACACAAGACAGGTCTCGAGCGCTCGGATATGGTTATCGACCGCATTATACGAGGTGCGTGAGCTTCGCCGTCCTAACTGTCAGACAATTCTACATACTCCATTCACGTAGCGACACTGCAAACGGGACTCCTCACGATGATTGTGGCCTCGCTCGACCTTTTTTTCTTCCTGTTCGACGTGCATATTCAATTGACTTTGGGTTCATCCTCTTTTCTTACTCTTGAGCTGCCAGTCAACTGGAACACATTTTATGTTCACTTTCTTACCCAAACTCTACGCCAACTCTCTCCTGAGCAGTTTAAATTCGCGAAGCGGTTGGAAATTTGGTGGCGCAGGAACTGATCAGGGGATTACTACGAGTTGGGTGGAAAGACAGCTTCGCGTTTCGACGCTCTCAAATTTAAACCAGGTTTATCTCTTTTGATTTTGACCTAGCCAGGAAGATCTCACTCTGTACCGCGTCGTCGATCGATAGGTTGATGCTCTCGGAGAAGCCTCCCGGATCCGGTTCGAGTTGCAAGAGCCACGGCGCGAGACCGAAGTAATGGAGAATGCGCACGGCAAGCCTCACCCGACGCTGCAGGTTTAATCCCCTGGCTCCAGCTGAGTAGATATGCAAAGGTTAGTTACGCATTCTGGTTCATCATGCCTTTCCCATACGATGTTCCCTTTCGTCAGTACGGCCCATTGATTCTGATGACAGATTGTTACATCTTGAACTTGAGCCAACGAAGTAGGGAGGAACTAGTGGTGAGTCTGTTTCAGGTCGCTTTATGGGCGAACTTTAATACTTCTTCGACTCCCTTCGGATTGAAAGCGGTCCTTTGAATAGACTGGGAACCGTGAACGTGGAGTTCCTTTGATCACCGCGTTTTGCAGCGCGTTTGACCCCTCGACAAACAGAAATACTCAAATTTTCGCGTCTCAGGCCCGTGACGATGTTGGTGGCATTCTCTGAGACCAAACTCAGAGTGTGGCCTTTCGTTTGGCCATTAGAAACCGAGGCGATTTTGTGATGGTGTTGCAAGCATGATTTCAATGCGGGAGGCTACTCCATTCTTTTTCGTGCGAGCGGAGTCGCCAAAAGATCAATCTTGTAGCATCCTGCCTTTGAGGCTCACCTCGATTACAAGGAACTTGAAAAACAGACCCTGCATTTGTGGAGGCGATTGGGGGCAGTTAGCAGTATCGAGGTCAGCCAATGAATCTATCAAGCTCCAAATACAATTGTTGAAGGTCGTCACTCTGGATGCGCGAGCTGAGGTCTCAGGAACTCCAAAACGCGGCTTGATACGGGAGAATGAGGACTGATTCTCAATCCCCAGGCGTACCCGCCATGTCCGACGACCGGCTGGTAATGCGGAGAACCCGTGGAAGTCGGCCAACTCTAAGTATTTTAGGGAGAGAACCAAAGGCCAATGTCAGCGATACTTCTAATTTATCCTGATTGGCCGGCGGTCGCAGGTGAGTTTCTACCGGCTCGGCAACGGCGTACCAGAAGAAGAATAAATAGTTCACAGCATGCACCGAAAGCACTGATGCACGCCTTGCTATTCAGTCTATTCGCATACAGAAAGATGATCAGGTGAGCCAAGCGTATCGGAGCAGAATCTGTCTAGTTCTGTAAGTGGGTCTGCTGAAAGCTTTAAATAGAATGAAGTACCACCACGCACGGCCAGCGCCATCCTGCTCTTCCCGCAGTACTCCCACTCGCCAATACGCACAACGATTTCAAGATGTCGGTTATCAGTCCAATTAGTCTGAAAGGGCCTGCTGAATTAGCGTGAGTATCCTCAGCAATGGCAAGGAAGGCGCCGGTGTCGCTCACTCTATCTCGAAGCCATGGTTGGATGTTCATCGGGCTCTTTTTGAATGTCCTTCTGCTAGGGATCATGGTTACCCAGGTCTACCTTTACTATACGCAGTACAAGAGGCACGTCTGGCATCTCTGATCTTCTTGATGTATGTACTCATTCCGTGTGACGACGCTAGGGACCGGCTATGGATCAAGACATATGTCTGTTCACCAGTTTCTCGTTATCTTGGTCTGTGAATCTGAGTCTAATGATCGCCTGGTCAGGTTGCTGCACTCTTCGTCCTGGATATATTCAACACGATATTCATATTCCTATATCTTTATCGTTCGCTGATAACGTTCTTCGGCAAGTCTTGTCATTCCATACTTCGAGGCGGGTTTACCTATCAAATCCTTTGACCGTCTAGGCGACGTCGACTTCCTCCAAACGGCAGACTGGCGTGAGTGAATACCCCTGCTTTCGCTATCCCAAAATTCACCTGTCGATTTAGTCTTCGTCACAGGTGAGACCATAGGGTTGGACCTGAATTTATTAAATTCATGTATTCATCTTGCTATGCGCATTAGATCCCGCCACCACAGTGCGTAAATGCGCCACGCGCCGCGATAGCGAATTTGATTTATTCCTTTTTCAGGGAATGATTGCCTGCATGGTGCAGCTCTTCTTTGCCTGGCGCGTCTTCGTCTTGACAAAGACGTGGATATACGCCGGGTTCATCACAGCTGTGGCGATTGCTGGAGGAAGTGAGTTGCTCCTTTCGCGCATGTGAATCAGTGAAACTGGAACCCTCGGCCATGCAGCTGCATCCATCATTACCGCTGTCGAGGTCTCGCGGACGCCGAAATTTGTGGATTTTCGCAACTTCAAGACGACGGTTATTATTTGGCTGGCGGCAAATGCAGTCGGAGATGTGGTGATAACGAGCGTTCTCGTTTGGTACCTGTGAGTCATTCTTTATTCGCTCAGTAGACAAGCGCTGACAGATCATGCCACGTAGTGTAAGGTGTCCATCTCTCACAAGCCATTTGATTCTGCTCACGATGGAGCTTCCAAGCGTAAACATAAGACGGGTTTCCATCATTCGGACATGATGGTCGATCGAATCATCAGAGGTATATCCTCAGCGTCCATCTTGAGCTTGAAAGCCTGTCACTCATGACGGGTTCAGTCACCATTCAAACAGGCATGGTGACTATGATAATCGCCTCTCTGGACCTGCTCTTTTTCCTCATCGACGTGAGTTCGTGTCTTCAGGAGTACCACGTGCGCACTCTGACCCTGTTCACAGCCAACGGGGACGCACCTCCTCCTGAACTTCCCGCTCTCGAAATTATACTCAAACTCCCTCATGAGTAGCTTAAATTCACGCCGAGGATGGAACTTTACGGGAGCCAGCACGCGATCTGGTGGGAGCCAATCAGACACGCACATTAATACGACGAGCGGGCTGCAGCGACATCTCCACATATCAAGCGGGAAAAAACCAGTAGGTTCTTGGTCCTTAGAGCACGCCCCTCTCCTGACTGCCGTTCTACGCTGCCCAGAACGACGTAATTGATATAGATGGCGGAGTCTTCGTACACGTCGAATCGCACGAGCTGCACGATATTCCGACTGGTGACAAAGCGACCTTCGATGAGAAACGGAGAACGAGTCTGGGATCCGAGCTCTCTGTAGAACGGCCAGTGGATACGGAGAAGTGGGCAGGGAGCAGAAGTCAGCGGACTCGTTGAAAGACGAAGCACCAAAATACACAAGCAACCAGGGTAGGGCGCTGAGCCATGACGTGTGAATACAGTAGTGTATATTTATCGCAGTGTACGATGAGTGGATCGCACGTGCAGGCATCCACTAAAGAGAGGGATTGAAAGCATATCCACGTAAGATTCCTCGAGAGTGGAGGTGATGGTAATCGAGGTCCGAGAATGCGCCAGATGCTCGCGGATCATGCTCTCCATGGATTATGCCCAGTGTTAGAAAATGACATTGAGTATTGGGGCTTATCAATGCGGATTGTAAAGATAGAACAGGGTCAGATGGATGGTTGAATGAGCACGTAGAAGATCAGCAGTGTTGTGCCAGTCATTGACCGGGACAATGACCGAGGGTGTCTGGTCAACAAAGGTCATGACTCCCGGTCATGACCCGAGTCATGACCCGGCTATTTTGACGTTGATGGCGCATAGCCGCTCATAGGGTAATCTCAGAGATTATAGATGTCGTTCGCAGATAAAGATTATCAGCCTGAGCTCATCATCGGAAAACTCCGAACATCCATAAATGGATATTACCCACGCCACGACCTCCCCCAGTCATGACCACGGTAATGGCCAAGTCACGGTAATGACCTGGCCATTACTATCTTAGCCGAGTCATCCGGTCATGACCGCCCAACACTGGAAGATCAGGTTCTTCGGGAGGGGAGACAAAAGGCCATAGTTCACAAGTCCAATAGAAGGAACGAAGAACCCCGCTGAAATATATTTGCTCTAAAACGACCGAGCCAGAGAAGGTAGAATCAATCACACCGATCATGATCATGGAGACGAAGAAGAGACGAAGAAGAGAAGCAACAAAATAGGGCGTGGAATCAAAAGGATTCGCGCCCCACGGAAGCAAGAAGAGATAAAGCTGGTTTAGTGTGGTTTAGGGACTGGTCCCGCACAGGGGCAGCGGGCGGTGGGCGGGTGGAATAGAGTGGTGATTGCAATTAGGTGAAAGCGCAGAGATGCATCATCGGTATCGCAACTCAAGGGGGGTGGAAAGGCAGCTGGAAACGAGAAACGTGGATTGAAGCTTTCAGGAAACACTCGCGATAAGAACGATGGATAGACGAGAGCTTTGACCGAGCATTCGGGAATTTGAGGAGCCAATCAGTGATTTGACCCGAAGCACGGCGATGCGAAGATTGTCACTCAGATGAGATGAAAAACCTTCGTCCTGCCTGAGCGCCGATCGGTCGCAAGGCGCAAGGTAGACGTGGGACGGGGTGACTACAGCCTGCGCATACGCCAGAAGATGGAAGGAATCAGGAGAATTCCTTTCTGGAAAGGGGGGGTAAATCAGGGTGATTCCTGTGGCCATTCTACCCAAAATTTGAGAGACGAAGGCATTCAGGCTTTATTTCATCCAATCGTTTCTCCGGGTTGTTTTTGTGAGAGGCAGTGCATGCCATTGAAGCCTAGATAGGCGGTGAGTGGCCAACACGATTCACTCGAGGTCAAGTGAACTGACAGTGGCGATGTTCGCATAGAATTCTGTTTTTTTTCTTTTTTTTAGCCAGCGATCCTACTAGCGTCGGGATACCGACGGTTGAACTTCACAGCCTACTGCCCAGACACCGAAAGCAACAAGGGTTCAATTCGTTCTACAACCTAGAAGGAAGATTGAAATAAGAAGGAGCAGCAATGTTCAGTTCAGTGTCTTACCTGGCATAATGAGCTGCCATGGTGGACACCTGGAAGTTGGAAGGGAAGGAGGAAGGAAAGAAATAAATGATGAACGCCGAGCGGACTTTGAACTATATAAGTCTGGGCGCTTATTAGGGGCTCGACGAGCATTGGACGAGCCGTGAACTTGTTCATGCAAGCATTTACCTGTTATTTTCAGGGAATGGCTGGAACGGCAACAGGTGTGTGTATCCCATTTCTTCGGGAGGATAGTGGAACATCAGTTTTCTTCAGGGGCTTGGAGGTGAAGTTATTCAACTGTACACTTCACCTCCGAGGATAACCCCGAAACTATTCGGGGCTCGTCTTAGTTCGACTTGCATGGGCGAGAAAGTTCTGCAGGGGGAAGAGGCGGGATTTGGCAATGCTTCTCGACGAAGATCGCTGATGGTATCCACCGCACATGGTCAGCGAACCGCACCGCGTTGCCGAGCGCGTTGCCGAGACTGAATACTATTCTGGACCTGATGTTCGTCAGGACCCTATGTTCGTCACCCCCCAAGAATCTTGCCACCACGGCCACCGATCTTCACCAAACTTTAGAGCTCGTAAATACACACCACTACACGTACTGTAGAGGCATTTTTGGGTGAAAAAAGGAGCTATGAAGGAGGTCGAATTTTGGGCTCTTCGTCACGCATGATGGGGCTGCCGGTAGCTCGGCAAGATGGGATCATGAATACGTAAGCGACGAAGACCTTTGCTCCCTCACGCTGAGGTTCGTCAGTCGTCGGACTTAGAAATTGGTGATTAGCGACAGGTGACAGTGACGTGACCTGACGAACATAGGGTCCTGACGAACATCAGGTCCAGAATAGTAGACAAATTGAAACATAGCGCAACCACGTAAACTTGGCATCCCTTTCCATGACCCTATGCGCTCGTAGATATACACAGATGGTCGTCGCAATCGGACGAGCTTCTTTCTCTCTCCCTCATCGCCGTCCACGGTAGAGCGCTTGAGGCTGCTTCATCAGCGAATTGCGTAGAAGCTTCGATAGTGGAAAATTGAAAGAATGTGTTNAGAACGTGATGAGGGACCGGTAGAGAAACGAAAATAGGGCAACACTGTTGAGGATGTCGAGGATAAGGATGCCGGCGACCTAAATCATGTCGAGATTGGTAGAGCTCGGGAGAGCGCAACTTTGGACGAACCAGAATCTTGAGCCATGGACGGTCTCTAAGCTGGATCGTTAGGATATCCCTAGCAGTTGAACTGAGCCACGTACCCCTTGTATTCCGTGTAATACATGTAAACTTGCGCGAACGTTACGCCTAGAAGAAGGATGTTGATTGCACATCCAATGAGCATCCACCCATGCCTACGAGCCGAACACAGTCAACAAATACGGGCGCTGGAGAAGAGAACGCTCACGCGAACTCCGCAGGTCTCCAAGACTAACAGGGTTGACCCACGCATGTTCTTCGCGCTCTCGTCTCCCGGCGAGGGTGGAAGTTCAGTGGGATCAGCCATGTGGGAACGGGTACTGGGTCGGAGAGCCAAGGGATTACGACGAGCTGGGTGCAGAGACACCTGCGGATATCGACGGTGCCGCGGCCGGTGCGTCTCTTCACTCTGCGTCGTGTCGTACACTACTCATATTTCATCAGCTTGATGAAATGTCGCAGGTCGAACTTGAGTCGCAAGAGATGCGCGAGATCCAGGCGGTCGAGAAGGCGCACAGCAAGCCGCGCGATACGGTGCACATCCACTCTGGCTCGGTAGATGTGGAGAAGTGGACTACGGGCAGGAGTCAGTGGATAGGGTGATACTAATCTTCGTTTGGGTTGAGGCGTCGACCGCCTGTTGCTTAAATTCACTTATGTGTATCTAGTAGTATACGAACTTTGTACTTCCATGGACTCAATACACGGTAGAAATCGTGTCGCACTATGATCTCGTTCTAAGGTCCCGCCCTTCGAGTCTTCACTAGTTTCTACACCATCAGATCTGTGGCTTGCCGCTTGTTCACACCTTACGTGTTTCCTGCAATTGCTCTTGTCTAACGTGATCTATAAATAGCGCCATAGTAACCTATGTACAATCATCTACAGCTTCTCCATCGGGGTCGCTTCCATGGACTGGATGAAAGGGTTATTCTCAGTTTCTCGACGATGCACGAGGGTCAACTTCCAGCCCGTACGACGCAGAAGATCGTCCATCTCGACAACTGTACGCTCTTGGGCGTTCGCAAGACAGAACATCTGCACACCAAAGTCAACACTTTATCGCAGCAAAATGGTTGAGGTCAGGTAGACCTGGCACATACCGTTATATCTGCAACGTACGCCATCTCACTCACTGCACCATAATTTGCAAGCAGGGGCGACGGTGCCTCCTTCGGGACGGCACCGGGGATCTCCCGCCCAAAGCCGACACCGGGGTCGTGGCATGTAAATGGAATGAGGGTGTCAATAATGACGAGCTTGGTTGTAGGCGAGGCTGCTTCACGGAGATGGCTGAGGATGGGGATGCAGGACGCGTCGGGCCAGTCGTGCAAGATCTGCTTTAGAAGGAAGACATCAGCACCCTTGTGCGGTTGGGGTTTGAAAAAGTCGTGAGCTGCTCATGCAGTCCAACAGTGAGCAATTAATCATGGGCATGAATTGAATTCGACTGACCTTCGAGCTTCACCCGGCCGGACATGAGCGCCTCAGGGTTCTCCTTTTTCCAGAGCTGCAAGGAGAGCGGATTCGATTCCGTCAAGAATATATGGCGGGATGGAAGTAAATAAAACATACCTTTGCAGCGCTCTCGATCACAGGTGGAAGGTCCTGCACGACGATGTGCAGGTCAGGATACTCTCGTGCAACGGGTAACGACACACTCCCAAGCCCTCCGCCAACGTCAACCACAACGGAGCCCTTCGCGAGGCTCTTCCAATCGAACGCTATGCATCGCACAACTTCAACACCAGTCCAGCGCCCGAAACCAGACTGACGCGACGCACCGTGCAGGCCCACATCGCCAGGCTGTAAGGCCCGTGCACCGCGCATGCCGATTTGAATCGTTTCGGCTTGTGCAAGTTCTCTGGACCGGTAGAAACCTCCCAACAAAGTCCCTTGCGACCAGTTGAACGTGAAAAGCGGCGAGTCAGTCGTCGCGTCAGTTACGTTTGGTCGAGACGGTCTCCCAGGCGACGCCGCGCTTTTGAAGCTTCGCGAACTGACGTGAAGAAGTCGTAAGGATTCCAGAGGATGGAAGGAAGGCTCACTGATGACAGTTAAGGCATGCCAGGCCAATGTGTTTTCATTGCTCTGGGCGTGGCTGCAGAAAGACATGTACGCGTTGGAAGACAGGCTAAAGGTCAGAGATCAGTGGACGCGATAGTTCTGCACTGGGCTTGAGAGTGTCGAGCAGACTGGAAATTCGGGTATTGGCGAATACGTTTGGTTTGACCTCTCGATAGATGTGGTGGTTTGCGAGAATGCGGAGGAAGCGGCCTGGTTAATTGAACCCGACAGTCAGAAGCTTTTCTCCTCGTTAATGACGGCCGATCATCCTCACCAATCTTCTGTGGGTCCTGGCCGTTCTTTGCTGCGATGTCATTGATATGAACGCCCTGTGAGTTACATCCAGCTTAAGCACCAATTGTGTGAACAACACGAGAATACAATGCACACATCCGGGCCTCCTTCACGCAGGACTTCCGTTACGTTTGACTCGATACAGACCCGGGCAGCGGCGGATTTCATGAACTTGAACAAGCTCCAAGTCAAATACCGTCTTTAATGAGATGATGATAAATTCACGTACTCCCGCGATGCTGTGGTACAACGAAACCTGGGGCGGGATGAAGATGGCCGCCAGCTGGAGAGCTGCAGCGCCAAGGACGCTCGCAGCCTCGCCAGCCACGGGGTCATTCCGAAACGCCTCACTCGCGGGGTCGAAGGTGGCGTGCAAGTCAGGGATGTTGAAGCCTTTCTCAGCACATGTTGTCTCGAGCGTCGAGAGAGACGTTGAAATAAGTTGCAACAGCTGGCGAGCAGGAGAGGCCATGGCAGTTGTCGTTGTCGTTGTCGTTCGCGGTCCTTGTGAAGAGCTAACAAGGAGATGTTCGAGATTTTATACACGCTCCGAGACGGAGAGAATCGTTAACCTTAATAGGAAATGATGCTCTGGTTCTCGCAATGGCTTCATGACGTTTTGGGTTCTGAAGCAGCTACTGCACGTTATTGGGGAGTATTTCGAGGTAGTTATTGCGTCAGCTGGTGGGTCCATGGGTAAAATTGATAATCGAGGTATCTTGAAGGGGAAAGGGCTGTTCTGGGCAACAGAGTGGTGCCAGCTTGCAGCTTCGGAACATCGCAAGGAAGCTCGCGTGTAGGTCTTCAAAAGGCAGAGATGAGTGCATGTCCTGGATTCTTTCGCGGATGTGATAAGCTGACAGGTTATATGTAAGTCGTTACGCATTGAGATCCCGTAATATACTCACGGATTTTCATTTCGAATCCACTCCTGAAGCAGCATGAGGAAAAAGACTGCGACTTATTATCCTATTTTTGTATCCAATAAGATGCCGAATATCATGGCAACAAGAGCTTCGAGGATGAAAGCCATGAATATCATTGAAAAATGGGCGACAGCAAAATGCTCGGGCAGCGCTCGCTGGACGAGGGAATATCTGTAGACGCCATTTCGGTACAAAGATGGGGCAAAACCATGTAAGTAGGAGCCACTTACCTATTACAATGGTGATCAGCGCAAGGATGGTTATGTAACACCCACCGGCCTGGCAAACTTCTGATCCCTCCTGCTCATGACGCTCAGGGTGTGTTCGTGTTTCTCGAAGTCAAATCGGCGATCGTAAACAGTTGAACGAAAACAACTCCGGCAGATGAGAGTGCTAAAGATGTCCAATAATAGGCGAGGAAGGTTCTTTGCGAGGCGAGATGGTCCCTAGCCACGCTGCCCGAGTTCTTTCTCGAGAATCATGACGGGTTTGTCCTGCCTTATCTCCAGCAAGAAACGCAGCCATGTTGGGGTAGAGGAAGCTTTCCGACTCCCGCTTTCGTTCCAGACGGGCTACGTTCCTCCTTGTCCTGCCTTTCAACAGCCGGTGATGGCTGCGATTCAGTTCGCTCTTGAGGCGAGACTATCCCTGACTCGCGTTATTCTGGGGTGTGAGGCCCGTCATGGAATTTCATTTGCCCAGCATCGTGGTGCGCCGTTCTACTTCGTCCAATAGACCGAGACCTTGTACGCGATAACGAGCTGGACTGTGAACCAGCGACATAGTATTGTCGTCGTTGTTGAGATCTGGTAATGGGAGTTCGAAAGAGGTAGAAGGAGAACCCTGCCCGTATTGGTGCGACGACGCGGACCGTCACATCACGTGCCTTCTCCTCGACTGCAACGCGATAATGAAAGTTGAATGAAAGACGTGAAAGTCAAACGGAACTTGCGAAATAAAACGCTCTTGGAGGTGTGAATCATATTTGAGAAACATGTGCCACGCGAGGAGGTAAAATATGAGACTAAATGGCCATTCCTTGAGAGCGGGAAAGTCATACTCAACAAGTTCTCGGTACATCCAAGCAGAAAGTCTGGCTACCAGTAGCGCATCCACAAAGACGTTCTCGGAAAATACTGTTCTAATTTCCTCAATAGTAGGTTGTCTCATAAGTCAGAGACTTACCGTACTGGATTGGCTGTGTTTCACTTTGAGGAGTTGTCACGATTGGAGAAGCAAGACAACAATTTGCTCACTTCCTGGGCCTAAGTTCCAAAGGAACTGATGAGTAGTAAGTTGTTGGTTCAAATATCTATCTAATATTTTTCTGAATTTAAAATAAGCCCAAGCCCAAGGTGACTGACAGAGGGCATCGGCATCGCCTCTGCTCTTGACGCCCATTGCTTCAGTCGACATCTGCACTTGCAATCCGTGTATCATACACATCGATAAATATCTATTAGCACACTACATACGGGGCTCCGCGCTCAGTATTGTGTTCGTTTCGTAACATCGTGTGAGAGCTCCTGCATATCCTTTGTAAGTTTCACCGAATCCACTGGCTTTTCCCCCCTCCCCAATGATCTATGCCCACCTGATGTTCCGTAGAGTGTTCTGATCCCAGAGTTCTTGGCTTTTCATCCGGCGTATTGTCGCCCGTTGGAATATCGCGCAGCTCGTGCGACTCAACGTGCACGAAGACTCCACCTTCGACGTCTATCATCTCATTCTGTGCCACGCGGGCGGATATCAGACCGGAGACAGACGAAAGAAGGGAGAGACCTTACAGGCTTTTTCATACTTGAGATGTGGACGTGTCGTTGGGCGACATTGGGTTCCGATTGTGCGCCGTAGCCACCAGACTGAGTGCCCCCGGTGCCCGCATAGCTCCACCCCTTACGGGAATTCAGGCTACTCATGAGAGAGTTCGAGTAGAGCTTCGACAGCGAGAAATTAAAGAGGAGGTGCGTTCCTGTTGGCTGCGAACGGGGTCAGAACACAGAGCCTGATTTGTGCGAAAGAACTCTAACGCACGTCAATGAGGAAGAACAGCAGGTCCAGAGCCGCGACTATCATAGTCAGAAGGCCCGTTTGAATGGTAACTGAATCCACCATAAGCGCTCCATGATGTCGGAGATTGGAGATAAAGGGAGCACACCTCTGATGATTCGATCGATCATCATGTCCGAGCGCTGGAATCCCGTCTTGTTTTTACGCTGGGGGGATTTCTCGTGAACAGAGCGGATGGGCGGCGTAGGGTAGAATTCTTACCCTGTAAGACGTGGTAGCTCAACGTTCAATAGTTATCGAATAAAGAGGAATGGGGGCAAAGACTCACAAATACCAGACCAGGATACTCGTGATAAGGATGTCGTCGACGACACTAGCCACAAGCCAGACGATGACAGGGTTCTTGAAGGCATGAAATTCGGTAAACTTGGGCGTCCGTGCGACCCCAACGGAGCTCAGGATGGAACAAACTGCACAACGGAGTTCGTTCATCATGAGCGCGGAAAGTGTACTCGGACCCAAGTAAAGACTCACTTCCTGCAGTGACCGCGAGGACCGTGATAATCGCAGAGTATATCCAAGTCTTCGTCAAGACGAATATGCGCCAGGCAAAGAAGAGCTGTACCATGGTGCCGACTAATCCCTGGAAAGGAATAAATCATACTCGCTAACTCGTAACAAAGAGCTGAACACACCGTTGTGGCAGGATCTGATGTGGGGGCAAGATGAGTATGAAGATCTCATAAACGGAGGTGCCGTCCAATAGGCTTACCAGTGGCTACGTCTATATCGAGAGGCAAGGGCCGTAAGCTTCGAAGCAAGGCCAGTAGGTCGTAACACTCACAGTGGTCTGCCTTCTCAATGAAATCGAAGTCGCCTGAAAGATGACAAGGTCTGGTAAGTAGGCCACCTCGGGATGGTTAAGGCTCACCGAAGAACGTTATGAAGGAACGATAAAGATACACAAATATGAACACCGTATTGACGACGTCAAGAACAAAGAGGACGGCGACCTAAACGGGTGAATGGTAGGATTACGTCCACAAGCCGAGATGGGGGCAAATAGTGAACTGACGTATATCTTCATCCATGGCTGGTCCCTATCGCATAGGAATCAGTCGATATTTCGCCAGAAAAAAAAATACGACGCACCTCTTGTATGTTGTATAGTACAGGTACACCTGCGTAATCATGATCCCTAGCAGGAGCACGTTTATGAAGCATCCCAGGAGCATCCACCGGTGACTTCGAGATTATATCAGTGAGACTTGCAGTTCTCTTGCAACCATTGAAAGGACTTACGCTATTTCAGCCGGATTATTAATAGGCGGACTAATATTCACCATCTTGAATAGCTCAGAGGGGTGAGGTGGGACGGAAGAAAGTAGGGAACTGTCAGGGCGGCAGTGGAGTAGAAAGGCGCTCTTATTTGAAACCCCCAGTACCAACAACGGACCCACGGAAGTAACTGGGCGTACTCGGTTCCGTTATACTTAGCACACCTATAAGATTTCAGAATACGAATCGTCTGAACAACGAGGTGGATTACATACCTTCAGCGCGGGGCGTGGGCGAGTTATTCTTCTTCTGGTATACGTTGCTGTGCGGTAGTTCACTAGGACCCACCGCTCGAGACGACTGGGAAGCCTGCCTGGCATTTGCTCCCTAAATTGCATGGCTTCTCCCGTATTGCGCAGGTTCGCGTTACCAATCAGCGATGGGACTGTACAACCCCCCCAGATCGAGGATGAGCTCTCTACTGTCTTGAATTAGGCCACCGTTCAGAGTCTGGCAGAGAGACTCACGAGCTATCGTGGATATGCTGGCGATCTGGAGCAATGAGCCCGATGGTTTCGGTGGAGTTCGAGAAACCAATCACGTTCGTGAAATGATTCCATTTCCTGGACGGGGCAAATTTCCCAATTCAAAGGTATGCTTCTGGATGCTTCAAAACAAGTTTGACATCACTTGCATTCGGGCTCCAAGGGATCAAGTTGGTGCTTCGACTGACATCGAAGATAACCTTGAAATTCCGTGAAAAAAATGTCTCGGATGTCGAAAGCTTTAATGAAAGATCCACACACCTAACATCGCGGAATGAGAGAATCGCTGTTAGCCTGGCCACCATCTGGAGCTCGCTACCCGAAATCTGAACATTCTTCCTAAAAGTTGGTGTGCAGAATAAATTTAGGCTACGTGATGATCAGAGATTCGTAGCCTGCAATTTATCAGTGGGACTCCAATAAAATCAATCTGATCTGAAAACTCACCTGGAGGAAGTTCAAGAGTGATAGGAAGGGAACTGAAATAGATTGTGGTGAGAAACCGCGGGTACCATTGCATTGGCGGCATAGGTTCGGAATGTAGCTGTCTTTCATCAGAATCAACGAGTCTCAACGATGGAAGTATGGCGCCCAAGGAGTGTCGTGGTGGGCAACACCGCGCGGGACGTACGGACGTTCCATAAAAGACAATTGACGGCGGGTGTTCGTGTTGAGAAATGCATGAGTGAGGAAGCTGGGCTGATTGACAGTGTGGGTAACACACATCCAAAGCTTACCCAAAGGAGAAGTCAAGGCGTTCGGCGCATGAGCGAGGGGACTGAGGACAAGTGCGGGTCGACCTTTCAAATCCGCAGAGCCAGCAATAAGATGATAGTTAGATGCAGGATTTGAGCTGCATTTGCGCGATTCGGGCATTTCCAGCAACGCCGACCTAACGACAGGAAACGCAATAGAGTATAGAATGAGAGATAACCTGAGTACTGACTTCGGACTGATATCACCAGAGCAATCGGTTTATAGCAACCGCCCAACAGCATCGCAGCGGGATGTTCGTGTTTCTCGAATTCAAATCTGCGATGGTAAAAGATGGGCAGGCGGGTCGAAGAGAGTTAACTTTCTCAGCCGAGGAAGAAGTGATGCGTTCTCGAGCGATGATGCCTCGGTCCTGGAGAATCATGACTGGTCAAGGCGCTACGACCCCATCACAAGTACTAAAAGGGGCCAAGTCTATTGCAGAGGAAGTGAGTAAATCATGATATAGGTGGCAGTAGACTGAGTCACCTGTTTTCATTTTCATTCGGTGCGAGTTGCATCCTGCTCGACTCTTCTCAGCGCGCAGTGGGAGTGGACTCAACTGGGCTCTATGGAGCTGTTCCTGTAGTAGGGATTTCTCGTCCATCAGTCTCGCCCTTCACCCCGGTGCGTCGTTGCGCAGAGGATCTAAATCAGGTGTGATAACTTGCTCAGCACGAGGAGCGTATTTTCGTCGCTTTCTTTCAGGTCCGACAGCAGCAAAGTGGGTAGGAGTAAAGAAGGCGCCGGGCCGGAAGTAACAGCCGTTACAACACGAACCGTCACAACACGTGCATCGACTTATTCTCGCGAGTCCAGGCGAGTCTAGTCCGTCGTCCGACACTGACGAGAATCATTCCCAGCAGCAACTTCCACGATGGCAGACGCGAAACCTGCAAAGCGAAAACGTACTGATAGCTTCGACTCAGATATTCTTCGAGGGTCGCCACGCGAGGAGGCGAGGGAAGTGACCCAGTCTTACGAACACTGGTTCGACGACGGCAACGTCATCCTCCAGGCAGAGTTCAAGCAGTACCGCGTTCACCAATCCGTTCTCAAACGCCATTCTCCTTGGTTTAGCGAAACTCTATTGTTTCCTCAACCTACTCAAGCAGAAATGTATCTGGAGGATTGCCCTGTCGTTCAGCTGGACGACACGTCGGAAGACATCGACAACTTGCTCACCTTGCTCTACGACACTATGAGGTGTGTGTCGGTTATCATTTCCATATCTTCTGCCAGTTTTATTCTTACTAACGATTTAGCGTCAGTGTATTTAGGGGAATCTCAGTGTCGGTGCTCGGAACAATGCTTCGGCTGGGGAGGAAGTATTCCTTCAAGATTTTCTGGGATGAGGCTGTCAAGTTCCTCGAGAAAGCATATCCAGACTCTCTGTGCGACTGGGATGGAGACGAGAAGCAAATTTATGACAAATTTACCGACGATAACGAGGACGCCCTTTTCGGAGTCATCATTCTTGCTCACGAATTTGGTCTCAAGTGTGTTCTTCCTACCGCCTATGTTTCCGTGCTATTGGAATACGATTTGGTGAGCATTTATCCTTAACTTCTATCATTTTCCGTGTCTTTCTTATGCTCTATTACGAGTGCAGACCACATTTTTCGCAAAGCGTCGGGTTGCCTGGCGTGTTGAGGAACCACTCAACTGCCTACTGGCTCGCGAGAAGATCTACAATGCTATCACGATACACCCTCTATCTTGGCTCCACGAAAGCACCCCTGTGAGCAAGAGGTGCCTGTCACGGGCCGCCTGCACCTCCGCAAAGCACGTCGCTCTCATCGCACTGCTCAAAGGGGACAACCGTACGACCCTTCAAATCCTAGTAACGGGATGGGACGACACGGAGCTGGGCAACGATCTCTGCAAAGAGTGCTCCCCCGTGGTCGAGAAGATTTACAGCGAAGGAAGAAAAAAGGTCTGGGACTTGCTCCCCGAGTATTTAGGTTTGCAAGACGAGGCTTGGAACACACGCTTCGAGTCTCCGGAGTAGATAGTACACTTTCGCGTCTCGGAATTTCAGAACTCATTTCATGAATTTTGTGCGGGAAGCAGAGGCCCGTGATACAACTCATCTGTGAACCAGTTACGTCCCAATCCAAATCGGGTAATCCCGCCCTTCCTTGAACCTGCTTCTTTCTGCTTGCTTTGACACTTCCTTCCGTCTTGCCAACATCGTCCTGTCTTTCAACGGCCATATCTCCCAGCCGCCCTCCAAGCGTCGCAGAGTCGACAGCTCGAACGATACAGCAGAGCACGATGGCGATCCAGCGGCGCGAATACACCAGTCAAACGGTCGGAGAAGTTTTGGATAGAGGACGGCAACGTCATTCTCCACGTCGAAGACACACAGTTTCGCGTTCATAGGTCGATGCTCTCGCGCCACGCAGCCATTTTTATCTAGTCATAACACTCACTGACAGAATGGCAGAGGTGGAGGAGATCCTATCTATTTTCTACGATAATGTGAGGTGCGTATTCTCTTCAGTCTCCCTCTTATATATATCACTAACCTCACATATAATCTATCCTCAGTTTTCTTGATCTTCCCCACCACCTGCCCATTGGTTGATTGGCAGCAATGTTGCGGAAGTACGAGATCCCATATCTCCAAAACGAAGCACTGGACCGTCTGCGCTCAGAGTTCAGCACGACCTTATCAGGATGGAGCGACTCCTTCCGGGATCACAGCCATGGCCGCGGGATCTACTTGGATCCGTCTCAGAAGGTGCTTACAGCCATTCTCCACCTGGGTCACGAACAAGGCATTCCTTCGATCATGCCGGCTGCATTCATAAACTATGTATTCGAAACACCACCGGTGCTGCTATGCTTTTTTTCTTTGGCTCTCGTCGCGCTAACTACCAGGCTAGGAACAAATAATTGAAGAGGACCTCCTCCCTCAGGAACTCCGCAACCGATGGATGCTAGGCAGGGATCGTCTTATTCGAGCAATTCACGACCTCCTCCGCTCATGGAGGTATCTCGAAGAGTTTAGCATGAGCGTCAAAGGGACTCTATCGCTTCTCAGGACCATGCTCAGGCTAGGAAGAAAACACTGCTTCAAGACATTCTGGAGCATGGCTGTCAAGTTTCTCAAAGAAGAATATCCCGAATATATGTGTCAATATGAGAGGTCCGACCAGTCAATCTATTCAATCGTTGCCAAGTTTGTCGACTCTAACCACGAGATCAAATTCCAAGTAATTTTTCTCGCTCATGAATACTGTCTTACAGCTATCCTTCCTGGAGCCTAGATCTCAATACTTGCAAGATATGATTTGGCGCGACGTCTCTCATTGAAAGATGGGACGATTTCGTGATCTTCCCCAGGATGACGTCAGAAAAGCCTTTGAAGATGGGAATTCTTCCCGATTACGCGTCCAAGAGCCTCTGAACTGTTTCATGGCACGCGAGGTTATCTTCAGCGCAATCAATGAACGTCCTCTTGCCTGGCTCCATGATGGTTCCATTCCGACCAAGAAGTGATACAACAATGAACGCGGCTGAAGATCTGAACGATAATTCTGGCTAGTCAGGTCGTGTACACCTGTTCATTTATCTGCTTCCATTCAATTGCGATTTCGGGACACGGTAGCGCATACGCCAAGCTTAAGGCTGGGTCTCCGTTCTCGGTCTCCGGCCCGGTCACTTTTCATGTCCCAATTCTGGACAACGCGCTGTCACAATCGTTCAAGTTGTTCACCTCCTCCCTTGACATCGTTATGACCTCCACACGGCCTTACAAGCGGCAGAGAACCCAGGAGAGCCAATCAGATAGTGAAGACCCCTCATCATCACTTGAAGACTCGGCCAAGCCTACGGCTGAGGGAGAATCAGAGGCGACGGAGTCAGACGTTGAGGAAGGTAGTGAGGATGCCGAGGAAGACGACCAGGAAGATTTTCGCGTCAAGACGCGCTCAACCGAGTACTGGTTTAATGACGGGAACATTGTGCTCGAGGCTGGGCAAAAGCACTACCGTGTCCATCGTTCTGTTCTCTCTCGCTCATCCGCTGTCTTCACCAACATATTCTCGCGCCCTCTGCCTCAAGCCCCGTTGGACGAGCCCATAGATGGCTGCCTTATCCTCCGCTTGGATGACCCGTCTGAGGATATAGAGACAATGCTGGACCTGCTCTATGACTCGACAAAGTATGGTCCTGAGATCGCCGTGCTCAGATTTTTTTGGTCTAACAAACTTTCAGGACGAGCATTTTCAAGGAGGAAACCTCTCTAGCTATCCTTGGCACCACACTCCGTCTCGGGAGGAAGTATTACTTAACCATGTTCTGGGACCAAGCTACCCTCTTTCTGGAGCGCATATATTCACCATTGCTCGTTGACTGGAATGGGGCCAAGCGCCCTATATACGAAAAACTCACGGACGATAAAGAAGATGTCGTCTTCGGCATCCTCTCGTTTGCTCACGAGTATCGTCTCAAGTCGATACTCCCCGCCGTCTACCTTGCCATGTTCCTGGAGTACGACTTGGTGCGCCGCTTGTCTTCAATATCAACGCCTTCAATGTAGCATTTGACGCAACTTCAGAAAAAGATAAAGCAGTGTTTCAAGGAACGAAAAGACACCATTATGCTGCGCGTCGACGAACCAGCAAATTGCCTCATAGCGCGCGAGATGATCCACAATGCTATGGCTGAATTCCCTCTTTCTTGGCTTCATCGAGGCACTGTCCCGACCATCAAATGCCAGGAACGAGATTCTTGTACAAGCGCAAAGCACACCACGCTCATGAGAGCATTGAGGCGGAATGTCCAGGACACGATCGCGCTCCTCATCACGGGCTGGGACAAGACCAAACTTGGAGAAGGGTTGTGTGCAACTTGCACAGTTGTTGCGAAGCGTGGGTATGACAATGGAAGAGCCAAAGTTTGGGATTTGCTTCCCGAGTTTTTCGGTCTGAATGATGGCGTTTGGCATCGGCCATCTCCCTGAAGCCTTCAATGATTCGACTATCTATGTACTCTGCTTATTCTATGCACTTGACAGTTGGGTTTTCGAACTTTCCTTTGATTCGGAACTGTTACACAAACATTTCCTTTGCCTGCGATGTGACTCAATTTCTGATGTAGATTTTTACCTCTCGTTATACTCAGAGGACTTTTGTACTCATGTCGTGAAATGTGGCGAGACCTGCCAGGTTACTTTGGGCTGCCTCCTTGGGAGCTGCTGAGGGATTTTGACACCTAAGTTAAGTTTCGGTACCGCGGTACTCAATGATAGATTGCGAACTCTTGAGCAAATGTACAAAGAATTGCTGTATCTCTAATAATTACATGTGTTGTAGTCTACATCATGCATTGATAATTATAGACGTGGTGTGTCCTCGTACTCTAAGCAGTCTCTGTTCCAATATGGAAGGCCTCTGGACTCTTCAACCCTGCTACCCATCCCAAGCAGGCCCTCCCAACCCGAGATACTCGGGAAGCCAGGCCCACAGTGCGTGCTGCCCCACCTGATGGACCCTCCAGACCACAAGACCACATACCTTGCAAAAACGCGGCTCCAGATTAGCCTCATCCCAGTTATTCAAAAAGGAAAGACAGCGGCCATGAGTATCCATCTTCACCATCACCAGCAATATTTGGTTTTTCGAAGAGGTACATGCCTCGGGCGAGGCGCAACTTGAGCATGGTATCATTCCGTCGTAGATCCACTTGAACATCTGCTCGACGACAGAGTCGGCGACTTTTTCGCAGGTGAGGAAGAAGGTGAGAGGTTCTTCAGTGCGTAACAATGGCTTGAGCGCCGTGAGGCGTGCTTTTATATCCTCCTGTACAAGTATTAGCATTCAATATCTATCAGGAGGTAAATTTAAGTTGAACATACCCGCGAATGTCTCAAGAACATGTTGACATAAGCCGCAGGGAGGATAGACTTGACACAATTTTGATGAGCAAGTGCGATGACGTCGAAGATCTCCCCGTTGTCTGCCTGAAGGCGATTACAACAGGCTTTGTTCCAGCTTTCCTCCCAGCCAAAAATATCACTTGGGAATTGTATTTCTAGGATGTGAACGGCTTCATCCCAAAAGTTCTTGAATGAATATTTTCTGCCGAGTCGGAGCATGGCGCCAAGCACAGGAATGGGTAGGTAGTTGCGAAGATTATTGACACTATATGTAGGTTAGGTCCACGAGATGGTGTCTCACAAAGTGAGGGCGACGTACCTCAGAGAGTCATACAGTAGTACAAGCAAATTACTGATATCCTTTGACGAATCCTGTAGATGCACAACCGGACACCCGTCCAAGAGGTCCTTGCCCACAGGAGGTTGAGGCATTGAGAACATGTCCGCAAACACAGGTGATTGGAGCGCGAGGAACGAGCGGTGCACACGGAACTGTGTGCCCTCCGCCTGAAGCACAGCATTCCTGTCATCGAACTAGTACTTTTCTGAGCGCGTCACGACGTCTCCAGAACGTGATGCGACTTCATCTGCCTGTTCAATACGTTTTCTTTTGGTTGTATTTGGTTCTGACATAGGTCGGCAGGGGAAAATGTGTCGTGCAATGAGGAATTGGCAAGAAGATGGTGGCGGGAAGCGAGGCGATGAGCACGTGCCTTCCAGAAGAGGGGCTAATTTACGAGGGCGACCTCCATGATTATTGGAAATTAAAACTATGAATATGCTTACATGGTGCAGAAATCTTCAATGTTCTAATAAATTAACCCTACACCTTCTCTGTACCCCTCTCCCAAGTATCCTCATCCCAAACTCCAGCGAGAGCTGGGTTGTTGAGGCCAAAATAATCCGGGATGGCATCCCACACAACCTTTCTGCCCACCTCAAATATTCCTTTTGCTGTAGTGACACATTTCCCACACAGCGGAACATTGTCCAGCCTCTGATGATCCCAAGGGAACACCGCTCGCTGGACTAAGGCCTCTGTCGATGCCTCGAGGAGCCGCATGGCAATCGTCCTCGTAGCAGTTGTGCACACAGATGGAGATTTGCATCTCTTACATGGTACCTCAGTCTCGTCTAGCCACCGAAATGTGGTGGCCCTCACTGCCCGAGCGATCCTATCCCTTCCCAACAGTAGAGAGACGGTCAAATCAACAGGAAGGATGTGTCGATTTTGAACAAAAAGGGCCTCTAGCTCCTCCTGAAGCCATAGATTGATGAGCTCCGAAATGCTAGTCGTTCACTGAGCAGTTACCTACCGATGTGTGATTAGTGCATATGCCAACATAGATAGCCGGCATGATAGACTTGATGCCCTGCTCATGACCAAGGATCATAGCGTCAAACGGAACGTGCTCGTTTCCTACATCAATAAACATATAATCCTCGAGAGATGCATCGAACTCTTTGAGTGTAGATGGGAACTCCATACGCAGGCAGTTGATGGCTTCCTGCCGCAAGTTCTTGAAACCGTATTTCCGACCCATACGGAGCATTGTTCTGAGGATGCTGAGCGTGAGCTTCTTGTGGAATTTATGAACGCTGCCAAAAATGCGATCAGACTATTTACCCCCTCCTCGACAAATAATGGCGCACCTCCAGGTATCGTAAAGCAATTCTAGAAGGTTTTGTACGTCCTTCACCATATCCTGTAGGTGGACAACGACACACCCCTCGACGATCGCATCATCAGCGACTGGAGGCTGTGGGATCGAGAACATGTCGTGAAAGATGGGTGACTGGCTGCTCAGAAACGACCGGTGGACTTTGAACTGCGTGTTCTCTGCCTGAAGTATAATGTTGCCGTCGGCGAACCAGAACTTCTCGGAGCGGAGGATGGGTAGGATAGTAGAGCATTCGGAGGTGGCGGCTGGGTCATTGCATCGTTGGCGTTTTGGGAGAAATTCATTGTCCATTTAGAACTATGGAGGCGGTGGGACCCTGCGGGACTGAAATAAAGAGAGAACTGATTCGAGACTGATCAAACAAAGATGTTGTCGGAAGTCGGCCCGCTGCAACCCGTCCGATGACGAGCAAAAAACATAGATAAAACAAAAATCTAGCAGACGACATCGAGGCGACTACTCCAATTCAGCCTAAACTATCAAAGTCCTTGAGCTGGTCCCACCCCGGAAGACGAAAAAAATTCGGAAGATCAATCCATAATTCATGGAAGGAGGCTTCAATACACGACCTAACGCTGATCGTGCATGCAGCGCAGAGGGATCTCCTTTTCTCAAGGTTGTTGGTGATGAGTGTGGGCAGGTGGCTGACTAATTCCCATTGAAGCCTGCCCGCGTTTCCGATGCACAATGTGTCGCAGAGGTCTTTGAACACCGCATCCCTCTGCGTGTAGCACGTAGTCGGCTGTTCACATGAGTGTATAGGCATGAAAGCCGGAAGATGCAGCCAAGACAGTATCTTTGCATGGGCTGTGTGAATGAACTTGTCTCTCCCCAAGATACATTGGCGACGCGCATCTCGAGGAAGTTCACTGTCGTCTGTATCAAGAATCTGTTCCTGTGATTATCACATCAAATGAACAGGCAAGCAATGAAAAAATACTCATGGAACGTACCAATGTAGTGGTCTCAATGTAGCGCAGGAACGCAGCTGGTAAGATTGAAGGTACGCCATGCTCACGTGCTAGAGCGATGATTGCTAAAACTGCCTTCGACGCATCAGATTCACAGTCGATTAGACTGANGCCAAAGACAGCCGTGGGATTCTTTATTGCTGACTTAGCATTCACACGACTGGGAGGACCTTCAACAACGCCCACCATGAACCATCTCACTTTTAGAGTTCCTTTTATCTCTTATTTCGCAGCCGCTCAGATCTCAGCCCAATTGCAAAGACCCGCTTCTTCTCTCGCTACATGCTGCATGTTCATTGAGCCACATCGGAAGACGGGATCTCAGCAGTATCAAGCGAAAGGTGAGTGGACTGTACATAGGCGACGACAAATTTCTAAGAAATCCTATATTGATATAGCTAGGTCATATTGAGATCCATACGGATTTTTTATCTGCTCTTCCATACGCCAAATTTTGGCTGACCGCTGAGGCTACCTGTGTTGACGGCTCCGTAGAAGGCAGAATGCGTATCTGTGTCCAAGAAGCGTTCACCAAACCGAACTACCGATCGCTCTTTGACAACTTCTTCGAACTCTGGACTGGCATGTCTATGCCTCCGGAAGTTTCACCTCATAAGAATTTGCGCGTCGTATCTACTCTACAAACCCTCGACTTACCAGCCAGCATTCGGGATCAGCCCCAATTTCCATTAAATTCCCCTCGATCTTACGACATCGGTGCACCACTCGCTGAATGCACGAGCTATGAGCGTTGCTGACGATGCTCGCAAGTACCCGCCGAAGTCTACTAGCACAAGCCATGTGGTCTCAAACCCTCTGGCTCCCCCAGCACATCGACGACGCGGCGGTTTCACCCCTACGTCTAGCGCCATCATGCATTCTGCGGCCTGTTTGGCCCTCGACGCTTTTTACCAGGGAGAAGGACGATCTCGAGCACGCGCTCAGCCCTCTTGGCGTACTCTTAGCTGTGTGGAAGCTGTTGCGGCTAGCCATTACGCAAACCGTCTGACGGTTCAGGGGCCCGTTTGTGGCTTTGAGCTTTGTTAAGCTCTGCATAGACGGTTCGGCTATCCGACATCTGTCAGCCTGTCTGCTTCTCTCGTTGGCGCTCGTCGATTTTGGAACCACGCGACCGGAATTGAAGCTCGCATATCAGGGCCTATCGCCTCCGCATTATTCTCCGTCCGAACTCCACATGAACCTGGCGCTGACGACAATCACTAATGCACCCAGCGCGGTTGATCAGCATGCGAACATGCGTTGCACAAAGAGCCTGCGGGAATCAGTGTTTAAACACGGCCGCCTACGACTAGCGAGTCATTGAAGGGAGCTTCTACCCAAGCCCAAGCACCACGCTCGTCTTATCTGACCACACGACGACGCGTCCAGGCGCTAGTTCGCCCTACCAATGCGTCATCCTTCGCAAGGCTCAAAGAATACTATAAAGACGTCAAACTCGGGTGCCAAACCCACTCGAGCTCCAGGTCCAGCACCCTCGTCCCAATCGCAGGAATGGTCGCCTTCAACAAAGTCCTCTCTTCGGTCCTTCTTGCTATCGCGTACTCTTCCATCGCGTCGGCCGTCCAGGAACGTTCCCCGTCCGAGTCGCTGAAGCACTCGACCCACCGCGTTCGTCACATCAGCCGCGACCTCACGTTGGAAGTGTACCACCCTGAGTCGACTTTCGAGGTAAGAATTTTCGTTGTTTGCAAGATGACACTCGCAGCTAATAGCGTTTTTTTTTTTTGGCAGACCTTCGGTGATGGAATCGAACAGAAGCTCGAAGCTCGTGCTCCTAGGGATCTGAACTCAACCGCTTTGGCCTTCGTCCGATCACGCCTGGGTGTCGACGCGAGCTCTGTTGGTTTCAAGAGCGGCTACGAGGATGGGCGGGAGAAGTATGCCTATGTCAAGCAATACCATGTGAGTGCAGTTAAGACACGAAGATAGAAACACTCAAGTACTGATTACTTGACGATGACATCGACAGGATGGTGTCCCATTCGCCAACTGCGTCGCGAATATTGCCTGGAAAGACGATAAAGTCGTTTCCTTCGGCTCTTCCTTCGTCAAGTCTGGTCAATACTCAGGCGTTATTTATACTTTTGTTTCATATACTAACTTTTATACAGAAAACATTGCAGGCTCCCGCCCTACCGTCAGCGCTGCCTCCGCCATCGCGAAAGCTGAGGAAGCATTCAGCGGCAAGCATAACGGCATTCCAACGTCTATTGAGTACCTTGCCCAGGCTGATGGATCTGCCGCGCTCGTACACACGATCCAAGTCCAAAGCCTGGAGAATCAACTTTGGTATGAGGTCTATGTTGACGCCCACTCTGGCGAAGTCCTCTCGGCCACAGATTTCTTTGCTCATGCTTCGGTAGGCAGTGTTACTTCCATCTTTGTGGCATCTTGCTGATCAGCTCGAACAGTACACCGTCCTCCCCATCAACAAGAAGATTTTGACGGAGGGTCAGGAGACGCTTGTGGACCCTCAAGATACGGTCGCCTCTCCCTCGGGCTGGCATGCCTGGGGAACGACCACTACCACGACTACTTCGTAAGTTGACTTCACGCTCTTCATCATTATTTTACTCATACTATCGATATAGGGGGAACAACGCCATTGCCTATCGAGGTGCTCAGACCTCCCTCACATCCCAAAGCGCAACCGGCCTGGTCTTCAACTACCCGTACACCGCCACCGCTGCGCCGTCCACCACCGCGAACATCAACGCCGCACGCACCAACGCGTTCTACGTCATCAACACTGTGCACGACTTCACCTACCGCTACGGCTTCACCGAGACGGCGTTCAACTTCCAGAACGACAACTTCGGCAGGGGCGGCGCGGGCAATGACCGTGTTCTTATCTCCGTCCAGGATGCGTCGGATATCAACAACGCAGGCTTTGGGACCCCACCTGAGTACGTTGACCCTCGTCTATCTTCTGCGCGAAGCCGGTGTTGAGAATTCTTCAGTGGTCAGAGCGGCATATGCGAGATGTACCTCTGGGATTTGACGACGGTAAGTCTGGGCCATGGCCGCCTACATTGTGTTCCCCCAGGCTCATAAAATGCTAGCCCAACCGCGATGGATCTCTCGAGAACGACATCCTCGTCCACGAGATGACCCATGGCGTCACCAATCGCATGACTGGAGGCGGAACTGGCCGTTGCTTGCAGACACTCGAGGCTGGTGGTCTTGGAGAGGGGTGGTCCGATGCCCTCGCTGAGTGCGCGTTTCTCTTTATCGCGTTACGACCTTCCGATTCTAATATGCCTTCTCCCAAGATGGACCCAACACAAGTCTGCTACCATCCGTGACTTCGTGCTGGGCGACTATGTCACCAACAACCCCGCTGGCATCCGCACGAGGCCCTACTCCACCAGCGCGCAAGTCCTACCGCCGTTAACTGCTGAACGTGTCTCTGATGCAGCTTCCGTGTAGGACCACCAACCCCTTGAGATACTCGAACGTCAGGGGTCTCAACTCTGTCCACCGTATCGGCGAGATCTGGGGCAACCTCCTGCACAACGTCTACGCAGCCCTTGTCACACAATACGGATGGACGGCGAACGCTAGGACTAACCCTGAAGGAACGCAGGGCAATGTCGTCTTCCTCCACCTATTCCTCGATGCCCTCCGTCTTCAGCCTTGCAATCCTACATGTAAGTGACCTGCGCGTCTGTGTGCGGTTGAAGTTTGGCGTTAACCTCCATCCTTTCGTCCAGTCGTCGCTGCCCGTGCTGCGTGGATCCAGGCTGACGCCAACCGCTACGGGGGTGCCAACAGGTGCCTCTTGTGGAGAACATTCGCGAGCCGTGGTCTTGGATTGAATGCCTCCGGCTTCGTCGATAACACCGCTGTTCCTGCTGATTGCTAACTTTAACCTTGAAGAGAGGTTGGCAATAAGTGGGAACAAGAGTCGAACTTCGTTGTCTTGCTATCGTTATACCCTGATTTTATTATTTGCACAACCTATCGATCAAAATCTCTGAGCTGGTCCCACCCCGGAAAACCGAAGTATACCGGCAACTCTTCCCACAACTTATCGCGAGAGTCCTCGTTTGGCTTGGAAGACAATCACTGAAGTCCCAACGAATTTTCCCATCTTCTAACATCCACAAGGAGCCTCAGAGACTTTGGAACAGAACCTGCTTCGCCATGGGGCAGATAACGACGTTACTGCAAGTGTTGATACATGGATCAATGTACGCGAAACAAGACGTCCTCAGCTTGGAGGATGACGTTCCCTTGGGAATGTATCGCCTGACGATGGCTGCAATATGTGGCTGGCAATGTATCACGACAGATTGGAAGTTAAGCCAACGAGTAAAGCAGGCCGAAGCAAAATCGCCTGAGTGCGATTGCAACGTAAGCTGACTCAACCGTCTCTGAGTAGAACTTCACTGTCTTGTTGTCATTTTATTTGATCATGACCAAGATGTTACTGAACGCTGGCTCGTTTATCGATCCACCGCCCTCCGGACGGTCTCAAGTTCGGAGATCGAAGTCCATTTATACATACACTCTACAAAGCAGGCAACATTACATGGGCAGGAATCGTGATCATGACGAGCAGAATAAAAACCAGTAGTCGAGACATCACAAGCATCGAGAAATAAGGAGAATACAGTATCGGTAATATGATCATGAGAGGGACGGGATATCACAGCGCAAAGCAGTTCCAACAGCGGGAGGGAAAGATTTAAAATAACAGCAAACGTAACTCTTTTGAGCATCAATTATTGCGCTTGTGCCTCCTGCAACCAAAGGCGTAAGTCACCGAATGACTGAGATCTACAAATCCACATACCTGATCGACGAACTCCATAGCCTCCTCGCGTTTGATCGCACGAATGGACGACACCTTCTGGTTGTTGAACAGCACACCGTAGAACTTGTCCGCTGTTACCAGCATCTCTGGCCGGAAGGTCGTCGTGACGAATTGAGCGGTAGAGGAGAGGGATTGGATCATCGCTATGAGTAAGGGTGTTGGTAGGTAAGGAGAGGCAATAGAGAGAGGAAGAGCCTACATGCAACGGCAGTTCGGTATTGGGCGTCGAGGTTGGCGTCGATCTAAAGAACAAAGGTTAGCACCAAGGTCGCGCGACGAAGCGTGCAAATAGGTACCTCGTCGAAGAGGTAGAACGGGGCTGGATCGCACTTCTGGATGGCGAAGACTACAAAAATAATCATAGTCAGATCGAGCACTGCACAGGTTGTAACGAACTGTACCTGTGGCGAGCGCAACTAGAGACTTTTGTCCTCCAGACAGTTGTTGGATACGTAAGCCCTCGTCCACTTTTGAGTTGAAAGAGACCTGGTTGTATGTGCGTTAAGTGTCGTGTGCAGATGCGATTTTGGATAGGACTGTACCTTGATAGAGACACCTGTGTAGTTATCAATTGAGCTTTGTTGAGTCTCTTCTGCCTCATCCTCCAGTTCTTCGTCCTACAGCACATCCGGATCAGTCTTCGCACATGCAATCAGCAATGGCAGAACCGATACACACCTGATCGATCCGCCTCTGAATGATCAGCCTCCCCCTGCCTGCTGGTACGAGCTTCTCGAACACCTCTTCGAAATTACTCGCGACTTGCTTGAACGTCCGCTCGATCGCCTCGTCCTTGCGCTGGTCGAGAACCTGCACAAGCTCCTCGATCGATTCGGCCGACTTATCCAGCTCCTCTCGTCGCTCCAGGAGCTGGTCTCGCTGCTTTGTGAAGTTGGTGTATTGCTCGTACGCTTTTTTGTTCACATGCGCGAACTTTTTCAGGCTTTCGTTGACGGCGTGGAGTTTTTTCATGAGCTGCGGGGTGGAGGCGTTTATAATCCGAAAACAGAAGAGAGAGGAGGGATAGAGCACGCACACGTTCTAGCTTCTCGTTGACGTATTTCTCGAATGCCTCTTCGGGCAGGACGCCCAGGTCGCGGATGTTTCTGTTGCACTCGTCCTTCCGTGTGAGCAGCATCTGACGTTTGGCGAGGTAGCGCTCGGTAGTCTTCTGCTGTTTCGAGATCGAGCGGCTGTCTTCTGTTTGCTGGCCTTGTACCTTCTCGAGGCTGGAGCGTAGCTCTTGAACTCTGGCGGTCAGGGCTTCGCCCTCCTTCTCCATCTCTAAGGGAAAAGCTCAGTCGACATGACGAGTCGCTAAAGACGTATAACGCGCCTTGGATCTTCTTTTGCATTCCCTGAATCGAATTGTTCAACGACCGAAGTTCCCTAGTTCTGGCTTCTAGATCGTTGGCCGATGTCGAATCGTCGCTCGGTTCCTCCAATGCTTCAAGCTTGAGCTTAACTTCTTCTCGGCGGCGCTGCAGGCGTTCCTTGAGCTCGATCTCGAGGGTATTCTTCCTGCCCTCCAGCTGGCTTCATCGTCAGCAAAATAACTTATCAGCCCAGACAAGGACGTACCTCATTCTTCCTCTTGCTCAATTCGAGCATCTCCTTCCTTCTCCTCTCGGTTTCCTTGCCAAGGCTTACAATCAAGGCTTCTTCCTCAGCGGTTATCGTATTTGTGAGAGGTGTGCCGAGCTCGCTCGAGTACGATGCGATCTTCGCCTCGAGGCTTCTCAACTCCGTCTCGAGCTCCTCTTTCTCAGTCTCCAGCCGTGCAATCCGCTCCATGGCCCTATCCTTCTCTCTCGCAAGAACAGCAGCCTCGTCCGCCAACCGTTCTCTCGCGTCACGGATCTGCGTCTGCTGGCCGGCGAGGATGGTGATCCTCCCTCCAACCTGGGTGATATCCACCTCCAGGGTCCGAATTGAGTCCTTCACTTCCTGAGATCGCGTCTTCTCAGCGTCGTACTTCGCTCGCCAGGTCCGGACGGACTTGATCGCCTCGATGCGCGACCGCCGGACGTCGTGGTAGCCACCCGTCAGAGCACCCTTGCGGTCGACTTTGTCGCCGTCGAGGGTGATTGTGTTGATACCGTGACTCTTTACGTAGGCAGCAGCGATGGAGAGGTCTCGGCAGACACAGGTCTTGCCGAAGACCTGCTGGAAGGCCTTCTCGTACTTGCGGTCAAAGCGGAGCTTGTCGATGAGGGGCTCGACGTCCTGCGAGTTGGGTGCTGGCGGGTTCTTGGGTTTGAGCCGGTTGAGGGGCATGAACGTGACGCGACCATTTTTCTCTTTGAGCATGACGTCAAGGACTTTGGAGGCGGTCTCGTCGTTATCGACGACGACGTGGAACAGGCTGGAAAGGTGTTAGAAGAGAAATAGTTGTGGTGGTAGTGAAAACCGCACCTGTTACCCGCTGTAAGCTCAACGGCCATGTTGAACTTGGAGTCGACGACCTCGAAGAGTCGGTACAGCGGACCATACACCCCTCGTAGATTGTACCTCTCTACGATGCTATCCACTGCCTTGAGTCCTTGCCCCGTGTCCTTGTCCATCATGCCAGCGAGGCTCCTCTCCGCGGTCTTCAGCTCATCAGCAGCTCGGCTTACGAGACTGTCGAGCTTGGTGTCCTCCCGCCATAGCTCCTTCCTCTTTTCTACGAGATCGGCCTGCTCTTCTTTCTTCTTCGCACTCTCTTCCGACAACTCTTTCGCTCTCCGCCGCCCATCCTCGACTTTGCCCTGAACATCCCCGGCGAGTGTCTCCAGCTCACCCAACGACCTCCTCGCAGTGCCCAGGTCAGCGTTGGTGCTCTCCAACGCCGTCTCTCTGTCCGTCTTGTAGGCGGTTACCGAAGCGATTTCATGCCGCAAGAACGTATCTCGTTCCGACTTCGTACGGAATCTCGTGGCACGACCCTGCTTTGCGAAGAGGGCATTGAGCCTCGCGCTGGCTTCGTCCAGCCGCCGCTTCTCTTGGGTCTCCAATGCTTTCTGGCTCTCCCACTCGGGTGTCAGTTGGGCGAGCTGAGCCTCCTTCTCCGTGATCTTTGCTTCCAGCTGCTGCAGCTCGGACTCGAAATCTTCGCGTCGTCCTCCTGTGCTATGCGTTGCGGCGCGGAGGTCTTCGACGATGCATCCGAGCTCGGTACGCGAGCGGATGAAGTCGGTCAGCTCCGCTTGAGTGTCGCGTCTGCTCTGGGCCACGGTTTCCAGGGAGTGTCGGGCGTCTGCAATGGATTTCTCGAGATCCTGTCGAGAACATCAGGACGAACAGAGATCATGAAAGGCCCCTGCGACGTACCTGGATCTCCTTCTCGCGCTCATTGTACTTTTCCCGCCTCACGTTCGCCCCATGAACGTCTGCCCGTCGGTCCTCCTCCACCTCGAGAAGAGTTTCTGCCACTTCCTCGAGCTCCCGCTGATATAGGGCGTACTCCAGACACCGCCGCTCTTTGTCCTTCTCCTGGAATTCCTTCAGCTCTTCCTTCTCCTCCTCGAGCTCGTTCAGTCGGGATTCGATGTAGTCCAGCAGCTCGTTGATCTTGCCACGCTTTGCGTCGGTGTCGGCCATGATTTTGAGAGATTCCGCTCGGCGCTGCTCATAGACCTTCGTTCCGGCGACTTCTTTCAGGAGGGCGAGGCGCTCGTGGTCCTTGGCGTTCGTGAGGGCGGTGATCTGGACGGAGGACAGATTCAGTCGGAGACGCGGGAAGGTAAGCAAAAGGTCGTACGCGTCCTTGTGGCACAATGTAGTATGGGTTGGACTTGCTGAAGCCCGCACTTTCGAGAAGGTTCATCACGTCCGCCTTGCTCGCGCTCTTCTTATCTAAACTGTATTCGTCCTTTTTCAACCCAATGGTCCGCCGTAGGATGACCTCGTCGTGTCCTGTAGGGAATCGGTTGTCTGAGTTGTCGAAGACGATTTCGACTGAGGGGCGAGAATAAGACATGTGAATCCAAAGAACCTGGGTCACTCACCAAAAGCAGAAAGGGTCGCTGCGACTGAAACGCCTTCATGGAGGAGCGCCTGTCGTTCTTCACGCGACATGGATGTGTAGGCGTCGGACAACACGAATCGGATGGCTGGAGGGGGGTGCTCTTATCGTCGTCACACGCCGTGCCCAGAATGGCTCATTTTGAGATGATTTTCGTGAGTGTCAGCTATTGAGTATTTTTCTGAACTGCGCGCTTTGGCGCGCGATAGGCAGAGAGCAAGAAATTGAGCTATGGCATGCTCAATGCCCATTTGGTGAGGAGATATGGCACTCGTGATGTTTGGGCCAGCCGGATGTCATTTCCACCACCATAATTAAGTTTATTTATCACCTATGTATTTTATTCAATGACATGAGGAGCCACGGTGCACAGGAGAAAGGATGTTGACGGTCCTCGATGGTTTTGTGGCATGGGAATGAGATGTCCAAAAAGTCGAGGTGGCTGTGCTCTGGCAGATAACTTAGGGGCTGGCAGATAACTTTTTCTCGTTGCTGAGAGCTGCTGCACCGCGTGTCTCACATTTGGCATACATAATAAATACATTTATTTGACAGTGTAAGAGAAGTATGAGAGCCATGGTGTAAATGCGAAGGCCAGGAGAGTTCTTCTCTGTGTCTCGGAGTTTGCCGGGCAGATACTGGCAGATAACTACCCAGTAGTTCGATCGGTAAACCAAAAGCTGTGTACGTTGTCACCATCGCGTCGCGTCACATTCACGTCACGCACTCTTCCATCCCTTCCTAAACCACAACAACAGACAGAGCCTCCTTGCAGCGGGATCCCAGTATCCCTACTCTGGTGCAATGTACATCAAAACTCTGACAATTCAGGGATTCAAATCATGTAAGTCCAGTCATGCTTTAGTAAAGCCCAATATCTTCTCTCATTTCAACCACAGATCGCGACCAGACACAGATAGAACCCTTTTCTCCAAGACACAACGTCGTAGTTGGCCGAAATGGGTCGGGAAAGAGTAATTTCTTCGCAGGTGAGCCAATATACACCTTCTTACGGCGCTGTTGCTGATTCTTTGCCTCCAGCCATCCGATTCGTGTTGTCCGACGCCTACACATCCATGTCGCGTGAAGAACGACAGGCGCTCCTCCATGAAGGCGTTTCAGTCGCAGCGACCCTTTCTGCTTTTGGTGAGTGACCCAGGTTCTTTGGATTCACATGTCTTATTCTCGCCCCTCAGTCGAAATCATCTTCGACAACTCAGACAACCGATTCCCTACAGGACACGACGAGGTCATTCTACGGCGGACCATTGGGTTGAAAAAGGACGAATACAGTTTAGATAAGAAGAGCGCGAGCAAGGCGGACGTGATGAACCTNNNNTCGCCCTCACCCATCCGCACCCCGCACCCAACCAAAAACTCGTCATCCACCCCCTTCCCATCCACCCCTCCACCCATTCCCACCTCCCTCCCTTTCTCTCACACGTCCCATTGTCTCCCTATAAACACCCCAGACCGGCATAAAAACTCACCCTTGAGAGTGTCTGTACGCCTACGCCGACGTTGTTCTGCACGATGCACTCCCTCGCTCGCTCGTGTGTTAGGTGTTGATGGGGCGTGGAATGGGTTGAGTGTTGGGTTAGGGGCTGACGCTGACGAAATGGGGTGGCGTGGGACGGGCGGTAAGTAAGACTTGGCATGCTGGGACGTTGTGGAGGAGGTGGCTGCGCCCAAACTTCATGTCCGCAGTGCGCACAGCAGCACCCAGCCGTGCTCAGATCAAAGGGATGACGAGACCCGTCCGCCCGCCCTCTCGAAGAGCGACCTCCTCCCCGCCATCGCGAAAACATAGCGAACCGCTAGCACATTTTCACACCGCGCGTTCGTCCCACCCCTCGCCAACCATGCAAGTGAGGGTAATGCCGCTCCTGGCCCTGGCGTCGGGTGGAACGTGCGTCCCCCCTCCCTCTTACTTCCCCCTCTGGCTATCCCGACCCCTCATCCTCTCGCTCCCACCGTCCCTTCAGCCATCTAGATACCACCAGCACCCGCGGCGTTTGCGCGATACGATGCCACCCGATCACAACGGTTGCTCGAGTACTCGGCCACAGGCTTGGTGGCTTCCCGCAGACACAACTCCCGCTTCAGGAGGGACGAGACGAGGAACACGCTACTCATCCGGCCTCTCCAGGCAGTGAATTCTTTGTGTACCCAGCGAAACCTTGGCGAAAGCATTGAATCGTGAATGCTGTTTCGTCGCTGTAACCTCGCTGTCACACAAAGATATGGGCCCCGGACTTGACGTGGCGTGGTGTCAAGCGCTGCCCTACCTTCCCTCGCGCATACCTCATCTCGCCTCAGCACTCCAGCCTCTCCAGGGAGCATACCCCTCTACTGGTCCCTAGCCAGTGAGCCCACGTCGAAGCCATTCAGGGCCCTATACTTTACAATGACTCCAATAGTGCACCTTTATCTATGGCTTGCTTATGCATGGTATTCCCTTGACAAGCCTGAGCCTGAGCTTGAGCTTGAGCAGCGAACACCTTGACTGTGATCTGCCCAATCCATCCATCTGGGTCTCCCAGACCTGCTGAACCCCCTCTCCATCTCCCTTGCCTCTCTCCACTCACAATCACATTCCACCCCACACTCTGTGACCCCATCCCAATCCAAGCCCTACTACAAGGAGGCCAGACAGACATTGCCTGCCTGTCACACTAGTGTCCTTCCATACACGTTGCACTACTCTTGTTATTAGCAGGCAAACAGCGGGTATGGTCTGTACAAAGAGGGATGGCATCTCTTACAAAAGAGCTCCTGAGTCTGTGTGTATATCCTTTCATGTGTCAGCTATGTAGGCTGTCTGTCCACCCCATCCCATCCCAGCTTGCTTACCACACAAAGGGTTCATTGTGCATGACCAATGCACTCATGCTTGTGTTTGTGCCTCTCTTGCTTGCAAGGCAATAGTACAATGAGATTGGGATGGGGCCCAGGGTGAAAGGATGTCTCAGGGTCGCAAGATCACATTGGCTACCCAATCGCTGGTGCTGGTGCCTCTATTTGTTTGTTTGACTGGATGGAGCCTCATCCTGCCAACTTGCATCCTAGCTTCAGCTTGCTTCCAAAGGGTTTGAAGTCATATTTTTGACCCATACAAAGCATTCCAGATAATGGGAATCCAAGTTCGTTGTGAGCTTGACCATGCCTCAAGAATAAATCAAAGCCACACAAAGTAGTTTAAGAAATTTCAGAACCCACCCAAAGGCGTCATAAAGCAGGATAAGCAAATTCTTGATCCCCTCTGTGTCTTCTAGATGTACTATAGGGCAACCTTCAACTTACCTGCACCCTGAGGTGGGAATAGAAAACATATCATGGAATACAGGAGATTGGCTGGCCAAAAGTAAGTATGAGCGTGCACTCGAATTCGTGTTTCAGCCTGAAGCGTTGCCATCCTCAAACCAGAAACTTTTGGACTGATGCGTCTTGGGGCCGATTAGTTCTTTGCGCTTTAAATATATCTAGAGGGACATATGAGGCTATGGGATAGAAGGAAAGGGACTGGTGAAGAGGTTAGGGAGTGTTAGCGTTCCGCTGGATGTGGATATGTATTGTCACCATCGCGTCGCGTCACATAATGTCACGCACTCTTCCTTCCTAAACCACAACAACAGAGGCCTCCTTGCAGCGGGATCCAGTATCCCTTCTCTGGTGCAATGTACATCAAAACTCTACAATTCAGGGATTCAAATCTGTAAGTCCAGTGATGCTTTAGTAAAGCCCAGAACTTCTCTCATTTCAACCACAGATCGCGACCAGACACAGATAGAACCGTTTTCTCCAAGACACAACGTCGTCGTTGGCCGAAATGGGTCGGGAAGAGTAATTCTTCGCAGGTGAGCCAATATACACCCTCTTACGCGCTATCGCTGATTATTCGATTCTTTCCTTTTTCGATTTCTTTTCTTTCTTTTCTTTCTTTTTATACCCAGTAGTTTGGTCGGTAAACCCAGCTTTTGACTTTTAGCAGGTTTTGAGATTTCGCCCCCCGCACGTGATGATCGGATAATGCCGAAATCACGTGAGAAGCTCGGCTCGCCGCTCAGCGCGCTCATGTTGGACGATGGTGGCTGCTGTGGCCCTCCCAGTGGCCCAATCTAATGTTTGTAGCATTTGTAATATGTTGAAATTTTACTCTTTGCTTGCAACTACTGTCCTCCCCTCGACGCACCTTGCCCCTCTTTTTCTACGCCCTCAATTCGTCAACAAGCGCCTATTCTCACCCCTGTCAAATTAAACTTGCCGAACGCTGCTTAAAATGGCCATGCCCGATGCTGATCGCGCTCGCTGTCAAGGTTCATTTGAACGTGATCAGGAGTGTGGATACACCTTACACTGGAAGAATCTTCATGAAATGGAGGCTTGGAAGCTGCAGGAGGAAGAGAAACTCACAGTAGAGTTTCTCTCAAAGCAGACAAAGTACCCACCCAACAAAGCCCTCGAGGACGTGTGGACTTCAAAGTTAATCTTTGTTTGCTCATGAGCACCAACTGGTGGGAAGAAGAACTACAAGAAGAAATACGATCGAACACGAGCCGTTCCTGGAAAGAAGACTGGCTGTCCATGTCGACTCACTGTGAAGACATATCCGAATACTGAGGAGGTCCTTGGAATGTACTCTGAGAACCACAGCCATCCCACCGGAAATAAGAACTCACGCTTTACTCGACTCAGGAAGGAGACTCGGCAGGAAATTGAACAGCTGTTGCGGGCTGGAGTTGATCCCAAGGAAGTGGTAAGTATCCGTTGCTCTTATCTTTTCACACTGTAAATGACATCTCTATTTTTAGCTGAGGCGTATCCAGGGGAATATTTATACCGAGGATAATCTCTCAAAACTTAAAGAGGAAGGCTCACGCCGAAGTCAATTCTGCACACGCGCGGATGTGCGCCAGATTGAGAAGATCATTGAGGAAGAAACTGTGCGACTTGCATCCCAGGATGGACCCTCTGTTCTGAAGTGGGTGGAAAACTTACGTGAATGAGGACACTATGTCGAGATCAAGACCAGCTCTGATCAGCCACCCAATAACTCAAATCTCGATAGTAATGCATTTGTCCTCATATCCAGACGAAGTACCAGCGTGAATGTTGGCAACGACATGGCTCTCGCTTCGCAGGAATTGATGCAACACATAACACAACACACTATGAAAATATGAGCCTCTTTACTCTTCTTGCACGCGATAAATGGGGACACGGTATGTCACTCTCAGATGATAAGAGTGAATTAAGCTTATATCAATGATAGGGATGCCCTGCGCCTGGATGATCTCTTCTAACGGGACTGAAGAAACAATTAGTTTCTTCCTAAAGTCGATCCGGCTCCAAAACCCAAACATCTCTCCCGAATACTTCATGTCAGACAAAGACCACGCGCAGCTTAACGCAATCAAACATCAGTATCCGGCCTCAACTATTTTGTTATGCTGGTGGCACGTCCTCCATGCATGGCAGCAACATTTCTCGATCACAGCGTATCCGGCCCTCTGGGCGCTTCTCAAGCAGTGGATCAGAATCACGGATCAAGATGAATTTTGCTCATATTGGCGTCAGATACAAGCGCTCACTCCAAAAAGTGTGGTTGAATATCTGACGACTTACTGGCTGAATGACAGGCACCTCTGGTCGGCAGTTTTTCGGACTGAGAGGAACATCTTTCAGCTTTGTGACACGAACATGCTTGTTGAGGCCTGGCATCACTTACTGAAAGGAAATTTCATGCAGGGAAAGCGGAATAGACGGCTGGATCAGCTCATATACACACTGGTAGACGTTGCCATCCCTCATTTTCTTCATAAACATCATTGTCAAGAGATCGGTTTTGAGGGCCCTGATCTTGAGGTTCAAAAAATGCTTGAGATCGAAGAGCGTGCAAAGGCGATGCAGCCTGAGCAAATTCGACACGACAAAGAGCCAGACATCTACTACATCAAATCAGGATCAAAAACTGGTGTTGAATATCGCGTCGATCTCGACGCGTATGATTGTTCATGCCCTATGTTTCCAGCACTATCGTTCTGCAAGCACATTTGCGCGGTGCAGGCACTCTATCCAGAAATCTGCAAGCTCGTACCGACATCCACCCTGACAATTCATTCATCCTCATCGGTTGAGCCTCATGACACCACTTCCGAAGAAGGCTCAGACTCGGATTCGGATGGTGCGCAGGACTCTACTAATCTAAATCTGGCTGCCTCCACTATTCGAAAGCTCTCAGCACTCTCACTCTCACTGGGATCATGCATGCTAAGCCCTGAGCTCCTTGGGCCGTTGAATTCTAGTCTCGATCTTGCACTTGCCGCGGTATCGGAGCAATCATGTCCCATCCTACCTGTGAAAAAGAAGATTGCCCCCAATCAGAACTCTTGGACCGAGACAGCAGCTGTAATGAATGTTAAAGTGAAGAGCAAACGCAAGATGCATACGGATGCCTACAGTGGAGGTGAAAGGTCTGGAAAGAAAGCAAAGCCAGATGCTCTTGAGCCCCTCAAGTACGTTGTTCTTGTCTTATTGTATGGGTTTCTAATAAGTTTTCACTTTAGACCTTCAGTATTGCCTGAGAAGTCATCTCCGGCTACATTTCCCATGGTCGCTATGCCCGTACCAGCTTCCCAAGGACTCTCGCAATTCACATCGGTATCGGTTGTGCTTGATCAACCCACTCCCTCGGCTCCCTCGATCCCATTGAAGACTTCGGGGCCGCTATTCTCCTTATCACCCTCGTTATGGGACTTACCTGCTCCAACTACTGCATTTCAAGCCTCGAGTAGTGCCTCGAGTGGGCAGCCCTTCCGGAATGTGCCTGTTCAGTTGCCCTGTACAAACACAGGCTCAGGAACACCTATCTCACGGACGGCAGAGAACCTCGATCCCACAAATGTCAATCTTTGAGATGCTGACTGTCTTAGGAAACTCAAACGAAAGGATCTCAATGCGATCTGCTTCTATCATGCACTCAGTGCTGGTGGGAAAAATGAGGATATTATTTCTAGATTACAAGTTCATGCTACTACTTGTACACATCGTGCTTAACAATGACTGCAGAATAAATGGCCCGTTGGTGGCCCCTCAATTTTCACTCAACGCGAACCGCCCATGTGGCACAGGCGAATCCGTGTGGCCGAGGCGAACCGCACTCGAAAATGACTCGCGCGGCTCAAAATTTCAAAGTTTACATAATAAGGAAATAGCCGAACATCACGTGCGGGGGGCGAAATCTCGCCAACTTCTTTTAGCCCTCTGCACGTGATATGGTTGGTTACATAACACTGCTGGTTTGCGAACCATTTGCATCTCACGTGTTCTCATCAACAGATCAATCCTCTCCTTTCCCTTCCACCACCATCTTCCCATCGTCGTCCTTATCGTGAACAGTGACCATGCCTGCACCGCTCTCCCGATGCCCTTTTCGTAGCTCTCGCATTGCCGCTCTCTCCTGCTAACATATGAGGTCCGCCGCCACCGTAGCCCGCCACTGCAGTTCGCCACCACCGCACGTGTCGTTTCGCATCGTTGCATGCATCGTACGTCGCACTCGTGCCATCGGGTATCTTATATGGCCCTTAAACTGATGTGGTGGGATGTCGGAATCAAAGAAAGAGGAGATAGCCAGTTCTTGTAGCTGTAGGGGGGAATAGCCATTGTTGTGGCACTCTGTGGCTGCTGTCGTCGTAGAGTCCCAGCCCTCGCACCACATATATATATCTGTGTACTGTTTAAATAGAGTCTATCTCACAATGTCAGGTTCTCTCTATACTTGCCCTTCAACATTGCAGTGAAAATCATTAGTGCTTGTGTTTGGCATTTTAGACTTCACAAAAATTTCTCTAAGTCCAGCCAGGCCACAGTTTGAGACGAACTGGTTTGTAAATTTAGGGTGTTATGTAATGCTTCTGTATCACGTGCAGAGGGCTAAAAGTCGCCAACTCGTATCCACTTCCAGAGTTGGCAAGATTTAGCCCCCTGCACGTGATGAATTGCATTACATAACACTCTCATATTTGCGAACCAGTTCGTTTGGCAGCCATTGTGGCCAGGTGGCCTTCGAAAATTCCAAGTTGAACAGACGTGAAAACACCTGAGGCAATCTATCTAGTATAAATTGTCTTGAAGTTCTTATCAAAAGCAGGCTTTTGTGTAAGATATATTTCAAGGTACATAGAACAAAGTTGCTGAAATTCTATTTATCACGTTGTAACTAGAGGACAGTGAGGGAGACTGGGGACTGGAGTTGTGGCATAAGCGCGTCATCGGGGATGTAGACCATGAGGACGGTGGTTGCAAGGGAGTGCAAACACAGCGAGACCACCGGGAACGGGGTCGAGGAGAGCACATCCCGGGCAAAGAGCAAGGGATGAAGCTTGAAGGACGCCACCCCCAACGGCGGCGGCCACAGGAAAGCGGAGGGCGACTCGCTGGTGAAGGCGCAAGTCGGCGGGAAGAAGAGGGGTGGGCGAGGGGCAAGTAACAGGCATTGTCGTGGGCAGCAAAGGGGATGGCGATGGGTTCACGACGATGGCGGGAGGAGAGGAACGATGGGGAGACGCGTGGGACAGAACTAATTCGCGAACCAGCTCTGTTTACATGATGCGCTCCATCACGTGCAGGGGGCTAAAAGTCAAAACCTCACTTCCAGCAGCACCAGTCCCTTTCCTTCTATCCCATATGTCCTCTATATCTCATTTAAAGCGCAAACGAACCAATTCAGCACCCAAGACGCATCGGTCCGTAAATTTCTGGTTTGAGGACAGCAACGTCATCCTTCAGGCTGAAAACACACAATTTCGAGTGCACTGCCCATACTTTTGGCCAGCCAATATCCTGTATTCCATGATATGTTTTCTGTTCCTCAACCTTGGGGTGCGGATAAGGTTGAAGGTTGCCCTGTAGTACATCTAGATGACATGGAGGAGATCAAGAATTTGCTTATTCGTATCCTGCTTTATGACACCTTAGGGTGGGTTCTGAAATCTCTTAAACTACTTTGTGTGGCTTGATTTTTCTTTCAGCATGGTCAAGCCTCACGACGAACTTGGATTTCCTATTATCTGAGCAGTGCTTTGTATGGGTCAAAAATATGACTTCAAACACCTTTGGAAGTGAGCTGAAGGCTGAAGCTAGGATACAAGATGGGCAGGATGAGGCTCCAATCAAGCAAATGAACGAGAGGTGCCAGTGATGTGATCTTGCGACCCTGATGCCCTTCATCCTGGCCCATCCCAGTTTCATTGGACTACCAGTTAGCTAGCAAAGGGAGGCATGACACAAGTGCAAGGGCATCAGTCATGCACAAATGAACCCTTTGCATGGTAAGGCTTGAGACTGGGATGGGGTGGGGTGGACGTACAGACTCGGAGGTGGTATGGGTGCCATGAGGAGAGTGTGGGAGTGGGAGGAGGCAAGGAGTGCGATGGAGAAAAGAATAGGAATGTATGTAGGAATAGGAATGAGTGCAGGAACTCGCAATAGAGGTGGTCCCCTGTACAGGACCCATCTTGATACAATGACCTACTGTGACAAGAGGAAGTGTGACATGTGTGCAAGGACAGCAGTCGTGACAGGCAGGCTCTGGCCTCTCATAGCAGGGCTGTGTATTGGGATGGGTGGGTGGCGGTGCAACACGATCACGAGTGCATAGAGGTGAGGGTGAGGGTTCAGAGATGCATGGAAGATGAGCACTTGAGCAAGCAACGATGGCACCTGATGCCAGGCTCACCCAGGAGCATCCTTCCATCCCAACGCTACATGTACATCTCCGGCGAGGTGCAGACGAAGGGGTACATATGTGTGTACTGTAGAGTACGAAAAGTGGTTTCGCCGTGTGCGAGCTGGAGAACTGGAGCTGGAAGAGGAAGAGATGCTTCCTGGAGGTTGGACAGTGGAGCGGCGTGCGGGCGTCGACGGGTGTTGATGGTCGGATAGAGATCACGAAACGAACCCGGGTTAATAGGGGCAGATCGAGAGTGATTTGTCGGACAGAAAGACGAAAGAAACCATAAGTAAATGATTTGATGTTCGGGAAAGAAGGTAAGGACAGCGCTCGACACAGCGACATGCCAGTCCAGGAGCACATATACTTTGGCGCGGCACAGTGAGTTGTGGACAAAGGGGCAAAAGCCATTTGGGCCTTCGTCGTAGGCTCGCTGGGTAGCATAGGAAATGGGCCGCCTGGAGCGGCAGGTGGGGATCGAGCTCGTAGCGGGGTGTCGAACCAGGGATGCAGAGGGATTTGCTGGACGAAAGGAGCCTTGGAGGATCCGATGTTCGAGGGAAGAAAGGGAAGGACGGCGCTCGACGCGGCGCCATGCCAGTCCAGGAGCCCATATCCTTTGTGTGATACAGCGAGTTGCGGACAAAACGGCACTCACGATTCAGTGCTTTCGCCAGAGGTTCGCTGGGAAGCACGGGAAATTTACTGCCTGGAGCGGCGGGTGGGCGTTAATGGCTGTTGATGGGTGGATTCGGAGATCGAGTACGTAGCAGGATGTCAGACCGGGGATTTGAACATTCAGAGGCTTTGGATGATTCGATGCTCGAGAGAAGGGAGGGAAGGACGGTGCTCGACGACAGGCAAGGCCAGTCCAGGAGTGCATATCTTTCCACGATACAGCGAGAGGCGGACGAAACGGCACTCACGATTCAGTGCTTTCGCCAGAGGTTCGCTGGGTAGCACGGGAAATGCACTGCCTGGAGCGGATGCGGACGTCGATAGCGCCGATGAGGGATCAATGGGTCGATGGGCAGATCGTCACTCGTCCTCTAAACGGACGCCGGGACGCTGGCATTGATGATCATGTGCATAGATATCGCGCGAAGCGGACGCGGGTGCTGGTGGTATGTATACGGATGGAAGAAGGGGCGATGAGGATGAGACGGTGAGGGTTCGGGATCGTACAGGGAGAAAGGGACACCCGACACCAGCAGTCCAGGAGCGGCATTCCCTCACTCGCATGGTTGAGCGAGGTGCGGACGAATGGGCGCTGTGAGGTTGGGGCAGCGAGTTCGCTGTGTCCTCGTGGTGGGCGGGGAAGAGAAGCGCTGCCTGGAGAGGCATGAGTCGGGGATCAGGCCCAGGGATCGGGGTGGTGGCAATGAGAGGGAGGGAGGAGGGAGGGAAGAGGGATGCTCGAGGGAGATGGGAAGGGAGACATCCGACACCGCCAGTCCAGGAGCAGTACTGCGTGGTATACAGCGAGCTGCGGACGAAACAGCACTCACGGTTTAGCGCTTTCGCCCTAGGCTCGTTGAGCGGAGTATAGACGTACGCCTGGAGCAGCGTCCGGGCGGGCGGGCGTTACTCTATGGTGAGTGGGGGGTCGAAGTGGGGATTCAAACGTTCAGAGGGGCTGGTCAACGGGAAGAGGGTTGGTCGACGGTCGACGGGCAGAGGGCCCACGCTCTACAGTCCAGGAGCGTACTTACAAGCTACGCGAATAGCGCACCCCAGCGAACGGCCCTTCGTCATCGTGGCTTCGCTGGGTAGCGCGGAGGGAGCGTACGCTGCCTGGAGTGCCGGGCGGACGGGTCGCTCGTCGTCCTTTGGTGGGGGCTGGTAGATGGGAAGAGTGGCTTTGAGAGAAGCTTGAGATGCGTGAGGGATGGCGATGAGAGAGAGAGGGATACGTGAGGGAGGAGGAAAGGACGGCGCTCGACGCCACCAGGCCAGTCCAGGAGGTACCTCATTGACGCAATACGGTGAGCTGCAGACGAAGGGGAATGCAAATGGCTTGTCCCTTTGCTGAGATTTCGCTGAGTAGCGGAGGGAGCGTATGCTTCCTGGAGGGCCGGGCGGGGCGTCGATGTGGTCACCGGTCCTCTAAGCTGGGAGTTGAGACGCTGGGCGGACATGAGAATTGGGTGCAATTCTCCTTCTCAATGACAACGAGATTCTCAAAGATCTGTCTGACTTACCCCGGCCCGCTCCACTCCAGAGTCCCATTGGGTCAGCGTCAGCCCTAACCCAACCCAATTCCCAATTCCCACGCCCCATCAACACCTAACACACGAGCTTGGAGGGTGTGCATCGTGCAGAACAACGTCGAGGTGAGTATCTATGTCTGTTTGGAGTATTGGGGTGGGTGAATGGGAGGTGTAGGGAGAAGGAGAGTGCGGAATGGGTGGGATTTGGGGGTGGATGGGCGGTGCGAGGGGGTGGATGGAGAGGTCGACGGTTGGATGACGAGTTTTTGGGTGGGGACCACAACTGGCGGGTGTGCGTTGGGCTGGGCGACTGCGAGGATCGTTTCGCTTGCGCATCGATGGGTTGGAGAGACCTTGGGAGGGAGGATGGGGTTGGGGGTGGTGCTTTCGATTTCGTTCTTGTTCTTCTGGGCACTCAGATGGGAGGACGGCACGCTGATCAATTTTCTTTCTTTCTTTCTTTCTGGGTTGCTCTACAGACACAACAACAATGGCCACCACAAAACCAACCAAGGGCAAGGCCTCCGCCGCCGCCGGGAAGAAGAGTGCGTCGCTCCCTCCCCATTTCCCTTCTCTCCCACTAACCCTTTCTCCCTCTTTCTCCCCTCTCCCCCGCTTTCCCCCATCTCCCGCTTCCCCTCCCCCGCTTCCCCCCCTCCAAAAACCACACCTCTAAAACCAAACCCAAAAACCACACCTCCAAAACCTCCAAAACCTCTAAACCCCAGCCTCATCCAAAGAGTCCAAAGCCAAGTCCGCCAAAAAAGCCGCGCTCGCCGGCGCACACGCGCACTCTTCGCGCAAGGTGCGCTACTCCGTGTCGTTCCACCGGCCCAAGACCCTTCGCCTTGCGCGGGACCCCAAGTACCCGCGCCGCTCGATCCCGCACGCGCCGAGGATGGACCAGTTCCGGACTGTCGTTTCGTGAGTGATTCGTTTAGCCATTATTGCACCTCGGGGGTAGAAGTGGGAGGGTATTGATGATGATAATTGGTATCGGATAGACCGCTGAACACGGAATCGGCGATGAAGAAGATCGAGGAGCATAATACGCTCGTGTTCATTGTGGACCTCAAGGCGAACAAGCGCCAGATCAAGGATGCGGTGAAGAAGCTGTATGATGTGCAGGCGGCGAAGGTTAATACGCTGATTCGGTGAGTTTTTTTTTCTTCCTTTTTCCCCTTTTTTTCTGTTGCTGGCACGGGAGGGTGTTCTGTTGGCGGTATTGTCTGATTTTCTGGTGGTATGGCCTGGTAGATGGCGTTCTGCTGGGAGGTGTTGATGTCATGATTTGGTGTAGTTATTTTTCGGGGGTGCGATGCTGTGCATCGGGTTTGACGCGTTTCGTGATTCGTCTGTGGATGATGTTCGCAGATGATGTGTAACGGTGGATGTTTCTGCCCTGCTCTGCGCTTCTGCTTGCGTTATAATTATGGCGGTGCATTTGCTCTGTCATTTATTCTCACTGTAGATCAAGTTCTGACGTTCTGGCTGGTTCTTAGACCGGACGGCAAGAAGAAGGCGTATGTGCGGCTTACGGCGGACCACGATGCGCTGGATGTGGCCAACAAGGTGAGAAGAGGGTGCCTTCTTCGCCTGGTGTATAATTAACGGCGTTCTCTTCGTACTTAGATTGGGTTCATCTAAACGGCATCGTCGGAGGAAGGAGTGGGTAGCCTGCTCATCAATGACGGGTCCTTGCTCGCTGTTGTGTCTTTGCTCTTTTGCCTACTACATACATACATGATGATGATTGTACCTCCATGCCATGCCATATGAGATATGCAGAACGGGTTGATCGATGAGCTTGAAGCAAGCGCTGGGGGGATGAAGGGACGCAAAAAATAAGCGAGGGCGGACATGTGGGCTGTGTTCTAGAACTGATACAGGCACGTCAGGAGTGATGGCGGGATGCTTGGCCCGCACGGGCGGCGCCTTGGGAGCAAACGCGGGGAAAGCAGCAGCAGGAGAGGGGGAAGCAGGGAGAGCGAGGGTGGTCTGGAGTGATTGGCGAGAGGACGAGGGGGAAGTGGACCACCATGGGCGGCGAGAGGAAACAAGAAGAAGAGCTCTGCTTGTTGACCCCGGGAGATGCCGGTCCTGATCCTGATGCCAGTGGGCGTGAGAGGGTTTGGGCGAATTGATGGGGGTTTCCCACTCCCTTCCCTTTCTCCTTCGTTCATCCCCGTCCTCACAGGGCCTGTCGCGCCCTTTGCTTTTACTCACGACGACGGACGCCGACGACCGAGTGGTCTCTTTGTGAACCCTTCCATACTTACTGCGCTCTGTGAAGAGCTGCACTACACGCTCTTTTACTCTCCCTAGCCCTTTCGACGGTCGTCGTTGAGGGGATTTAACAAGAACAAGAACAACAGCAAAGCAAAAACCTACACCTACCTTTCCACTGCTACCGCTACTAGCACCTGCACCTGCAACTCCTGAACGAAACGATGCGCCTCCCCCGCCAGTCGATCCTCGCAGCGCTCCTCGCGGCGAACTGGGTCCTCGCTGCCCACTCGTCCGCGGAGAACTCGCATGCGCGGCGCTCGTTGGATATCGTGAGGAGACAGGGTCTGACGCTGGACTTGGGGATTGTGAAGGTTGATTTGGGAGGTGCGTACCTGCGTGTTTCCCCCCTTGTTGTTTTTGCGGGCTGGGAAGTGGGTGGATGGTGCTGATGGTTTTTTTTTTGAAGGTGGTGATGAGGGGGATGATGATACTGCGACGCCGACTGTGACGCCGGAGCCGGATCCGACGACGACGAGCAGCACGGATGATGGGCCGACGGACCCGCCCACTACGTCCAGCACGGTGACTAGCACGTCGAGCGCGGATGAGGACACAAGCACGACGACCACGTCAACGTCGACCAGCACCACGTCTTCGTCCTCGTCCTCGTCCTCAGAAGCCTCCGTCACCTCGCCACCTGCGACCTCGACCAGCACTACAGGTAACATCTTTGACTCCCTCACGAGCGTCATAGGGGGTCTGCCGAGCGCAGCGAGCAGTATCCTTAGCCAACTCACGAGCGCCCTGGACCCGACTTCGGCCACCGAATCGGCGACTACTTCGGAGACTCAGACAGCGACCTCGGACGCTTCGACTCCCACGGACCCACCGGTGTCGTCCCCGACTAGCGAGCCGGCGACCACGCCCCCGCCCACAAGCGCAACGAGTGAACCGACGAGTGAACCGAGCAGCGAGCCCCCGGTGACGACCCCCCCGCCGCCAGAGACGACGACGGCCCCGCCCAACCCCATCAGCAGCCTCATCTCGATCATATCGAGTGTGGTGTCGGATGTGTCGAGCGTGGTGTCGGATGTGACGAGTGTGGTGCTGCCCCCGCTGACCTCGGAGCCCGCCACGTCTGAGCCGACGCCGCCGCCTACATCCGTGCCACCGACGTCCGTCCCGCCCACGGAGGACCCGACGTCGTTACCGCCTACGACGGTCATTAGCGAGCCCCCGACGACGGGCGTCAGCGAGCCGCCTACGACGGTGATCAGCGAACCTCCGACAACGGGCGTCAGCCAGCCCCCGACGACGATCAGCGAGCCGCCCACGACGACCTCCGTCCCGCCGACGATCAGCTTCCCGGACCCCATCACCAGCACGAGCATCTCGGACAGCGTGTCCCTCACCGCGACGGACGACCCGCTCTCCGTCACCACCAGCATCTCCATCGACTCTGCGCTCTCGTTCGTCCTCACCGAGAGCTCGCTCGCGCTCGCCTCCCTGCCCACGACGACCGCCAGCGCGACCCTCACCGACCCCGACGCCGTCGCCACGCCCATGACGACCATCGACGGCTCGGCGATCCCGCTCTCGGCGGTCACGGTGTCGCCTATAGCGAGCCCGACCCCGCCGCCGCTGCCCACCGGCATTCCCGCGAGGATTTACCCCTCGGAGCAGCTCGATGCGAGCCAGGACTTCCCGGGGTTCACGCTGATTAGTATACTGTTCAACCAGGAGCTGAACTGGCCGTTTGTGGTGAATAACCCGATTTCGAGCAGCCAGATCTTTGCGTATGTCCCGCCGTTGATCTATACGGCGTTGGGTATCTCTAGTGCGTGTTGTTTGTGGTTTGGTGTTCTGCGTGGGGTGGCTAACGGGTTTTGCGTTTACAGGCGACCAGGTGAAGACGTGGGTGCTGCAGGTGTACGTCCCCTCCTCGTACCGCACCCCCGCAGACGCCGTCGAGCTCGGCACCGTCTGGCTCGGGTTCATCCCCTCCGACCTCGTCGACACCCTCGCACAGGAGATCAAAGCCAAGCAATCGCGCTTCTACACCGGCGTCCCCATCCCCGCCGCCCAGTCCCTCGCGGACCGCGTCAACTCGGGCTTCTCCCTTCTCTCCGTTGCGGACCCCAACGCTGCCTCGGGCGGCACCTCCGGCTCTGGGGGCACGAACACGAATAACGGCGTCACGGGCGCGGCGGCGAGCGATGGCAAGTCCCGCCAGGACGCGATCATCGGGGTCGTCTCGGCGCTCGGCGCGATTGCGCTGCTGGTGCTCGTGTTCCTCGTGTATCGCTCCTTGAAGCGGAGGAGGCAGCTCGCGCACCGCCGCCTGTCGGACCCGCCGGATATGGCGGAGGTGTCTGGGCCGGATGGCGGGGTGGGGGTCAGGCCGGAGGGCCAGGCGTTCGATCAGGATAGCGTGGGTGGGCAGAGGAGGAGGAGCTTTTATTATGCGGAGGATTCGTTGAGGGGGTATGGCGGGGAGAGGAGCGGGGGGGATGATTATTTTGATGCGAGGATGATGCAGCAGCAGCAGCAGCAGCAGGGGATGGGCGGGGTGGGTGGGATGAGCCAGAGGAGGAACGTGAATCCCGGGGCGATCTCCGCGCCGATTCTTAGGGAGAGCAGCATGAATTGGTAGTGCGCTCGCGGGGTGATGCCTGCTCGCATATGGCTACTACACACGGACGCTCGCTCGACGCACCACTCGTCGTACCTACCCTACGGCCGCCGCCACCCACACACTCCCGCCTTTCTTCCTCTCTCCCTTCCTCGCCTCCGCATTTCTTCCGTTCTTCCATTCCTCCATTCTCCTTCCTCACATCCATCCTTCCTCTTCCTTCATCGTCTCGTCTCCATCACAACCAACCACTGACTTTCGATGACCGACCGACCTCACTGATTGATTGATTCCCTAACGTTTTCTCCGATTCCCCACTGCTCTATTCCCATTCCCCTCTATTCCCCTATCTATCGTACCCATTACCCAAAGTACCCTATTGCATTTGCTCTTTTCGTGGTTGCCTTTGCTTTCTCCCTTCTCCGTGGTACGTCCGACGCGCGTCGGATGGTTTGTGCTTTTTAACTTATTTTGTCCTTTAACACCCCCCAGTTTGGAGTTATATATACCTTTGCATTTGTCTTTGCCATTTCCTTGTCTTTGTTGAAGTGCTGGTACCATTCTGTCCCATCCTCCATGCCCGTAGATCTTTGTCTTCATTCAGCCTTTGCTCTTGGATGCCTGCTTGCTTGATGCAGCCCCTTGCCTCCTTTACTTCTTGCCCTGGATGGCTCACTCTTGGGGCATGTTGTTCTTTGGCTCGGGGTTGTATAGAATACATAAGTGCTTGTCCTGGCTGGATACGTAAATGGGCATTTGCATCTTCTCTTTTCTTTTGAGTGTTGTCCTATTTCTTGATCATTGGTACCTGGTATTTCAGCTGCACTTTTTTGTCTTACAGCTAAATGCAAAACGATAGAGCCTTTCGCGTAGCGTTCTTCTTCAGCAAGTTGTTTACACCAAACTGTGCCTTTACTGAGTTAGGAGGGGTTCATGACCTTGCTGACCATGCTGAAGGCCCTGCCTTGGTGCTGCCCAACCTCAGCCAAAAATGACCATGCTGGGGCCCTCCTGATGCCCTTCTCTGCTTTGAAACTAGAGAAGCACTACTCAAATCATAAAATATGATGAATCTTGTATTTTCTGTCAGAATCCCCTGCTCAACAGGCATGAAGTGGTTGGTGGTAGGTGTTTGGTCTGGCCCCATCAAAGTCCAAATAGACCTGCTGAACATGAATGCGAGGCGAAAAGCTCTATCGTTTTGCATTTAGCTGTATTCTTTTCATGTTGTGAAGGTTCACTTGATAAGTGATGTGAATAGATGCATTTATTCCTGCATGATGGGTACAGGAAATCTGGTGTGCTGCTCTGCAGTGTGAGTGCTCTGATTTGACAAGGTGCATGTGCTATCTTGGAGTAAATGTCTATGTGTTATTGAATAAGTGTCATGACCTGTCCCAGCCTGAAGACATCCATTCCACATCCAAGAGACTTCTGTTCATAGCTGTTTCAGCTCTCTGATCATGATGTTCCTTTGTTTGTTATTTGTCTTTGATTTCTTGGTGTACATATGCCCCATTATCCTATTCCCTTAAAATGCCCTATGGGGCGAGCCTGGACACTGTTGGCTGCACTCCAAAGACATGCTAGGAGTAATCAAGTTGTTCTGAATTCTGAATTCCTTCCTTCTTTCCCTCCTTTCATAGACCTGCTAGACAAGTAATCAATCTGCTCCAGTGTCTGCTCAAAGCTGCAGCCCAATGTGTTTATTGTCAATTACATTTGGGCCGAATATTTACATGTCATGCCTGTGCAAATACGTCCACTAGACTTGAAAATTGTCAATATTAATGAGTGCAACTGGTGGAACGTGCAATGACCTGCATCCCCCTCCATCTGTCTTGTGATTTTTCACACTGAGAGTTTGTGGTTTTAAGAATGGGTTTCTGAACTGGATAATATATATAAGTATATGCATGATGCATCAAGAGTATGCCAGAACCTGCGAAGCCCACCTTATCAGGCATTTGTACACAGGAATGCAAAAACTGGAGGTGAAGCAAGTGGAGGTGAAGCAGATGTCGGTGACTCAGGTTGAACAATGCAGTGTCCCAGTCTGTGATGGTACGTCTTCTGTCTGTGTACAGGTCAAGCGTTGGCAGTCCTGGCAGATAGAGACATAGCCTACCTCACAATGTAAGCTGTCCCAGATCCCTAACCTGCCTACAACTCACGTGCAAGTTTCTGAAAGCTGGCGGAGAGTGAATTTTTTTTCAGATGGGGTTAAGTTCTGCTCTCTATAACTCATGTGCGATTTTCACTGAAAGCCAGCAGAGAGTGAATTTTTTTTCAAATGGAGTTATCGCCAACCAGGCGTAAGACCTGGCCACAAGTGTCCAGGCATTGTCACTAGCATATACATTTCCTCCATGAGTCAGACAGCTGATGGCTCATTGTCATAGGTAGTCCATTATTTGTTGTAGTAATTTATTGTAGTATTTAAGGAACTGCAGGATGACCAAGTCTGGCAGTCTGAATATCATACTTGACTTCTAATTGCCTACTATTGTTGTCAATTGGTTCCAACACTTCAACAGCTTCTCCAATCCTCTCCATAAAACCCCTTCACTCCCTATCTTACCCTCTTGGCACAGCTTTATCCAGAAATACCAACCTGCATCCCAGCTTCTGCTACTATGCTGTACCTCCTAAAATCATAGACATCTGAGCTGCAAGGTCATCTCAGTCCTCTACATACACCTGGTCAGTTTCTACCAGTCAAAAGCACTTACTGTCATGACCTGTCCCTGGCTCCTGGCATGATTATCTAGCTCCTGAGACATCTGGAAACAAGCCATGCTCTTCCAGGATGCTTCTGAGACATCCAGGAATTAGCTGTGCACTTCCAGGACTCTTCTGAGACATGCCACGTTCCAGCTCACCCCCATTATGTCTCCTAGCCATTGCCCCATTGTCACTCATTGTTCTCATTGTCTTGGATGAGTTCTCTATTACATAATCATGGTACATTATCCTACATAGTGTAAATACCCATGCACAGTAGTAGATTCCCCAGTCAGAATATCGAATTCAACATACCCCTCTATCTCATGTTCACTGCTGGAAGCCCTCTCATCTGCTAGCTGGCCTCTGTCCTGGTTAGCCAGTCAACTTCTGGGTTCTGTTCCAGGTCAAAACCCCTTGTTCATCTGAAATAGGGGACACCCAGATGTTGCCTGGTGGTGCAGCTCCTTTTCCTTCAAGCTGAAGCCAAGTCCACACTCCTTCCAGCACAGTCGTTACACTTACTCAAGGACTGGAATATATCAACTAACAGACTTCCACATCCTGACTCCTGTCTCTCCAGCTCTTCCAACTGTTCTCAAACAGATGGAATTAAAAAGCACAGATCACATATGTATATTGTACTCTGACACCATGAGTTCACTACTAAAGACTCCAAGGTTGGCTTTATGTTATTGTACCTATCCAGCTTCTTGTACAACTGGTTCCAATTGCAAATCACTGCTGCTCTTGAACTGGTATGATCAAACCACTCTCATTAGTCTGTAGCAATCCATCCAGGACCTCAGTCATTGCTACTGGAAACACCAAAATGAGATCAATCATGAAAAGTGCAAAGACAATGCCAACAGCAAGTCCAGTACTAGCAAGAGTAATAGCAACAATTCTGGCTTGACCAATTCCAAGAGCAACTCAGCTAGATTGTCTTCTGGCTCCAGCTCCAGCTCCAGCTTTAGCTCCTCAAACTTCAAGTCAGGCTCTAACTCCAGCAACAACAGCAAGGACTTGTTTAAGTGGGCAATTGCTACACATGGCTGTATGAGGTCTTGTTTTTGCTCATACATAGCTTTGCTTAGAATATATATAAAATATTTTTCTTATAGCAAGTATGTAATTATAGAAATACAACACAGTGCTTAAGCACTGAAAAGTTCTGAAATCATATCTTGTGACATGTCAATAGACCAGGAATATGAAAGATCCAAATGAGAAACATCACACTTCAGTCTGAAAACAGCTAGAAGATAGTGAAATAATAATTTACTAGCTAGATCAACAAAGTTGCCAATTTTCTAAAGTATTTCTGACTCTAATAAGTAGTAAATAGTGCCAGAAGACAGAGAAGAGTGGCCTGAAGCCATAGCAAAAAGAACCAGATTGATAGGTGTATTGGTTGTCAAGAAAAGAAGAATCAAGTTTTTGAGAAACTGATACAGGGTTTTGCATAAAACTTTGGACAGTTGCCTTTCGTGAACAAGTGTTTGATTATATTTGCTTGCATGATGGCTGGGGCTGCCTGGACCATCTGGACTGGACAGCAATTGTGGCTGAGGGCATCCAGCAGGCTGATGGTGTCTGCTTGCTGTCTTTGACAATGAGCACAAATTTCACCATTTCTTTACAAGTTTCTAATATCTTGTTCTAAAAATTTTATGTACATACTTGTGGGCATTTGCAACATGTGTGGGCAATACCTTAGGCTTCATAAAGGCTGGATACATCACAATAGGGGATTAGAAAACATGGAGAAGATGTGAGTTTGTACACTTTTATGAATAGATACTGGCACAAGGGATGCACAGATAGGAAGTCAAAGGCAACAACATATTGTCCATAGAATTATTCAGGAAAGTTCTCTCAGAAGTGGTGAGATGTCTGTGCTCATCATTGAGGACAGCAAGCAGACACCATCTGCTAGCTGTCCAGCCATAGCTGCTACATTGAAGCTTCATTTTGGGCAGTTGTCCATGCACCCAGGTGCATCAGGGCAGGCAGGAGTCCTCTTGGGCAATTGTCCAACATGGAGAATTTCCCGTTTGCTGGACTCTCCATCACACATAATTTTTGGTGTGCAGCCCCCTGCATGCTGTTGCTCACTGTCTGAGACAGTGAGCAGCCTTGAAACAGGGTGTGGGAAAATTTGGCAAAAATAGCTGAAAAATCATGTGATTGATGGTGCTCCTGGGCACATCATCACCAATGATTACTAATGTAAACACCACCACCAAATACAGCCTAAAAAGGTGTTTTGCTCTGAGTTTTCAGCTAATTCCAGCTCTCCCATGGCTCCAAAAATTAGGTAATGGATGTAGATTAGATAAATACATTTATCCATGATTTATCAAATCATTTCCCACACCCCACAGAGCTGAGGGCTGTGGGGCATGCTTGATAGGGGCTATTATAATGGGGTAGGACAGTGGGGTGCATTCTGGGTGCTGTAGGGGCCTAAAAATGGGTTGGGTAGGTCCAGATATGAATGCTAATAATTGTCATGGCATCCAGGGGGTGCAGGATGGGGCGGTGCAGCTGTAAAAGGCAAAAAACTCGAAAAAAGCTGAGTCTGTTGCAATTTTAATACAAAACAACTCAATATCAAATTGAATACTTAATATTTCAGCATGAAATTTTTGAGACATATGTATCTATGGTAGAGGATGCTTCACAAATATTTTGAGTATTTATTATGAATTATGGAATGCACCACACCACAGGGAATAGCAGGCACAGCTGGTTTTGATGCACTTTTCTGATTAGGTAAGCATATTGATGGTTGGACATTTGTGCTGAATTCTGGCTTCCCCTCACATTATTTTGCTTAGCTTTGGCTGAGCAAAATGTCAGGTACATTGATACCTTCCTGTAGACCCTGTTAGTGTGTGAAACGGGTGAGAACTCATTGAGATATAGCAAATGCAATTTTGGCTACTATAATGGATGGTGCACCCATGCATCCCTGGGCATTTTTAGGGCAATTTAACTCAGCCAAAAATGATGAAATGCATTCCTGAGAGTGATGGCATCATGTATAGTGACAGGAGGTGTCTGGGTGTAGTGGATCTGAGGGGGTGTATATGTAGGTACATCAGGAAACCCACTGCAGATACCCTACTAAATGCAGTTCTGATGGTCTGAAAGTTGGTACATGGATGGTACATATTATTTCATGAATTTAATAGGTTTTATCCTAATTTTATCTGGCCTTGGAGTTGGGTTATTGCCCAATTTTCCAGGATATAAAATATTCTATTGGCCTCCAGGATGGGGGATATTGGCACATGTAGGGTCATGATAAATGACAATAAATGGAGAGAAACAGATCAAGGGACTTGCGAGAGCAAGGGACATGTCTGTGTAAAGTTATGAAGAGGAGAAGGAGGAGGTAATCCCCCACATCAGTATCTATGTAATGGCCTACCAAATCTGCATATCACACCCATTCAATGGTGCATTTGGGTCAGGATAATGTATATCAGCATATTTCAGTACTGACATATGAGGCTCAGATGCCTGGGGGACATGGTATTTGAGAAAGATTGGAAAATGCAGGAAAAATGCAAAAATATTTAAAATGAGTACCTTAGACTTGCTCAAAAATTACCAAACTTCATATATGAGGGCCTATTAACACTCCAAAGAGACTGCAAAAGACTGGATAATATTCTGAGCAGTGGGTGGAAAGATATGGGAAAGGGTATCAGAATGACAGCACTGGCATCAACATCATAACAACTTAATGATGCAAGCAGTGATTTTGGATACCCTTTCCCATATCTTTCCACCCACTGCTCAGAATATTATCCGGTCTTTTGCAGTCTCTTTGGAGTGTTAATAGGCC